>JAJHSJ010000001.1:1294294-1420556 GCA_021015155.1 Magnolia officinalis | reverse complement strand
ATCCAATAAATGAGACAGATCAAAATCTCAAGTGGACCACACCATGGAAAACTAGTGGTTGAACGTCTACCATAAAAAACCTCTTAGGAACGTAAAGATCACAACCACCAACGTAAAACTTCTTTGAGTTGGTTCCAGCAGGCAACCGGTCAGCATCTTAAACGCACGCAGTGACTCTCTGTAAATATCGAAGTACCATTACTTTTTCAAGTGGGAATTCCCTACAAGTCCTTGAATAAGCTCATTCTACAAGTGCGGTACGTGGCCTAACTAGAGCATGTTTATGGCATCCAACACCTGCAGCAAGGTTCCCTGTTACGAAAGTCGAATGCCCAAAAAATCAGCTGATCCAACTATCATGGATGTAGATTTGGTACTGCCATTGCCTATATGATGTCGGCATAGGCACGACAAGATGGGATTTGATTGGACAACAGCATGTTGTCAGAGACTAGGTTCAGTCAGTGCATACTCAACCGAATAACTTTTAAATATGCTATGAGTCAATATAACTTTCAACATGCTTTATGTGGCCCAACCTTTTTAATAGTCTGCCGTTCAATCAAATACCGCCATGTTATATGTAGTACCCAGTCCAACAACCATCATGGGGATGAATTTGAAATTTTTTGGGTGGTTCTAATTATTTTTTTACTATGATCTACGTAGTAATTACATAGGACTGAATTTTGGTACACCCAATCATCATGGTGAGACTCTTAAGCATATTAACATGCCGTTGCCCCACTGGATTTAAATTTATTTTTTTTTAAAAAAGCAGACACCATCCAAAAGTCTCCAGATTCGCATGGTGGCCCACATTATGGTTGAATTGATGACTCGATTTTAGAACCTCAGATTTCATGATGGCGACACTTCTAAAGGTTGGATGCCATATTCATACCCAGTAGGGCCCAGCCCACGGCACTTTTAGAATACAGAGGAACCAGCTTCTACTATTCACACATATGGGCCACATAAAAGGAGTGCTGCCCATATCTGATACACACCCAACCAATAAATGAATAGGAGTCATATCTTCATGCAATCGCTGGCGTAATGAACCCATCCCTCATTCATTGCAAAAGCCATTGACACGAAAAAAAAATAAAAATCATGGAGAGGAAAAATAGTAACGATATATATATATATATATATCTAATATTATATTATATATATATATATAATTAAAGGTAGATTATCCGCAAAGGCATTGACCCAAAAAATCATGGAGAGGTGAAGACGTGAACAGATAAGATAGATGCAGAAAGAAAAATATATGAAATAAGACGAGAGTATGGGGGATTGAGATCATTTAATGCCCACAACAGCTTCATGTCCTATAAAATCCCCGACTGCCCTTCTGTTTTCTTCATCAAATTCTGCACCTTCCCTTCAGAATATCAGTTTCTGAAAGCTTGCTTGTAGAAGAAAAGAAGGCAGTTGAAATTCTCGAATCCAGTTTGTTTTGCTTCTTTGGCTCTCAGTTTTGCCGCAGATAGCATGCAGTTCAATTGCAGAGAATGAAGGTCTGAAGCTGGTTGAGTACAGGCGCTGTGGGTTGATTGGCACAGATGGGAAGGTGAAGGGTCTGAATTCCATTTTCTTGACAATGAGCATTGTAGACTTTTCCAGAGTGGAGTTGGCCATGCAAGGAGAAGAGATGAGCTATTGCCAACCATGCCTCTTCTACCAAGATTGGACCGCCTTGATCGTCTGTAAAGGATCTTTGGTTGCTGAAGATTTCATGCTTTACAAATCACATTAAATGCTCAATGACCCAAGTTTTCTTCTTTTGGCTGCATTTGGTTGCACCAAATATCACGAAATTTTGTGATATTTAGTGCAACCAAACACAACAGCATTAAGCATGATGCATATCGAGAGACGGAATTCTTTTTATTATTTCTTTCTGTACACTTCATCTTTGTCATCATTAGTAAGCTTAATGGTGCAGCTGCAGTATCTTGAAGAGAGACGGAATTCACTGATGCACATTATTCATGTTCCTTCCCAATAAACACAGAGGTGGATAAACAATGCAAGCCTTTGTCATCTGTGCTTGAGGAAGTTCATTTCAAAGGCACACTCATGGAACGTGTAGCAATGCTTGAGAATCGAGTATTACAGGTAAGTTGCCCAGATACATAAACGAAGTTTTTAAAATAACACATCATTCTCTGAGAGATTGGATGTGGAGGCTAATCAATTTTCAAGATCGGTTAGCAAGAGGTTTGCTATCCTCTATGTTTTCCGTTCTGAATTCACGGGATCTGGAGTATGGGTTATTTGATATCTGGATCACTACTTTTACCGAGCTGAAATTATGGTCTATATAACCTTATTATTGATTGGATTTTGATTCATTTTTTTTTTTTTTTTTTAAAAAACAAAGAAAGAAAGAAAGAAAGAAAGATATCAAAGACTTTGATTTATGCTCGTTAGATGACCTCACAGAGACAGTGTACTGTGTGTGAGTGATCCAGGTTCAATCCTTGGAAGTGTTACCTTTCGAAAGAAAAGAAATACATAGCAGGTATATACAATCTAAGAGGAGAAATATCCATATAAAATGTTGTTATATGTTAACTTCAACAGACAGTTCTAATGTGTCGCTTTGGTTGAACATCCAAACCATGAAAAGGATGGACTATGCCATGAGGAGCACCTGGAGAGAAACTTGGAGGAACCATCCACACATCGGGTGGGCCAGACAAATACTGGTTCCCACACATTCCAGCGTGTAGAAGCATGGTTCTAACTATTGTCTGATTGAGCATGGTTCTAACTATTGTCCAATATAACTCAATCCAATTTGAGTCATACTATTTGGTCCACAACAAATGTGTCACCAGACCGTTATGGGGCTGAAACAAGACTGATACAGGACTGAAATGGGAGTGGGTGAGCCACTCACCCAGGTTCAGTACTCATGCGAGTCGCACTCTGAAACTCTGCTACTGGATTTTCTGTAAAGAGCTGGCTATATGCAAGCATGGCTATGTGAGTTAGAAAACAATGAATGCTGGATATTTTAAACATGAGTTTTGCATTTGGTCATGGAGTACTAGAACTTGAAATTTTTGTGGATGTAAGCAATTTTCGCAAGTGCCCATCAGTGTTTGAGTCTGCATGCCTGCTAAATGTGTTTTGTTTTTAGACATTTACTTGAATTTGATGACTATGTGCTTGATCGACTTGATATTCTATCAGTTAAGCCTGGAGATGGAAGAAGGAAGTACATCGAGCTCTTCCACAATACCAACATCTGAAAAAATTAGGAATGTTTTGATTAAAAAGGACAATGGGGAAGTTCCTGACACTCTTCACCAAAAACAAGACCACTACACAGTTCAGGTAAGTTGCGGCTAGAAATGAGGTTGCCACTCAATTGCTCTTCACCTACTGGAGTATTACACTGAAACGATTCTGGTGATTTTGCAGGAGAAACCCTTTGAAGAAACCCAGATGCATAAGCCTCCAAATTGCAAGAAAAGCAGCAGGCACAAAAGAACTCAGCTGCTACCAAGTTCTAGAAAATGTCTAGGATGGTTTCCAATGGGATGTTGATGTACAATCATGTCATTCAATAAAGTGCGACACAATGAATAAGAAATGAAGTGCTGGTCTAAAATGCTCCAATATATCTAGAGACTATAGCATCATATCAGCTCTATCAGCTTCTTTCCACCCATTTGTATGGATGATCAGCTTTAGGAAGTTTTTACATCTGGATTGGTGAATGGCATGTGAGAGAACATAAAGTGCAGTTTTTGCTCATGAAGAAGCCACAAATGACCCAATAGTCTATATAATATGGAATCCAATATTTGACACATCTTCCGATGCCGGTACGTCGCCTGATATGTATCAGTATCGGCCATGAATGACATGGTTGCATTGGCCTGTATCAGCCCAAAACCGGACACGGGGGATACGGGCGATACGACCCATATTGGCAGTGTGAACAATTCGATCCGTTAAAACCAATCTGCAAACCATTATGGGGTCATCCCATTTTTCACCAATATACAATAGTTTTATATATTTGTACTTGACTTTGTTTTATATATTTGTATCAATATAATAATAAAAGGTGGAGAAGCTATTTTCAAAACTAGTTAAATGACAATCACTTTGAGAGCATAAAGATAGAAGAACATAAACTCAAATGATGTTGAAGTTCATAGATATCTGAAGTGAAAAATGTTATGAGAAAAATGAAAATGGGAAAAGCTCTTCGTCCATATGGTTTGCTAATAAAGATTTGGACGTTTATAGGAGATATTGAGTTATTTTTGTTGACAAAGTTGTTCAACGAGATTACAAGAATGCTAGAAAATTGGAGGAAAAGACAATGGTACCTATACATAAGAATAAAGGAGACATGAAGAGTTGCACTAATTATTATAGGATTAAATTTATGAGCCATACTATGAAAATTGGGGAAAGAGTAATTGAACAAAGACTAAGGCATGAGATGAACATTTCAGAAAATCAGTTTGATTTCATGCCAAGAAGATTTTTACTGTCTTTATTGATTAAGAGAAAGCTTAGATAAGGTCTCTAGAGAGTTAATCTGATAGGTAACGGAAGAGAAATGAGTTTCAAGAGGATAATATTAACATTATTAAGGATATGTATGAGGGAGCATTAACAAATGTGAGGACCACCAGTTGAGAGGCAAGTGACTTCCCAATTATTGTCTTTGCACCAAGGGTTGACATTGAGCCTATATCTTTTTGCATTGGTTATGGACAAGCTAACGAGGCATTTGCGGGAACAAATTTATATGGTGTTTACAGATGACATAGTTTTTATTGACAAGACAAGAGGGGATAAACAGAAATTTTTATGGAGGTGCTTTAGAATTTAAAGGAATTAAACTTACATGGACTAAATCAGGGCATATGGAGTGAAATTTTAGTAACAATGGGAGTAGGAACAAAGAATTCATAAGGATTGCAAACAAAAAAGTTTTCCAAAAAGACCACTTTCAATATCCAGGGTCAACATCCATGAGAGTGGAGAGATTGAGAAGGATATTGACCATAGAATTCAAGTAGGGTTTAAGAAATGGAGATGTGCCTTTGGAGTTTTATGTAATTGTTGTGTAACACTCAAACTGAAAGGAAATTTTATAAGATGGCCATAAGACCGGCCATGCTTTGTGGGGCAAAATGTTGGGAGGTTAATGAACAACACGCCCATTGGATGAATGTAATGAAATAGAGATGTTGAGATGGATGAGGGACAAGATAAGGAATGATAGAATAAGAAATGCACAGATTGGAGGGAATTTAAGAGCAGCACCAATAGGTAACAAAATGACGGAAGGTTGACTTAGATGGCTCAGTCATATGCAATGGAGATCAATTATTACACTTGCTAAGAGTGACTTGGTACAAGTTGAAGGCTTTGAAAACCGCAAGGAAAAGGCTTAAAAGGACATATGATCCGGACACAAGCGCATTCAAGGTGTACCAACGAAGAAAACGCCAACCACAAGTGCCGTCCTTGTGGATAAGCGACTATTGAGGAGCTGAAGACCTTTCACATGTGATTGGACATATAAAAGACCCACTCAGGGAAGACACATGTGAAAGAAGATTGAAGAAAGAAGACCGAGCGCCCAAACTTTCCCGTACTTATGTTATTTGCGCGTTTTTGCTTAGTTAGGGGTATTTTAGTAAGTTTATGTCTTTATTTGCTTATTCTAGGGATATTTTAGTAAGTTTATGTCTTTATTTGCTTATTCTATGAGTATTTTAGTAATTTTATGTCTTTATTTGCTTATTTAAGTGCGCTAAAGCCCTAAATCCGAATTTCAACTATTGATTAATGAAAAGCAAACCCTTTGATTGTCTCCTTTCTCTCTTCTCTCTAATGGTGCTTCTTCTCTTCCCTTGATCTTCCTCTTCTAATTTCTTCTTGTGCCCCTCCAACTTCTTCAAGGTAATTATTTCCTTCTTTGTATTTTTCAAATTTGGCTATTCCTTCTTCGATCAAAATCTTGAGAACCGATCTAAACCCTAAACCCCCAAATTCTCAAATCTCTAATCCGAGAAATTTCTTGGTTCTTCAGACTAGTGATCTTCATTGATCGATTGGGTGTGACCATGCAAGATCGGGAGATCTCATCCCTCGCCGGATCCAACCTAAGTAATAATTGAATGTCATACTCCATGGTTGTGATGATGGCCCCCGCTCCATTGCATGTTTCCTTTATGATTTTCTCAATTATGATGATTACTACTACTAGAATTTTAGATCATTTATTCCTTTTATTTCCGCTGTTTAATTATGTTCATGAGCATGCATCATAATTAGGGCTGTCTTGCGTCAAATTTGGTATCAGAGCCTAGGCTTGCATGATTTTTTTGTCTAGATCGAGTTATCAAATTAGGGTTTTGATTTTAGGTTTTAATTTAGAAAGTTTCTAGATTTAGAAAGTTTTCAATTTTAGAAACTTTCCAGATTTTCAGATTTAAAAAGTTTCCAGATTTAGAAACTTTCCAAATTTAGAAAGTTTTCAATTTTAGAAAGTTCCTAATCTAAAAAATTTTCAGATTTGAGTTGTTTCCTATTTCAACTTAATTGTGTCAGTTCATAGTAGTTTTGCATTCATCGCATTCATCTTGAAAGTCATAACACCTAGTAGTCTAGTTGGGTAGAGTTTGGTTTAAGTCTTCATTGTATCCCACGAGAAGAGGTAGAGGTTTCGGACTTCAACCTACCATGAATAACAAGCAATTATCTGAGCAACTCGCTCAATTGATACAAAAGATAACCGCCCTAGAAGCTGGTCAAAAGCGTGAGTTTGCGCCCGTCTTGAGAACCAAATTACCACTACCATGACTAAGGTCTAGCAACTAGAAGCGTCCCAAAAGGAAAACCCCACTGTAGGGTATGATGCGCACTCCCAAGTGAGAGGAATCATTGAAGAACGCGCTGCCACACACGTGGTGGTAGTGAGGATAGAGATCGTGGTAATAGTCGGGGTGTGGTGCGAGAGGCACGAGCCACATGTGATCATCAAGACCGTTATGATCCAGATGAGCGTGCAATGAAGAGTGTGAGAGTTGAGGCCCCGAGTTTTGATGGGCGCTTGGATCCCAAGGCATTCCTTGACTGGGTTGCTGACATGGACCACTACTTTGAGTGGTATGGCATGTCGGAAAACCGTCAAATGCAGTTTGCTAAGATGAAGCTTGTGGGTCAAGCCAAGCTCTTCTGGACCAACACCGAGCGTAGGATAGAGAGAGTTGGTAGAGCCCCTATCACACATTGGTATGAGATGAAAGAGAAGTTGAAGGAGAAGTACCTTCCTCTCTCATACCGTCAGAAGCTCCTTGACCAATGGCAATCCTTACGCCAAGTGTCAATGTCTGTCGCTGACTACATCGCTAAATTTGAAGAGTATATGATGCGATGTGATATCCGAGAAGACCCTCTAGTAACGCTCTCGCGTTTCAAGACGGGCCTTTGTGCGGATCTTCAGCGCGAGCTTATGACTCGGCCCTTAACGGACTTGGATGAAACATATCAAGTCGCGCGTGCAGGAGTTAGAGCAATATCTGAAGGCTCCTGTTGTTCGTCGTTTTGAGTCCCGAGACTCCAGTGCTAGATCTAGTTCCCAGGGAACTAGACCTAATATTGGTAGTCAACCTAGGCACATGCAACCATTCCGCCTAGGCCTAGGAGGACAAGGGCAAAGGGGTTCTTGGTGCCGGTCCTAGTAACATGAGCCAAGTGAGGTGCTATAAGTGTGGCAATCTTGGCCACATGTCTAATCAGTGTCCTATGAAGAGCCATGGGAGAACCTTAGTTATAGGCGAGTCCCACGAGGTGGAGATGACCAGAGTGACTATGAAGTTGAAGAGTATCACCCTGAAGGAGGACTTACTGATGAAGAAGAAGTGGATGGAAAAGTAACGCTTGCAGTAGTCAGGCGTGTGATAGCTCAGTCTAGAAGTAGTGCTGACTGGCGTCGAAGCATTATCTTCTACACTATTGCCAAGTGTGGTGAAAAGAATTGTAAGGTGATAGTGGACAGTGGAAGTTGTCAGAATGTGATTTCCACTAGCACCTTAGGTCGCTTAAAACTGAAATTCACACCTCATCCAGACCCGTATAAAGTTTCTTGGGTTGACAAGACATCCCTACCTGTCACCCAGCAATGTCTAGTCCCCATCGAGTTTGGGTCATACAAAGAGTCTCTGTGGTGTGATGTTTTACCTATGGATGTGCGACATGTTATCCTAGGTAGACCGTGGCTATTCAATAATGATGTCATGATCTTTGGCCGTTCGAATGCGTGTACTTCTATGTATAACGGTAAAAAGATCAAACTTAATCCCATGCCACCTGAGAATACACTAGGGAAGAAGAAGGATGAGAAGGCAAGTGAGCTTAGAGGAATTGAGAAATCCAAACCTAAGTCTCTACATATAATCAGCGCAAGAGAGTTTGAAAAAGAGGCTAAGGAGGATTCTATGGTGTATGCCCTTGTGGCTAGAGAGATTACACCTAAGGTTCTATTAGAGTTGCCCCGTAAGGTGACCTCGGTCCTGAAGGAATACAGCGATGTATTTCCTGAAGACTTACCGAATGAGTTGCCACCTATGAGGGACATACAGCATGCCATTCATCTTGTCCCAGGGTCTACTTTACCGAACCTTCCTCACTACAGGATGAACCCTGCAGAGCATGCAGAGTTGAAGAAGCAAGTTGATGAGCTTCTGCAAAAGGGTTTCATCCAAGAGAGTATGAGCCCGTGTGCCGTACCTGCATTGTTGACGCCAAAGAAAGACAGCACGTGGCGCATGTGTGTGGACAGCCGTGCCATAAACAAAATTACTATTAAGTATAGGTTTCCTATACCTAGACTTGATGATATGCTTGACATGATGGCCAGGTCCACTATATTCTCTAAGATAGACCTCAAGAGTGGATATCACCAAATCCGTATACGCCCAGGAGATGAGTGGAAGACGGCGTTTAAGACGAAAGATGGGCTGTATGAGTGATTGGTCATGCCCTTCGGCTTGACTAACGCACCCAGTACTTTCATGCGGGTGATGACACAAACTTTGAGGCCGTTCATGGAAAAATTCATAGTGGTGTACTTTGACGATATTCTTATTTATAGTACCACTAAGGAATCACACCTTGAACATTTAAAGAAGGTCTGTAGTGTCCTTAGGAAGGAAAAATTGTACGTTAATCTTAAGAAATGTGCATTCATGTCTAGCCAAGTTGTGTTCTTAGGATTATAGTGTCATCTGAAGGGATGTGCGCAGACCCTGAAAAAGTCAGGACCATAGTTGAGTGGCCAGAACCAAGGAACATTCATGAGGTGCGAAGCTTTCACGGCCTAGCAACTTTTTATCGTCGGTTCATTAGGAGTTTTAGCACGATCATGGCTCCCATTACCGAGTGCATGAAAAAGGGAGAGTTCGTGTGGTCTAAAACCGCAGTCAAGGCTTTTAAAGAAATTAAGGGCAAGATGGTGAAAGCTCCTATCATGCGTCTACCTGACTTTTCTAAAGTCTTTGAAGTAGCGTGTGATGCGTTTGGTGTCGGTATAGGTGGAGTGTTGAGTCAAGAAGGACACCCAGTGACCTATTTCAGTGAGAAACTGAATGAGGCAAAACAAAAATACTCCACTTATGACAAAGAATTTTATGCGGTAGTACAATCCCTGAGACATTGGCGACACTATCTCCTACCGCAAGAATTCGTTTTGTTTTCTGACCATGAGGCTTTGAGATATTTGCATTCTCAGAAGAAACTCAACCCAAGGCATGCCAAGTGGGTAGCATTTCTTCAGGAATATTTGTTTGTTTTGAAACACAAGGCCGGGGTTGAAAACAAACCAGCGGATGCCTTTAGTAGGAGAGTGGCGTTGCTCAACTCTTTGAGTGTAGAGGTAGTCGGATTTGAACAACAGAAAGATTAATACCCCATATGTCCTGATTTTGGGGGTACTTACGCGTCGCTCTCTAGTGACCAGCATATTATGGGTGAATATGTTCTTAAAGATGGTTTTCTTTTCAAGGGAGACAGACTTTGTATTTCCCGTATGTCCCTTCGTGAATTCCTCATTTGGGAGCTTCATTCAGGAGGGATAACTGGCCATTTTGGTCGTGATAAGACCATTGTCCTTGTGGAAGATC
Source organism: Magnolia officinalis (assembly GCA_021015155.1). Lineage (NCBI taxonomy): Eukaryota > Viridiplantae > Streptophyta > Magnoliopsida > Magnoliales > Magnoliaceae > Magnolia > Magnolia officinalis. The sequence goes on along the minus strand of JAJHSJ010000001.1, from coordinate 1,410,378 downwards.
GTTTCTATTGGCCAAGCCTCAAGCGAGACGTAGCCAAAGTTTTACGACAGTGTCGAACATGTCAACTGGCAAAGCAAATAAAGCAAAATACCGGACTGTACACGTCATTGCCAGTGCCACATGCTCTGTGGCAGGACATTAGTATGGACTTTGTGCTTGGGCTTCCCAAGACTATAAAAAAGCATGATTCCGTTTTTGTCGTTGTGGACCGTTTTTCTAAAATGGCGCATTTTCTCCCATGTTCGAAGACGTCGGATGCGTCTCATGTTGCTCGTCTCTTTTTTTATGGTGTGGTGCGTCTCTATGGGTTACCTAAAACCATAGTGTATGATCGTGATGTTCGATTTACTAGCTATTTTTGGAAGACACTGTGGCACATTATGGAAACTCGTTTGCAATTTTCTACTGCTTACCACCCACAAACAGATTGTCAAACTGAAGTGGTAAACCGTAGCCTTGAAAATCTTCTACGTTGTCTAGTGGGTGAACATGTTAAGACTTGGGACCTAATTTTACCAACTGCTGAACTTTCTTATAATGGGTCAGTTAATAGATCTACAGGGTTGAGTCCTTTTGAAATTGTAAGTGGTTATAAACCTAGAATGCCCATAGATCTCTTACCTATGTCTGTTACCCAAAGGTCTTCTGAGTCAGCCGATGCATTTGCACGCCATATTCATGATTTGCATACACATATTAGACAGCGGTTAAATAAGAGCAATGATGATTATAAAGTTTCAGCTGATTCTCATCGTAGAGTGCAAGAATTTCAAGAAGGAGACTATGTGATGTAGAACGTGTCACAGATACGTTCCTAGCATGGTTGGGCCAAAGAAGATGGACCGTAAATTGACTATAACTTTTGATCCGGGTATCGTTACGGGGCGCACAAGCTATCAATCTTTACTGAAACGGGCCATCTGAGGTGAACCGACCCACAAGGTGGGTCGCATCTGTCCGTTTCGTCAAAAAACACGCGCTTTCAGCTCAAAAACGAATTTTTAGGAAAATTTTACTATTTTTAGTAATTCCGATTTTCGTAATATTTTTAGAATTTTAGATTTTCTTTCCTTTTAGAAATAACTTTTAGTTATACTAGGACTCTTCTAAAGAAAGTTTATTTGCAATTTTTATTTTTAGAAACTAGGCCTTAAAAGAGTTTTATTAGAATTAGGATTTTTATTAGAGTTAGAATTTTGCTATTTTTGGTAATTACGAATTTTAGTTTATTTTTTTTCTTTATTAATAGTGTAAGGAGACACATTAGAAAATTATCAATGATTAATTAAGCTATTTCGAATTTATTTAGAATTTATTTCTATTTTCTACTCTCTTTTCTCGTGGATTCGAGAAGTCTCTGTGAGGAGTCCAGAGAAGTTCCGTGGATTCGGAATATTTATCCTCTTGAGGAAGACGGTGCTCGACCTCACGTCCTCCCCTGCGTCAGTTTGGTATCAAAGCGAGGTTTCTCCTCGGGTCGATGGCTTCTAACGACGGGTCGGGCAATAATCCCATGGGCGGTGCTCCAGGGAATTTACCTTTAACGGCGGCAACTTTTGAAGTAGCGCAACAAGAGAATCGGCAAGTCATGCAAGGGCTGCAGGCTTCCATCGACAGCATAGCGGATCTTTTGGCGGAAAACCTAAGGCAACTCCGTGTTCATGGTGGTGATCCACCACCAGCAATTGCTGGAATTCGTAATTATACTGATCGTAGGGCGATGCTATCAATGAACCACAGGATGATTCAAGAATTTAAGATGAAAGTCGATCTTCCTAATTTTAATGGCCAACTCTACTTCCAAGACTTCCTCGATTGGTTGCTTGAAGTCGAACGTTTCTTCGACTACATGAACATTGTAGAAGAGAAGAAAGTTAAACTTGTGGCCTACAAGTTGACGGGCAGAGCTTCAGATTGGTGGGAACAACTTCAACTCGAGCGAACGAGACAGATGAAGGCGCCAATTCGCACGTGGTCGCGGATGAAGAAGTTATTGTGCATGCGATTCCTCCCTCGAGATTACGATCAGGTATTATTCCAACAAAACCAAAATTATTATCAGGATAGTCGATCAGTAAAAGGTTATGCAGAAAAATCCTATTATTGGTCCTCGAGAAACGACTTCATCAAAACAGAGTTGCAACAGACCACAGGATTCATCAGTGGCGAACATGTGACCTCTATAGGAATGGAGAACCAACCCAACACTGCTAAAGTAGAGGAACAATATCTCATCACTGAACAGGCCTTTGTTAAACAATATGAGGAAACGGAAAATATATATCCATTAGTTGAAAAGAAAAAATATGTGGAGCCTGTGAATATCTTAGAGGATTTGGAACCAATATTGCAGGAGTTCAAGAGGGTTGTGCTCGATGAACTCCCTAATAAATTACCTCCCATACGAGATATACAAAATCACGTTGATCCCATCTCAGGGGCAAGTCCACCTAATTGTCCACATTATCAGAAAAAATATGAGATCTTAAAGGCAGATGTGAAGGAACTAATCGATATTAGTGAAGTCAAGGAAAGCATGAGTACATGTATTGTGTCAACTCAAGAGCTTAATGTCAAGTACAAAAAAAGAGCTAATGAACATCGACGTCGGAAGTTATCTCAGACTCATGTGCCAAGTCTCTTGCGTAACTCGAGGACGAGTTTTTTAAAGTGGAGGAGTCTGATGTAGAACGTGTCACAGATACGTTCCTAGCATGGTTGGGCCAAAAGAAGATGGACCGTAAATTGACTATAACTTTTGATCCGGGTATCGTTACGGGGCGCACAAGCTATCAATCTTTACTGAAACGGGCCATCTGAGGTGAACCGACCCACAAGGTGGGTCGCATCTGTCCGTTTCGTCAAAAAACACGCGCTTTCAGCTCAAAAACGAATTTTTAGGAAAATTTTACTATTTTTAGTAATTCCGATTTTCGTAATATTTTTAGAGTTTTAGATTTTCTTTCCTTTTAGAAATAACTTTTAGTTATACTAGGACTCTTCTAAGAAAGTTTATTTGCAATTTTTATTTTTAGAAACTAGGCCTTAAAAGAGTTTTATTAGAATTAGGATTTTTATTAGAGTTAGAATTTTGCTATTTTTGGTAATTACGAATTTTAGTTTATTTTTTTCTTTATTAATAGTGTAAGGAGACACATTAGAAAATTATCAATGATTAATTAAGCTATTTCAAATTTATTTAGAATTTATTTCTATTTTCTACTCTCTTTTCTCGTGGATTCGAGAAGTCTCTGTGAGGAGTCCAGAGAAGTTCCGTGGATTCGGAATATTTATCCTCTTGAGGAAGACGGTGCTCGACCTCACGTCCTCCCCTGCGTCACTATGTAATGGTGCGAATAAGGCCAGAGTGATTCTCTCAAGGATCTGCAAAAAAATTACAAGCGCGTAGTGTTGGACCATTCAAGATATTACAAAAGGTTGGGTCCAACGCGTATCGGGTTGACCTTCCACCTGAAATGAGCATTAATCTAACTTTTAATATGGAAGATCTAGTCCGTGCCCATTCTCCCATTATTGATACATTGTCCCTTTCATGGCCTTTTTTCTGAGTTTGCTACCCAACCCCTTCCACCCCCTCCTCCACCCATTACTCATAAAGAAAAAATTGAGGAAATCTTGGATGACGAGATAGTATCTACAAGAGATGGAGGTTTCCAAAGGTATCTTGTCAAGTGGAAGAACAAACCATCGTCTGAATCTACGTGGCTGTCGGGCGACGCATTACAGGGTATTGATCCAGATCTACTAGAGCGCTACAAAAGTTTCAACTCGTCGGAGTCGAGTTTTTCTCACCCGAGGGGAATTGATGCGGACACAAGCGCATTCAAGGTGTACCAATGAAGAAAGCGTCAACCACAAGTATCGTCCTTGTGGATAGGCGACTATTGAAGAGCTGAAGACCTTTCACATGTGATTGGATATATAAAAGACCCCACTCAGGAAAGACACATGTGAAGGAAGATTGAAGAAAGAAGACCGAGCGCCCAAACTTTTCCGTACTTATCTTATTTGGGCGTTTTTGCTTAGTTAGGGGTATTTTGGTAAGTTTATATCTTTATTTGCTTATTCTAGGGATATTTTAGTAAGTTTATGTCTTTATTTGCTTATTATAGGGGTATTTTAGTAATTTTATGTATTTATTTGCTTATTTAAGTGGGCTGAAGCCCTAAATCCGAATTTCAACTATTGATTAATGAAAAGTAAACTCTTTGGTTGTCTCCTTCCTCTCTTCTCTCTAATGGTGCTTCTTCTCTTCCCTTGATCTTCCTCTTCTAATTTCTTCTTGTGCCCCTCCAACTTCTTCAAGGTAATTATTTCATTCTTTCTATCTTTCAATTTTGGCTATTCCATTTTTCGATCAAAATCTTGAGAACCGATCTAGACCCTAAACCCCCAAATTCTCAAATCCCTAATCCGAGAAACTTTTTGGTTCTTCGGACTAGTGATCTTCATTGATCGATTGGGTGTAACCATGCAAGATCGGGAGGTCTCATCCCTCGCCGGATCCAACCTAAGTAATAATTGAATGCCATACTCCATGGTTGTGATGATGGCCCGCTCCATTGCATGTTTCCTTTATGATTTTCTCAAGTATGATGATTACTACTAGAATTTTAGATCATTTATTTCTTTTATTTCCGTTGTTTAATTATGTTCATGAGCATGCATCATAATTAGGGTTGTCCTACATCAACATAGGTGAAGGTAGCTAAAAAAAGACTTAATGACCTATGTTGTAACTAAAATTATGACCCTCAGTAGAGTGGAAGGACAGAAAAATATTCATGTAGCTGACCCAATTAATTGGGATCAGGCTTAGATAATGATGATGATTTGACTTAGCTACATGCAAGAACATATTTACATGTGATAACATATTCATACCATTACCATACTACCCAAAACTGTGTATCCTGTATATAATCAGCCATTTTGTGACTTTTCTATATACGCTCAGGAGGCATGGTAAATTAGGATCTTGCAAACTGGTACATGCAAACTTTGAATGCACTTACAAGGTCCGGGAAAGCTTCTCAGGTAGGATGAGTTTTGGATATCTCTGGGTCTAAACCTCAGGCCAATGCACTGATCAGGTAAGCAAAACTTAAACATTTAACGTAGACCATTGCATTTTTTTACTAGCCGTTCAACTTTGTAATATATGCGTGGTCCTCGTGGTGAAGTAGGCAATCTCATTTTTGAATCCTTGGATGAACAGGTGCGTACCTCATGCAGGAGTACCACAGTGGCATGTGTTTCATGAAGCCTTGCATCCTTCTCAAACGAGACGAGTACTTAGCAATCTCTTCACCATGAACCATTGTTGGGCACGGAGGTTTGCCGCTCACACAGCACAGCTCATCCACAAGCTACACCACTGTTAGTCCTCATAAAGGATGACCTGTGTTTCACAAACATCTAACAAACTGTCGCAACCCTAAACCTTTCGGTACTATCGTGCCACCGTGTAGATGGCTAGGATAGTCAGATCTAAATTTATCCTGATATCCTTACCATCCATAAAAGGTACCACTGGATGGACCGTTCTGATTGATAGATCACTTGCCACGTGTAGTGTCGAGAGATGGCTCTAACCCACATGGGAGATTTTGGAGGGTGGTAGAACCTGGACGCGGATTTGGCGGTGTTGCCCACAGTGCCCAACACATCCGAGGTTGGCAACACCACCTGATCCACGTCAGGTAGAACCTACTGTATCATCCCAATTAACTTAGGACGCGGACTTTCGCAGGAAGTTCCTGCGCAAGGATGCTGGGTGGGGCCACAACCATTGTTTTTGGGAAATATACTCCCTTCATCCGTTTTGCAAGATAATTTTAGGAAAATCTACAAAAAACGAGGTAGATCCGAGACTCAAGTGAGCCACATGAGAGGAAACATTAGGGGATTCAGTTAGAACCGTTGAAACATTCACATGACCAGAAAAGCTTTCTTTTAGGATAATTTTTTTGTATTTTTGCTTCATCCCTGTGTTAATAACCTTATAAACATGAAGGTGGAGCCCAAAACCTTATAAACGGTTTGGATGGCATCCCTGTGTTAATAACCTTATAAACGCGGATTTTCCTAAAATGAGCTTACCAAACGGATGAACGGAGTACATTTCCCAAAAATATGGTGGTGGGCCCCACACAGCATCCTTGCGCAGGAACTTCCTGCAGGAAATCCGCGTCCATTATGTACAACAGTCAGGGATTTTTTTATTGTTTTATTTTTAATGCCCCCACACTCTTTTAAGTTACTTTAAAATCGAATTCTCACATATGCTAAATACAAGGTATGAACTGAATTCTAGGCGCCAATTGTGTCGTCCACAGTAGGTGCCAATTGTGTTGTCCAATCATAACTCGACATTGCATAATTAAAAAATAAAATAAAATTGCAAAGGATAACCCTTCTGGTGATTTGTGTTAATTTGACATTTGACAACCTACCAATGGCATGAAACATCCAGTTTATGTCCAAACAGGCCCCACTTTGAAGACAGAAGCATTCAAGAACTATATACACTCGGATTTGGTTTCTACAAGTGGGTCGAAACTTCAACTTATGCATTATATACATGTGTATGACCCTTCGGGCCATCCATGAGGCCCATTATTGATCATACATGGCCAAAACATAATACTGATCAAATGATCTTAGCCATCTAATAGATGGATATCAAAAGAATGATTGGATATAATGCTCAAGGGTTCAAAGCTCACAGGTAAAATCACATGGTTTAGATCATCTGACAAGTGTGAGTTTTGGCCTATGATTCACCAATGATGGGAACTTTAAAATTTGGATGCTCCAGATTACCATGCATACATTCCACATAAGTGCGGAACCTTCATACCTCCCTCCCAATGATAATAATACTCGCATATGCATTTTACTAGTGAACTAAATAGCTTTATAGATGTTCTAACAAAACTAAGGAATTAGCAGAAAAGGAGACACAAAAACTAAAAAGGATGGACGAAAGCAGTAGAAATAATCTACACAGCCTAAACCTGTTTCCATGCTCTGCTAGAAAAAACGATGGACTGAAATGGTGAGGAATAAACCTCACCCAAAAACAGAGTGCAAGCAAGGCCCTAGTATCTTCATCTTTGTCCTTGTTGCCTTGCATCGCCTCCTCATATGAACCAACGCCAGTCCTAACCTCAAGGACTTCTCATTTCCTGTTTGTCGTACCTCGACGACGATTTCCTGGCCGTTGCTTCCTCCGAGGCTGCCCACATTTCCCATCAACACTTTTGGTTTCATGCCGGGCAGAAGGAAGAGGCACACGATGCTCATGAGCCAAAACAGGGAACCCAACAGCAGGGATTCTGCCAAAAAAAAAAAAAACAGGAACAAGAAATTCAATTAACAGATCCTTAGGGAAATGATTTGGATTTAACAGGCTATGTCTTCCATTGAGCAATAATATGATCAAACGTGTATCATGGTCTGCCCATGATTTGGTGTGAAAGGGAACCCATGAATTTGTGATGGAAAGAGTTTCATGATGGGCCACAGTGGATGAACCAAGACCTAAAAAGATTGCCCCAGTACAGAAATCCCTACTCTTCTATTGATGGCCTGTAAATGGATCCAAAGATTGAACGGCTAAGATCTTCCAATGTAGGTTATCTTTTGGCCATAATCCATCAATAGTAGGGCCCATCTGACTAAACATTTTGGGCTATTGAACCATGGACCCCACTTCTAAAAACTGAAAACCCTAGGATACTAGGCATATACCACCATGTCACACAAGCATGGACCCTTACATTCCTTTAGGTAGATCAATGTGAAGCCGGCTACATGTTCATTTTCACAACACACCAATAGGCTTAGTGCTGCAATGTGGCCCACCAAAAAAGTGGGCAGGCCGATTTTTGGGGCAGGCCAAGATGATAAACAGCCTAGATCCTACAGACAAGCATGTGGCACTTTGGCATGGTTTGGAGCTAGCATTACTCTTTCTAACACTTACACTATCCCATAAAGGGGCCTTAGGCACAAGAGACTAAGCTCTAACATTGCAGGTCTGGGTTGCAATAGGCATGCATAGTACATGCAAGCGTGGCTCTCTTTGCTATAGCCTTCTGAGATCTAACTTGGGAGCATACATAACACTTTGCCCCTAATCTAGAATACAGGATGCTAAAATGCAAGCAGGGGAGCATTATTCTCTAGCAGAACAGAAGGAAAAGGGAAAATTCGTTGAAATCTTCCAAGATTCATACCCTTAGTGAGCACAGCAGACTCCTGTTTGGTCACAGAGACACCTAGGCCCTTTTCATTATGCAAGCGCTGGTGGAGAATCTGATTCTCAGCAACGCAGCAACGGAGAGCATATTCAAGCCGCTTGCATTCCGCTTCAAGATACCTGCTCTTCAACTCCAGATCTCTCACATAGAGCTTCTTTCTCTCCCTTGATTTCATAGCAGAGTCCCTATTTCTCATCTGTCTGAGAAAAAGGAAAAAAAAAAAAGAGAGAGAGCTGACAAAACCGCCACAAATATGAAAGGGTGGTAATAAGATAGAATCTTCACCACTTTGCTTTTTCCAACAATGGTTTGCAAATGAGGAGTCAAGATAGAAATCAAGACGACCAGCATTCCGTTGAGTTAGGTGATGCCAAGTTCATTTGAGAATGTAATATATATATATATATATATATATATATATATATATATATATATATATATATATATATATATATATATACACATTTCAAAAAGAAGAAGAAATTAGTTAATAAGTGGAAAATATATAATTTCTTCCCAAATTATCATAGAGGCCCACTTTCCTGTAATTGAAATTATTCATTTAGCAGGCCTCACCTCATCATAGATGGTGAATGATCCAAATATGCCCACTAGACGGCTCCATAATTCATCAAATGGACTTTTTTTTTAAAAACCATACATTTCCAAACTGCAAGCTAGGACCATCTGATGAATGGGGGTTTACGGAATGGGCCCATCTCCTCTAAAGATCAGCCCCATTTCTAGCCTCCCAGAAAAGTACGAAGAATACACTGATAGTGTTGAATCTGCAGCTGATTCAACACATGAATGGGCCTTCTAACGCCACAAGGTGGAACCAATTTAGACAAAAAAATCTGTTCCGGTCTATGGCCATTCCACATCACCGAATGACAGAATTCATAAACTATGCTTTCCAACCGTTCCACATTGCAGACTGAATTTGTAAAACATGCTTCTTATTATGTGTTTGGGGTTAAGCTCTCTGGATTTTCATAGGAAATTACAAAAATAGAAGAAAAAAGAAAGGGAAAAAAAATCAGTCACAGCCGAATGAATAGTTCATGGTCGTTTTAATTTCTAGTAACGCCAACAGAAATTTTCCTTACGAATACCTCTGAAAATCCCAAAAACGGAAAACAAAATTGAAATTTTACGGATTTAACATTTGCATGAGAGATTTCGCATGAAACTCATCATTTTCATCACCTATAAATAAATAAATAAAAGAAAATTGATGAAGAAAACCAAAATTATCAATATATATTTCACAATCTTCCATGAAAATTACTAGTCTAGTCCCTCAATAGCATTCTCTTTACATATCCACAAGCAAATCACACCCTAGATTCGTGATATTTACAAGCAAACTATAAACGTGAGGAGAATCTCAGATTACTATTAAAAAAAAAAAAAAAACAACTTAATTTTACCAGAAATATAGATAAAACCAGAAGATTAACCCTAACTAATCGTACCTTTTCCTTTTCTTGTTCAACTGATCATCTTCTGCGGCGATTTTCTCTTCAGAGAAGTCGCTCTTCTCCATCTCCTCGTTCTCCTCAACAGAATTTGCTTCTTGACTCGGATTCTCGCCGTTCAAAGCCACATCGTCATCGGATCGAGCATCGGACGGCGCATCGAGAAGAATGTCAGAGAAGAAATCGTTGTAGAAATCGTGATTCTCTGCGATTTCGTCATTGTCCTCGAGTAGGAACTGCTCCACGTCATCCATACACGAAGAAACGTGGACCGGAGATGGATTCGAGCTTTCTTTGGGGGATTCTTCGACGCAAGGCTCTGCGAGAAGATCAAGAAAGTCTGCGAACAGATCGATAGAGTCTGGAATGGATTCAAGTAGGTTTTCCCAATCGAGTTCTCTTGGAATGCCTTGATCTTGATCTTCTACTATTCCCATGACGGAAAACAAAAAAGAACCAACAAAAGAAGAATAAGAAACAGAGAGAGAGGGAAGAGTATTTACAGAGAAGAAGGAGAGGAGAACAGAATAGAAGTAAAAATGCAATTGGAGGGGCTTTTATTTCCGATTTTAAAACGGAGGGCGAGAGCGAAGACGCGCTTTCTTCGTTCCCAAGCAAAGCTTCGTGTATGAGTTCTCGCGACGCACGTGGCGGCGTGCATCGCCGCCCAAAGGGACTACACGCTGAATGGTCCGATGATCGGAACCGTTCATATTGTCGAATCTATGCCGTAAGATACATCTTAATAATATTCTTCTGAACGGATGATCTCGACCATCGTTATCTGTAGATAAATTTCGGAAAATGAAAAGAAAATTTTCAAGGGCTCGCATCGAGTTCTAAAATCAGAGGTTTTGACCATCATGGAAGCGGCTTTTGTGGATCACTGACTTTGGGTCCTACTTTAATGAATGTTACTTACATCCATACCGTCCATCCTTTTTTAAAGGTCATTTTATGGGGTGATGCCAAAAATGAAGTAGATCAAAATGTTAAGTGAACTAAACCAAAGGAAACAGTGACGATTGAATATTCACCATTAAAAACTTCTTGGGGCCACTGAAATGTTTATTTGCCATCCAACCTATTAAAAAGATCACAAAGACTTGTATGAAGGGACTACATAAATATCAGCCTTATCCAAAATTTTTGTGACTAACAATAAGTTTTAAATGATCAATCGCAACTGTTTCTTGTGGTATGGTCCACCTAAGATTTAGATCTGCTTCATTTTTTGGATCATTCCCTAAAATGAGCTTTAAAAACAGATGGACAGTGTGGATGTAAGGCATATAAATTAAGGTGGGCCCAGAGTCAGGAATCCACCGAAGCCGCGTCCCCCATGAGGGCAACAAATGTAAAACGAACTTTAAAATTTTAAAAAACAATAATAAAAAAATAAAACGAACTTCATTACGAAGTTGGCAGAAATAATACAGTAGATACGTTTCTACGATATTATGGTAGATCCTCCATATCACATTACATCTGGCAATATAAAATTGGATCGGAACCATCAAAATAGTTTTACCTACTTTAGATTTTATATATTAAAACAAGGAAACAATTTTCATGGCTCGAATGAGCAAAAAAAAGAAAAAAGGACGGTGAAAACAAAAGTAATTAACGGTTGAAATTCGGTGGTGATAGTTGTATTAAAAGATTGCTGAAATTTTGTTCGATACTCTTAAATTTTGATCCATCAGCCATTAGTTTATGCGGTCAATTTATTCGAATGGTTCAGATTTACCGGATACCAGCCAACTGTACGGTGAAAGAGTTGCGCTACCATAATATGATAGAGATGTATTTATCTTATCGTATCTTTTTCTTTTTCTTTTCATTTGAAACTGCTGTGTATTTGCGTCATTCAGCCAATCGCGGCTCGTTTTGGAACGTTACCAACCAATCAGAGATTTTAGATGACTTTATATAGTAGCAGGATCCGAAGGGAATTTTACTAGCCGTCGATTTTCCAGTTTGCGGTCGATTTGTGTGACGCGGATTCGGTACTACCCCCGCCTGCTCCAAGCTCGGAACAGGCTGGGGCTGCGAGGGGCCTACCGTGATGTATGGATTAATCCACAACGTCCATACATTTTTACATATAATTTTAATCTATAATACAAAAAACGAGGCATGTATAAGGCTCAAGTGTATCACACGGTGGGTATTAAACGATCACCATTAAAAGCTTCTTGGGAGCCGTAGAAGTTTTGGATCAAGATATTTGTGTTTTGCCTTCATCCGTGTCTACGTGACCTTATGAACAGGTTGGATGGATAATAACATCACAGTGGGCCATAGGAAGGTTTCAAAGGTGGACACCATTATAACCGCGGCTTAATGTGGTGTGGCCCACTTTCCCTTAGGTCTGCCTTGGGATCATAACTAAGAATGATATGGAAAAATGGATGGACGGTGTGGATAAACCCATACGTCAAGGTGGACCCCTCCAAGGCCCGGCCTGTTCCGAGCTCGGTACAAGTGGGTAGTGCCCAATCCGCGTCCCGCTTTCTGGGACCAAATGCAGAACATACCCTGATCAGACCCGTTCATACTCTGCTATTTAGTGTTGATGGCCATGATCCCTCATTCAAATCCAATACTTGTACCCACAGATGAATATAGGTCACTCAAAAGAAATTTTTTAAGGAGTACGCTGGTGCTACTGCACGACATGCCCATTCATACGGAGGGCGTGCATCAGATCCATCTTGTCCATCAGGTCCACCGCCACATTTTCAATATGGTTCCTAAAAGTCAGCGCAATCCAATGTGGGTCACACTGTAGGAAAAGATATAATCATCAAAAGCTCTAAATTCACGTGGTGTACCATATGATCCTTGATCCATGGAATGTCCTGATTTTACGATAATCCATTCATCACGGTGGCTCTGTGGCGCCCACCGTGATGTAAGTATGTTATCCACTCTGTTCATCGCTTTTCTCGTATCATTTTAAGGTAAGTATGGACCACACCACAAAGAGCAGCGGGGAAATCATATCCAAAGATCAACTGGGCCACACCACAAAGAGCAGCGGGGAAATTGATTTTCATAAGGTCACAAAGGCCAGGATGAAGAGGAAAAACAAATTTCATAATGTTCCAAAACTTGTGTAACCCCTAAAAGGGTTTCAATGGTAGATGTTCAATTTCCCACGGCCTTTTACAGTGTGGTCCACTTGATAGTTAGATCTGTCTTATTTTTCGTCTTAAGCATTAATAGGAGCTTGCCAAATAGATGGACGGTTTGGATATAACACAGACCTCATGGTGGGGCCCACAAAAATAATGAAAATTTCAAAAAAAAAAAAAACAGAATCTACGATGAATCGCGGATTCTGCGATTCCACCGCAACTCGCTGTATGATTTGGGGATGGATCGCGGAATCCGCGATTGATCACGGATACAAATAAAAGGCTATGGCTACGTATTATAACCGTAGCTATAGCCGTATCCTGTGTATTTTTCTTTCTTTCTTCTTTTTTTTTTTTGTTTTTTTTTTTTTTTGTTTTTTTTTTTTTTTTTTTTTTACACTTAGAATTTTATTCTACCTACATTTTTCTCTAACACATATTTATATAAATATGTATATATAAGCATATAAAAAAAAATTCTCTCCTTTTTTCATTTCTTTCTTTATTCATATAACAAGAATATCTTCTAAACCAAAATTAGTTACTTGACGTACCATATATGATTTTAGGGCTGAAAGTTGGGTGGGTTCAACCCGACCAACATGTGACCCACCCGATTTTGAAAATTGAGCGGGCCAAACTGGAAATTGAAGGGGATAAATTGGAAATTGAGCGGGACAAACTGTAAATTGAATGGGCCAAACTAGAAAATTATGCCCACGGTTTCCCGTGGTATGATCCACTTGATATTTCGATATGCTTCAATTTGGGGCACAACCCCTTAAATTAGATAGAAAAACGGATGGACGGCGTGGATATACTACATGAAATAGATTGGCTACTCCCCCTGCCACCAGCCAATGACTGGTGTTCGGTGCTCTGTGGGCCTCATCAGATTCCATTGAACTTAAGTGAGAAGTTCCACACATCCAAACAACCCTTAAGGCACTTCATCAAAACCAACTAACCATGTGAAACACCGAGGAAATGAATTGATGGCAAGACAGGGATACTCATTCAACTAATTAAGCAAATAAAATAAGAAAACCCAGCTGATCATGGATACAGATTGTATAAATGAAAGATAAGGAAACATAAGATTTACTAATAATGCGAGCAACAACATGCAAAGTATGTATTTTAGTACTAGTTAAAGTAAGCTTTTTAATTAGTGGTAGTTAAAAACTCAGATTCCAATATAACCAGCTAAAAGTTAGTGCAACCAGAACCAGCATGGTGGAAGCAGCCTTCCAACAAAAGGTTAGGTTCAAATAGCCTTAAAAAATTACTGAAATAACAGTATTCCAAGTATGCTATGAATTGGACTAAGCCATGTGGCATATTAACTATTATCTTAAAGCTTAGAACATTTCAAAAGGGTCATACCCCAGCCAAAGGTGCATTTAAAATCTTATCCAAAGTTCAGGACCACACAGTCCTAGGAATTGAGTGAGGCAACCTAGGAATTAAATGAGGCAAGATAAAAATTGAGCGAGGGAACCTCACAATTGAGCGAGACAACCTAGGAATTGAGTGATGAAAGCTAAAAATCGAGCGAGGGAACCTCGTAATTGAGCGAGACAACCTAGAAATTGAGCAAGGGAAGCTAGAAATTCAGCGAAACAAGCTAAAAATTAAGCGAGGGAACCTAGGAATTGAGCGAGGCAACCTACGAATTGAGCGAGGGAAGCTAGAATTTGAGTGAGGGAACCTATGAATTGAACGAGGCAACCTAGGAATTGGGTGAGAGAAGCTAGAAATTGAGCAAGGGAATATAGGATTTGAGTGAGGGAACCTAGAAATTCAGCGAGGCAACCTAGGATTTGAGCAAGGGAAGCTACAAATTATGTGAGGGAACCTAGAAATTGAGCGAGGCAACGTAGGATTTGAGCGAAGCAACGTACGAATTGAGTGAGGGAACCTAGGAAATGAGCGAGGCAACGTAGAAATTCAGCACGGAATCCTAGGAATTGAGCGAGGGAAGCTAGAGAATTAAGCGAGAGAACCTAGAAATTCAGCGATGCAACCTAGGATTTGAGCGAGGGAAGCTAGAAATTGAGCGAGGGAACCTAGAAATTGAGCGAGGCAAGGTAGAAATTCACCAAAAACCTAGGATTTGAGTGAGGCAACCTAGGAATTGAGCGAGAGAAGTTAGAAATTGGGCGAGGGAAGCTAGAATTTGAGCGAGGCAACCTAGAAATTCAACGAGGCAACCTAGGATTTGAGCGAGGGAAGCTACAGATTGTGTGAGGGAACCTAAAAATTCAGTGAGGCGATATATAAATTAAGCGAAGGAACTTAGGAATTGAGCGAGGCAACCTAGCAATTGAGCGAGGCAACGTACAAATTCAGCGAGGCAACCTACGAATTAAGCGAGGGAAGCTAGAAATTCAGTGAGAGAACCTATGAATTGAGCCAGACAACCTGGGAATTGAGCGAGAGAAGATAGAAATTCAGCGAGGCAACCTAAAAATTGAGCGAGAAAACCTAGGAATTGAGCGAGAGAACATAGGAATTGAGAAAGGGAAGCTAGAAATTGAGCGAGGCAACTTAGGAATTGAGCGAGGGAAGCTAGAAATTCAGCGAAGGAACCTAGGAATTGAGCAAGGCAACCTAGCAATCGAGCGAGACAACGCAGAAATTCAGCGAGACAACCTATGAATTGAGCGAGGGAAACTAGAAATTGAGCAAGGCAACATATAAATTGAGTGAGGGAACCTAGCAATTGAGCGAGGCAACGTAAATATTCAGTGAGGTAACCTATGAATTGAGCGAGGCAACTTAGGAATAGATTGAGGGAAGACCTATGAATTGAGCGAGGGAAACTAGAAATTCAGTGAGGCAATGTATAAATTGAACGAGGGAAGCTAGGAATTGAGCGAGGCAACGTAGGAATTGTAACGGAGCAATTTATAAATTTGATGGAGATATCATAAAAATATGATGGGGAACTTCCACGGATTCATGTAATGTAACGAAAAATTTTATGAACCGCTTGGTCAATTTCATTAATTGGTCAGTCAAATTCACTGAAGATGCTTTGCCTAAAAGTAAATGGTTATATTCTTCAGATTAACTAGCTTTTTCTTCCAACCGCAATAATTACATCAGGATTTATGTGGATGTGGACCGTGTGCTAGCAATGCCATAGAAAAAACTTATTTTAGCCAAGTCTATCTAGACCACTACCTCCACTTGATCTCTTCTTCCTTCAAATGGTTCTTATATTCCAAAGATAATTTAACTCTAGCGTCTTTCTCTTCCTCCAACAGCTCCCCTCCCCCTTAACCTATAAATCCTTGTTTATTGTCTCAATCCTCGTTCCACCACCCTCTCTCGGACCTTCATATTGTGAGTGTGTGACATAAGTTTAATCTCTTTGTATTTCATGCAACTTTGTTCATCTCTTTTTCTTTGTCAATAGGTCTTATGATGCTATTCTGCCACTCATCTGGAATTTCTTTATCTGTAAAATTTTATCGAGAAGATTTGGTAACCAAACTAATCTGATTTTTCTTGGTACCTTCTGCCTTCTATAGATGATAGCCTATTCTCAACAACCTTCCTTTTTTGCATCATCATTAAATTTATCTTTACTTCCCTTTACCTGAATTTTGAGATAAATATATATGCAATCCCGACTCTCCAGGGTCCAAGACCCTCCTAAATTTGTCTCCATGCGTACTCCTTCATTCAACAGCCTTTAAAATTAGCCTCTCCATTTCACCCTAATCTCACCAACTTTCACCAAGACCTTTTGATCCTTACCATTGATGCTTCTAGTGTGGGTTGTCTCTACTTTTCCACTTCCTTGATGCATTCTCTCCCTCTTTAATGCTTAACCTATCATACAATTCATGATAAAGTTTATACCTCCCACATATAATTATTATATATTACCTATCTTGATAGAATAGAATAGTGGAAAAGGATTCATTTAGCCGACCCCAGTTAGTTGGGATAAGGCTTAGGTCAATTCCTAGCCTCCCTTGCTCAATTCCTAGTTTCCCTCGCTCAATTCCTAGGTTTTCTCGCTCAATTTTTAGGTTGCCTCACTGAATTTCTAACTTTCCTCGCTCAATTCCTAGGCTGTCTCGCTCAATTCATAGGTTCTCTCGCTGAATTTCTAGCATCCCTCGCTCAATTCGTAGGTTGTCTCGCTGAATTTCTACGTTGCCTTACTCAATTGCTAGGTTGCCTCGCTCAATTCCTAGGTTCCTTCGCTCAATTTATATATTGTCTCACTGAATTTCTATCTTCCCTCGCACAATTTGTAGCTTTCCTCGCTCAAATCCCAGGTTGCCTCGCTGAATCTCTAGGTTCCCTCGCTCAAATTCTAGCTTCCTTCGCTAAATTTCTAACTTCCCTCGGTCAATTCCTAGGTTGCCTCGTTCAAATCCTAGGTTTCCTCGCTGAATTTCTACCTTGCCTCGCTCAATTCCTAAGTTCCCTCGCTCAATTTCTAGCTTCCCTCGCTCAAATCCTAGGTTGTCACGCTGAATTTCTAGGTTTCCTCGCTTTATTTCTAGCTTCCCTCGTTGAATTTCTACGTTGCCTCGCTCATTTCCTAGGTTCCCTCGCTCAATTCCTACGTTGCCTCGCTCAAATCCTAGGTTGTCTCGCTCAATTTCTAGGTTCCCTAGCTCAAATCCTAGGTTGCCTCGCTCAATTCCTACCTTCCCTCGCTCAATTCCTACGTTGCCTCGCTCAATTCCTATGTTGCTTCGCTCAATTTCTAGGTTCCCTCGCTCAATTTCTAGTTTTCCTCATCAAGATCAAGACTCATCTAGCCTCTTAGGAAAACACTTCGGTTGTTTTCCACGGCTATTCAATGCCCAAGCTTCTTCGTGAATGGAAATGGACTATTTATAACTTTCAGCACACCTCATGCATCCCGATGCATTAGTCCCTCTCCTTCAGGCTTTTGGAAACTTGATGTTGATGCAGCTCACTTAGTAATCCAAGGGAGTCAAGGATTAGAGGAATTCTAATAGATGGAGAATGGCTTGGAGGCAAGATCAAATCTTTGGGCCAATGGCCAACAATAACTCTAATCAAACAGAACTTAAGGCGATTAAAGTAGGTGGAAAGATTTTACCGATCGATTCAATGGCACCTTCATTGCAGTGTTCTATGCATCATTATCGTTATATGTATCGCACCCTTGGGATACCGAAACATGTATTCATATCGTCAATAATACCACACATATCGGGAATGTATCCAAGTGAAACATTCAGAAAATGATGGAATATTTAAGTGGAACTTCGGGAGATGTTAAAGGACGCATGATTTCCCCCATTTCCTCAATTTTCTCCTCCAAATGCATGGAAATCATACATACATATGTATTTGTACTAGACTTCATGCTAATACTTAAAAAGAAAAGAAATTTAAACAAGTTTTTCTTAAATAACGATTTCTCCACCAAAAATGTATTTTGCTGTCAAGCAACTCGTGTTGTTAAAACACCCCTAGGAAGAGATTCCCCCCCAAAAAAACTTCTAGAAAACTGAGGATTTCTATAAATTTTTATTTTTCCATAACATCTCGTGATATTTTCAACATTGCATCATCACAAATGAAATGAAGAAGGGGATATTGCAGAACTT
The DNA here is from genome assembly GCA_021015155.1 of Magnolia officinalis. Classification (NCBI taxonomy): domain Eukaryota; kingdom Viridiplantae; phylum Streptophyta; class Magnoliopsida; order Magnoliales; family Magnoliaceae; genus Magnolia; species Magnolia officinalis. Next base: position 1,391,854 of record JAJHSJ010000001.1, on the reverse strand, counting down.
TCGAATATTTGAAATGCACTTAAACCCACCCTAAGATGCAAGCTACTATAATATCAAATGCCCATAGATAAAAATGTGAACCTTTTAGAGCATAAATGAGACAAAGAAGAAAATAAAAAAATGGCTTCAGTTAACGTATCACCAAACTAGCATAAAGGAGGGATTCATTCCCCTTTTGTTCTCAATAACCTCATAAAACACAATACCATGAATTTCATAACACCAGAATCTCTTAGGTTTCCATGCACAAAACTACAATGATACTTTTAGCATTGGAGCTTTTGAAGCTCCGGTGCAACACACTCAAACCAAACACCCTTTGGAATTTCTTGTAATGGGTATCTAAAAAAACACATCCAATAACTTAAATTTCAACTGAAATTATATAGAAGCGGAAATATACGGTCTTGCATCTGAACTAAAGCTTTGAGCCAAGAATGGGGTTCCTGTTCATGCTAATCTATACTTCTCATTCAGGGACGGGGTCCGGTGGACTAAAGATTTGTTCTTGCCTAGCAAAACCTTATCAACACGGATAGGGGAACTTTGCATGTTGTGAATTTGGCGGCGTGAATGGTCAATTCAATGTCATAAGGGTTTGAGTCTATTGCTACTAGAATAAACATGAAACTCACAAACAAATAAAAGGAAAGATAAAACCCATTTTGTTCACCAGATTTGATAAATAAAACAACATGGGTTTTATCTTTGTTCACCAATTTTTTTTATATGCTTATATATACATATTTATATAATTATGTGTTAAAGAAAAATGTAGGTAGAATAAAATTCTAAATGTAAAAAAATTTAAAAAATAAAAATAAAAAAAAGAAAAGAAAAAGAAAAGTACACAGGATACGGCTATAGCTACGGTTATAATTCGTAGCCATGGCCTTTTGTTTCAATCAGCGGTCAATCTCAGATTCCGGGACCCATCCCCAGATCCTACAGTGAGCTGTGGCGGAATCCGCGATGAATCGCGGATTCTTTTTTTTTTTTTTTTTTGAAATTTCCATTGCTTCTGTGGGCCTCACCATTGATTCTATTTATTATATCCACAATGTTCATCCATATTTCGAGATCATTTCGAAGCATTATCCTAAAAAAAAAATCATATCCAAAGATCAACTGGACCACACCACAAAGAGTAGCGAAAATTTGATTTTCACCGTTATAAATTTTGTAGGGCCCACCATAACATTTATTTTCCATCCAATCTATTCATAAGGTCACAAAGGCATGGATGAAGAGGAAAAACAAATGTCATAATGATCCAAAACTTCTGTAACCCCTAAAAGGGTTTCAACGGTAGACGTTCAATTCCCCACTGTCTTTTACAGTGTGGTCCACTTGATAGTTAGCTCTGTCTTATTTTTCGTCTCAAGCTTTAATATGAGCTCGCCAAATAGATGGATGGTTTGGATATAACACAGACCTCATGGTGGGGCCCACAGAAGCAACAAAAATTTATAAAAAAAAACAAAAAAACAAAATCGGGGATCAATCGCGGATTCCGCGATTCCACTGCAACTCGCTGTAGAATTCGAGGATGGATCGCGGAATCCGCGATTGATCCCCGATTCAAACAAAAGGCTATGGCTACGAATTATAACTATAGCTATAGCCGTATCTTATGTACTTTTTTTAAAAATTTAAAAAAAAAATTTTTTTTTTAATTTTTTTACATTTAGAATTTTATTCTACCTACATTTTTCTCTAACACATATTTATATAAATATATATATATGTATATAAAAAAAAATTTCTCTCCTTTTTTCATTTCTTTCTTTATTATTATTATTTTTTTTTTACACGCACACACACATGCTTACACACGCACGCCGTGGGATTTCACCACCGGTGGGTACTCGAACTCTTTCTTTATTCATATAACAAGAATATCTTCTAAACCAAAATTAGTTACTTGACATACCATATATGATTTTAGGGCTGAAAGTTGGGCGGGTTCAACCCGACCAACCTGTGACCCACCTGACATTACAACCTAGAATTTGAACGCAGCTACCTATCAATTGAGCGAGGCAACCTAGGAAATGAGCGAGGGAAGCTAGAAATTGAAAGAGGGAACCTAGGAATTGAGCAAGGCAACGCAGGAATTGAGGAGGGAAGCTAGAAATTGATCGAGGCAACGCAGGAATTGAGCGAGGGAAGCTAGAAATTAAGCGAGGCAACGTAGGGATTCAGCGAAGTAACCTAGGAATTAAGCGAGGGAAGCTAGAAGGATCCTAGAAATTGAGCGAGGCAATGTAAGAATTCAGCGAGGGAAGGTATAAATTAAGCAAGGGAAGCTAGAAATTCAACGAGGCAACCTAGGATTTAAGCGAGAGAACCTAGAAATTGAGCGAGACAACGTAGAAATTTAGTGAGGGAACCTATATATTGAGCGAGGCAACTTAGGAATTGAGCGAGGGAAGCTAGAAATTCAGCGAAGGAACCTAGAAATTGAGCGAGGCAACCTAGGATTTGAACGAGGCAACTTAGGAATTGAGCGAGGCAACATAGGGATTGAGCAAGGGAACCTACGAATTGAGCTAGGCAGCGTAGAAATTCAGCGAGGAATCCTAGGAATTAAGTGAGGGAAGCTAGAAATTGAGCAAGGGAACCTAGGATTTGAGCGAGGCAACCTAGAAATTGAGCGAGGCAACGTAGGGATTGAGCGAGGGAAACTAGGAATTGAGCGAGGCAACGTAGAAATTCAGCGAGGAATCCTAGGAATTGAGTGAGGCAACGTAGGATTTGAGCGAGGCAACCGAGGGAATGTAGGAATTGACGAGGAAAGCTACAAATTGAGGGAGGGAACCTAGAAATTGAGCGAGGCAACGTAGGAATTAAGCGAGGAAAGCTAGGAATTGAGCGAGGCAACCTAGGAATTGAGTGAGGCAACGTAGAAATTGGAGCGAGCCAACATAGGAATTGAGCGAAGGAACCTATAAATTGAGTGACGGAACCTACAAATCTCTTTAGGTGATCAAGAGGGCCCCCTTTTCCAGTAGATGAGATTATGACGAAAGGTATTATCTCAACGCTTCTTTTCTCTCTCTTGCTCTTAAAAATCGTTGAATCTAAAGCCCTCAGAGAAGAAAGATCCTGGTTGCCTTGCTCAAATCCTAGATTGCCTTGCTCAATTCTTAGGTTCCCTCACTCAATTGCTAGGTTGCCTCGCTTAATTCATAGGTTGCCTCACTCAATTTCTAGCTTCCCTCGCTCAATTCTTATGTTGCTTCACTGAATTCTTACCTTGCCTCACTCAATTTCTAGGTTCCCTCGCTCAATTTCTAGCTTCCCTCGCTCAAATCCTAGGTTGTCTCGCTGAATTTGTAGGTTCCCTCGCTTAATTTCTAGCTTCCCTCGCTTAATTTATAGGATTCTTCGCCGAATTTCTATGTTGCCTCGTTCATTTCCTAGGTTCCCTCGCTCAATTTCTACGTTGCCTCGCTCAATTCCTAGGTTGCCTCGCTCAATTTCTAGGTTCCCTTGCACAATTTGTAGCTTCCCTCGCTCAAATCCTAGGTTGCCTCGTTGAATTTATAGGTTCCCTCGTCAAATTCTAGCTTCCCTCGCTCAATTTCTAACTTCCCTTGCTCAATTCCTAGGTTGCCTCGCTCAAATCCTAGCTTTCCTCGCTGAATTTCTACCTTGCCTCACTCAATTTCTAGGTTCCCTCGCTCAATTTCTAGCTTCCCTCGCTCAAATTATAGGTTGTCTCGCTTAATTTCTAGCTTCCCTCGCTTAATTTCTAGCTTCCCTCGCTTAATTCCTAGGATTCCTCGCTGAATTTCTACGTTGCCTCGTTCATTTCCTAGGTTCCCTGGCTCAATTCCTAGGTTGCCTCGCTCAAATCCTAGGTTGCCTCGCTCAATTTCTAGGTTCCCTCGCACAATTTGTAGCTTCCCTCGCTCAAATCCTATGTTGCCTCACTGAATTTCTAGGTTCCCTCGTCAAATTCTAGCTTCCCTCGCTCAATTTCTAACTTCCCTCGCTCAATTCCTAGGTTGTCTCGCTCAATTCCTAGGTTTCCTCGCTGAATTTTTACCTTGCCTCACTCAATTTCTAGGTTCCCTCTCTCAATTTCTAGCTTCCCTCGCTCAAATCCTAAGTTGTCTCGCTGAATTTGTAGGTTCCCTCGCTTAATTTCTAACTTCCCTCGCTTAATTCTTAGGATTCTTTGTTGAATTTCTACGTTGCCTCGCTCAATTCCTATGTTGCCTCGCTCAAATCCTAGGTTGCCTCGCTCAATTTCTAGATTCCCTCGCACAATTTGTAGCTTCCCTCGCTCAAATCCTAGTTGTCTCGCTGAATTTCTAGGTTCCCTCGCTCAAATTCTAGCTTCCCTCGCTTAATTTCTAACTTCCCTCGCTCAATTCCTAAGTTGCTTAGCTCAAATCGTAGGTTCCCTCGCTCATTTTCTACGTTGCCTCACTCAATTTCTAGCTTACCTCGCTCAATTTCTAGATTCCCTCGCTGAACTCCTACCTTGCCTCTCTCAATTTCTAGGTTCCCTCGCTCAATTCCTACCTTTTCTCGCTCAATTTTCAATTTGCCTACTCAATTTCATATTTGTCCCGCTCAATTTCTAGTTTGACCGCGAAGTGACTGAAATTGACAGCGAAGTGAATGAAATGTATTTTCAACCATCGACCTGATGGAATCTTGGAAAATAATTAGGTTGGTTGGCTAAAGTAGCTTCTCTTACCCCAAAATCATATGTGGTACGTCAAGTAACTAATTTTAGTTTAGAAGATATTCCTGTTAAATGAATAATGAAAAAAATGAAAAAAAAAGAAGAGAGAAAATTTATGGAAGTAATCCGTAGAGACGATTATAGCTACGGTTATAATCCATAGCCATGAGAACCGTAGCCATAAGTTCCTCTTTTTTTTTTTTTTGTTTTTTTTTTTTCTTTTGCTGTCGTAATCCCCACCGCCTTTTGTGGGTCCCATCTAACATTTCAATACGTCAGGCCGTATTCGAGCAAACCTAAGTTAGTCGGTAGGCGTAGGCACGTATCTTTTCACGCCTGAACGTTGATGTGGAGACGTCGGGACCAGAATCGTCCACAACACTTGTTTTCCACAAGCCGGTGAAATACCCAGGCATTATGGAGCCCACCATGTTGTATATATAAATCAACTCCATCCATCAGGTGGAAACCCTCATTTTAACCGTACACACACAATATCAGCCCCTATTGTAAAAATATGACGGGCTACTCTCGGGGGAACAACCTAAAAGCTCGTGGTGTGGCCCGCCTGAGTTTTGGACAAGGCTGAATTTTGTATATTGAATTCATAACTACGACTTACACCTGGTTAACGGCTTTGACGACAGATACACAAATGGTACCGCCACACAAAAACCTACGGTTGGCATCCCATATCAACAGTTCCCTTATTTTGTGGCCCACCTGAGCTTTGTACATAAATAAAATGTTTGCTCCAAGTCTAAAATAAAATATATAAGCTGATGGACGGAGAGGATTTTACATATTCAACATGGTGGGCCAACAAAGTTGGGGTGTTGTACGCATTTCGGGTCTGTTCTTGTTCAACTCTTCTAGAAGTCTCGCTGGGACAGCGTTAAAATGCGACTTTCCCCTTGTACAAGCAACCACGTCCTAATAAAGCTTTCAAGGGTTTAGGAAGGGTTTTTTCTCATTTCTCTGTGTTGCGTCTTCGCCGCCTCCGTCTCTAATGGCTATCGCTTCTCTACTCGTTTCCAGGCTCTCCAGATCAAAAGCAATTGCTTCTAGTGTTTCCTCTACGTTGGCGCAGGTTAGCATACGCCCTACCCTCCTTCCTTCTCTCTGTCTTGTAAATCTTTCCTTATAGGGTATTCCTGGCACCTTGGCGCAGGTTAGACTTTTTGAAATGGCTCTAATCTGGTATGAAACATCTCAGCGGTCCGCCCCAGCGGGCCTGAGTGTACGGGACAAATGGCTGGCTAGAAAAAGCTTGCTTTACAAGTATATATTTGTTTCATTCACTGTGGCCCACCTGATGATTGAACTGGCCTTTTTTTTATTTGGGCCATGGTATCTGACGGTATCGCGGGCCTGATGGACAGTTCGGATCTTTCGTTCTTGGACATGATGGACGACTCGGGTCTATCTTAAGAAAGATCGATCTGAGCCGTCCATCAGGTACGCTATACCGTATAGGTTCCGTAGAGGGCATTCTGGGGAAAATTAGAAAATCTATGGTCTCATGAAGTCAGGACACGGTAATGGAGGGTCGTGATTGGGCCCGGCCGGCCTTGTTCTAGTTCAGGTCCAGTAAGCTGCTCTAGCCCATGTTTGGATTGGGCTTAGTGGCCTGAGCTGGGCGAGTTCTGAAATCTCTCGTGAGTGCTTAGCTATAGCAAGCTTCTATAGGCTTGGGCCTAGACCTTACCAGCGGGCTGTATAAATCCTTGGCGTGGGTTCTTAGCTCATGGACAGGGCCTTGAAAACCCTCAGCTCGGCCCAGAGAAGCCCAGTTGCAAGCTGCAACTTGGGTTCTGGTCAACCTGAACCTGATTGACCCAACCCAAGTTTGGGTTTGATTGTCAAGGTCCTTTGGTCAGTTGGGTTCGGGTTGAGCAAATTCAGGTTGGTTAGGCTGGGTGGAGAATAATCACATGTATTTGAATTGGGTTGGGTTGGGCTGAGTACAAAGGAATTTAGGTTGGGTTCAGGTTGTTCAAGTATTAGAGGACTTTGGGTCAGGTTGGGTTGCAGGTTGCGTCCGCTTGAGGTTGGGTAGGTCTCAGGTTGACCCTCAAGCCGACCCAACCTGCCTAAGTTGCACCCCTAAACACCACCTCATGCCTTGAGGTATGGGCTATTATGTATCTCTGTGTATTATAAGACATTTAATTTGGTTAATGAAGGTTATGAATGTGTCTGGGTTCATCACCACCACTATCTAAGTCTTATTCCAAATGATTGGGCTTAATTATGCAGTTCCTCATTCAACCATTCCACTTTATCATGAACCATATCCTCCGTTATGCCATAGGTCCTCTGGTCTTTTCTTACTACCTCCACCCACGTCCCTTTGGCCCTTTCCCTTTCCCTTTCCCTTTCTAGGGCCTTCAACTTGAACCGACTCACTCTTAAATATTATAGTTCTTGGTCTTTGTTGCATATGGCCAAGCTGTCAAAGTCTATTTTCCCTCATCTTATTACCAATTGGTGCTACTTTTTAGTTCCCTCGAATGCATTAATTTCTAATTGTATCCTCCGTCATCTTGCCACTCATCCATCTCAACATCCTCATTTGAGCTACACTCATTGTATGGGGGTTAATATTTGCTTAACAGGCTGGTGGCATTCAGGGAACAACTGACAACAAAAGAAAGGCAATAGGCACCAATGGGCTGGGCTCAACTAGTTCAAAATTTGTGCCCGAACCAACTTCAGGTCCACCTGTTGCGAACCCTAGGCACCAAGGTAGTTGGTTGCAACATACATTATGATGGAGTGAATAAGAGATAGGTTATTGTTCCCTAGGGCCCCCATCTGCATGGCCATCTAGGTCATGCTTGTACAACCCATGTAGGTCATGGTGTCTTGCACTAGTTGTTTTGTTCCTTTTTTGTCAAACACCTTGGTATAGAGAGTAGAGATGGACTGTTGCACATGTGAGGAGATGGTGGCAAATTAGCATGTGTTCATTGACACATTTAGTACATGTAGGCCATTTGAAGATTGATGGTGGCATTTGTCGTGTGGCACATGCGGGATGCTTGCACATGGATAGTTGCACATTTGGCACATGTGACGCATATTCGCGGAACATGGTGTTTGAGCACTAGACATGGGTTGTATGGGCTTTCCTTATCTTTATTGCAATTTTGTAGAGTCGTGTTATCCTTTCAAACAATTAAATTTTGGGGTCAGTCCACATTTTCCTTCATTCCTATGCATAACTGAGTTTGACAAAACATGGACAAGTTGTTTGCCTGGGAAGCTTGTGAAAGACATAACTTTGCTTGCATCCAAACAGCCCCTTAGAATTGACACTTGGATCATGTTATCCTCTAGAATGGATATTTGGTTTCTGCATTGTATGAGCTCGCATGCTTAGCTGCCCAATGGTCCACTAGGATATATTGTAGTGCAAACCATTTCCTATACTTGAGTGAAGGGTGTGGACGTTAGGCATCAAATGAATCACCTGCATGATCACAAGTCTGCTGTAGTCTGTGATGGGACCAGTTCTCTGTGGCTTTCAATTTGGAAGATATGGAGATTTTGGTCATGTTACGTGCATTGAAAATGAAAGACTATGGAACCATTTGATTATTTGACCTTATTGTATTGTGTTCCCTATCAGGTTTCTGGCAATGCGAAGGTATCACATGGTACATCCCTTTTGACACAGAGATGGGCAGCTGCAGCAAGGGCTTTCAGGTACAGTTCTGAACTTCTATAGCAAGCCGGCATGTTTACTTTGACGGGTGGTTCTTTAGTTGCACTCTTTTACTTGTTTTCTCATTTTCTTCGGTAGCAGCAGCTGATTTTTTTATTTTTTTTTTTTAAAAAAAAATCCATTAATGGTTGACTCAGCTCAAAACCAGCTGGAGGTGATGTTATTGGGATAGACCTGGGTACCACAAATTCATGCGTATCAGTTATGGAGGGGAAGGTATGTTTTAAGTTTTTTATGGAATGCGATGAATGTTTGTTCAAAAGAATGAGAGACATAAGTCAGATACACTGAGTGGATGACCTTCTTGATATGGTGTGTTCAATTTGAAAGTTTGAATCCCGCTTCAGCTGTTCTTATGCAGGAACAGAGTAGTTCTTCCAAATTGTCTGATACATTGGTTTTGAACGCGAAATTGTTCTAATGAGAAGTCTGGCTTCAAATTCTTTTATTATATGGAGCAGTTCATCTAATGTTGTTGGATATGTTGGTTTTGATTCTCATGAAAAGTTTCAATGAGAAGTCCTGTTTGAGAATTCTTTTTCTAGTATCATAAATGTTTTAGAGAATCCTATTTGTGGCAATCCTTAGAAAGTTAATACCTCTTTAAAAAGGCTTATCGACTCATATAAAAAGAAATCTGCAAGGTTATTCTTTCAAATTTAGAAAGATAATTTATTTGCCCTGAGGTATTCTCCTAACTGTGGCTCTGGAGGTTTGGTTTATCATATTTCTAAAACTCGCTGACTCGACTGCCGAGTCAACTCGATTCAGTGAGATTTTGAGCCTAGCCACAGGTAAACTTGGATCTGGAAGGATTCATTGGGTCAACTTGATGACACTCTGTCAACTCAACGTGACTCGAACCAAGTCGCTTGCCATGTTTGAGAGTTGTTAAAAAGAATACTAAGGGGCAATGAGATTCAAACCCTAAACCTTTTCAAAGCAATCAGTGCTCTTTACCATGCAGTGATTCGATGCATTGCTGTTAAGTTTTCTGTATTATATTATTTATGATAAACCATTTTACAAATTTACCATGGTGCCTTTTTTTTAATGTAACAATAATAAGTATCGAGCCTAGTTGGGTCGTCTTCAAGTCAACCCGCCTACCTGAATGTCGAGTCGAGTTTTTGGGGGTTTTGAACTATGCAGTTGATATGAAATCTGGGAATGCAGAAAACGTTTTCTTGTTGTTTATATGGTTGAAAAAAACAACATTGATGAAGAATCTAAAAGCCTTTCAATCAAGTAAGATTTAATAATAGTGAAGTCAACCTAAAGCTATGCTGAGGGCGTAGAGGAACATCACTCCTGTTAGATACTTTTTTTAATAGCTTGATGTTCACCCAACTGAAGACCTGGACCATTTACTGCAGAACCCGAAAGTAATCGAGAATGCAGAAGGTGCAAGAACTACGCCATCTGTAGTTGCCTTTAACCAGAAGGGGGAGCTCTTGGTGGGTACTCCTGCAAAGCGCCAAGCTGTCACAAATCCTACAAACACTCTGTTTGGTACCAAGCGCTTGATAGGAAGAAGGTTTGATGATGCACAAACCCAAAAGGAAATGAAGATGGTTCCTTACAGAATTGTCAAGGCTCCCAATGGAGATGCCTGGGTAGAAATGAACGGACAGCAATACTCTCCAAGCCAGATTGGTGCATTTGTCCTTACCAAAATGAAGGAGACAGCGGAGTCCTATCTTGGGAAAACTGTTTCGAAAGCTGTCATCACTGTACCAGCCTATTTCAATGACGCTCAACGACAAGCGACAAAGGATGCTGGGAGAATTGCTGGCCTGGATGTGCTGAGAATCATCAATGAGCCGACTGCAGCTGCCCTTTCTTATGGAATGAACAACAAGGAGGGTTTGATAGCCGTCTTTGATTTGGGCGGTGGGACTTTTGATGTCTCAGTCCTTGAGATCTCCAATGGAGTTTTCGAGGTATGTATTCTTTATATTTCGCCTTGGCCTTCTGTTACTCTTGCAGCTCTCTTTATTTAGGCTGACATTTTTCACTGTTTTCAGGTTAAAGCCACAAATGGAGATACCTTCTTGGGCGGTGAGGACTTTGACAACACTTTGCTCGAGTATTTGGTAAGTGAGTTCAAGAGGACGGATTCTATCGATCTATCCAAAGACAGACTGGCCCTGCAAAGGCTAAGGGAGGCGGCGGAGAAGGCGAAGGTGGAGCTCTCCTCCACTACACAGACAGAGATAAACCTTCCTTTCATCACTGCTGATGCCTCAGGCGCCAAACACTTCAACATCACACTAACCCGCTCGAAATTCGAGATGTTGGTGAACCATTTGATAGAGAGAACCAGAAACCCCTGCAAAAGTTGTTTGAAGGACGCAGGGATATCAGTAAAAGAAGTCGATGAAGTTCTTTTAGTCGGTGGAATGACGAGGGTACCCAAGGTCCAAGCAATTGTTTCGGAGATTTTTGGGAAGTTGCCGAGCAAGGGTGTGAACCCCGATGAGGCAGTTGCCATGGGAGCTGCCATACAGGGTGGGATCCTGAGGGGTGATGTCAAGGAGCTCCTTTTGCTTGATGTCACGCCACTGTCCCTTGGTATCGAGACTTTGGGAGGGATATTCACGAGGCTTATCAACCGCAACACTACTATCCCAACCAAAAAGAGTCAGGTTTTCTCCACTGCTGCTGATAACCAGACCCAAGTTGGCGTACGCGTCTTGCAGGGCGAGCGGGAGATGGCTGCGCACAACAAGCTTCTCGGGGAGTTTGAGCTGACCGGCATTCCTCCTGCACCGAGAGGCATGCCTCAGATTGAGGTAACCTTCGACATTGATGCCAATGGCATCGTCACTGTTTCCGCGAAGGACAAGGCGACAAGCAAGGAACAGGCTATCACAATCAGATCCTCAGGTGGGCTCTCTGAGGAGGAGATCGAAAAGATGGTAAAGGAGGCAGAGCTCCATGCACAGAAGGACCAGGAGAAGAAGGCGTTGATTGATATCAGGAACACAGCAGATACCACCATTTACGGCATAGAGAAGAGCTTGAACGAATACAGGCAGAAGATCCCTGCAGAAGTTGCAACAGAGATTGAGACTGCCATCGCCGATCTGAGGTCGGCCATGGGCGGTGAGGATGTGGACGTGATCAAGGCGAAGCTGGATGCAGCGAACAAGGCAGCGTCGAAGATAGGGGAGCATATGCAGCAGGGAGGGGGAGGAGGAGGGTCAGGGTCTCAAGGTGGGGACCAAACTCCTGAAGCCGAGTATAAAGAAGCTAAGATGTAGGAAGGTGAAGGTCAATTGTGTTTTCTATCTATTGAAAGGAAGTTAGGATGGTTGTTTTTTTAATCTTTGTTTTATCTTCTCTTCTATCTAAGATTCCAAGTAGGGGTGTTAAAATGCAATAGGTGTTTTAGAGCTGAGTAGCTGTATATGCCATTGTCTCTGGGAACACTTTCTCTAGGGCTTCACAAACCACCCCCCCTTTCCTGTGCTTTGAAACGGACATTGATTGAAATTGATTGAAATGAATTATTTTTTATGCTTCTTCATAATTTTCTCCTTCCTGCTGTATTCTCAATTTGAAAATAATGATAACTAAAGAATGTTTATTTTACAAAACAATGGCTATTGTTTTTAAGTTTAAAAATGTGCTTCTCAGAGGTTTTTTTTTTTATTATTATTAAAAAAGGAATAAAGTAGTAATAATAATAATAATAATAATAATAATAATAATAATGTATTATTATTATTGGGAAGTGGAGTCTAGCTTTGTGGGGCCCACGTGTTGTGTAAGTCATCCAACCACATGTTGGCGTAGCCCACGTGATGATTGGATTGGCCTTATTTGATTTTTTGAATTCTACCAGCCATCATGTTGTTGGATGGGGTCGTGGATGTCATACACAGCCCCCACAATGTTCAACTCCGTATTTACATAAAAAGACATGGGCTATTTCAGTCATTTTCATGTTTTACAAGTTGAAATTTTAAAAGTTTGAAAGTAATACTAAATTTTTTGAAATTTACGGGAAAGATCCACACACACGTATACGTGAGAAGGTCTCAAGTCCAGCCGGTTGGACTGTTAAGTTAATGGTCAACCCAGCCAATAACTTCCAACCTTTTATGTGTCTGAGATCCAACACGTCCAATACGTTGGCCTTATCACGAGGATCTTGTGAAAAAAATATAACATATATCGATCGAGTGCACACTTTTTTTTTTTTTTTGTTTTTGCTATTAATTAATGGCTAGAAATTGTTTTATATAGTGTGGCCCACCTGATAAGTAGATAGGGATGATTTTTGCATCAGATGATCCTCACGGTGGGACCAACGTATTGGAAGGGTTGGATGTCACATGCACTTAATAGGTTGGATGTTATCTGCTAATTTGATTATACTTTGTGGTCCAACCGTGATGTGTGATGGACACCCATGTCGTGCATTTGTTCATATTCCAAAACTCAGTGGGCCTCACTGTATGAAATTATGGGAAATTATGCCTAGAACCTTTAAAAGCACTTGGTGGGGCCCACCTGAGTTTTAGAATGGGCTAAATTTTAGTATGACCTCTCATCCAAGTGGGACACACAAAGTGGATGGTCTAGATTTCTAAACCGCGTCTCACTGGCTCTACATACAGTCAGGAAGGTTTCAATGGGCAGGCATCCACTCTCAACTGTTGTATATGACGTGGCGCACCTATGTCAGGAAGGTTTTTAGGCCCGCTCACCATAGAAGGGTGCATCTGATTATCTGGAATTCAGGTGGACTACACCATCTGAAATTCTGAAAAATCATACCTAAAAGCACTTGGGTTTTGGAATGGCTTAAAATTTGGTGTGACCTCTCGTCCAAGTGGGGCAGACAATGGATGGGCTGGATGTCTAAAGCAAATCTCACCGGGCATTATATATAATCAGAAAGGTTTCAATGGGCGGGCATCCACTCTCAACTGTTGTTTGTGGTGGTCATGGATTTGGCTTGATATTTAGGCCCATGGCTGACCACAGAAGGATTCATCTGATTAATAGTAGGGTGTGTGTATTCCTTTTATCATTTCAATTTCTAGAAATGTGGATATGAATTTATTTCTGAAAGGCGGTTGAACGTTAAGAGGGAGCCCTGGCCTGTGGGTACTTGATGGGTACTGGCAAAACAGAGACATTCACGATGGGCCCAACAGAGTTTACTCAGATAAAAGCGTTCCGGCATTTTCAGTTGGTTGCAGTGGGGCCAATTTCAAATTATCTAAATTTTCATGTGATGAGCCCCTACCAAGGGCCAGACAATTTTCCGAAAAACCTACTGGTCCTGGACTTGAAGATCCAAGCCATCCAATCTACAGGGAAGACAAATCAGGTGGTAGATCATCGTCAAAGCCACAATATTTGTTTCTTCTCTTGCATCACCTCCAAATTCAGTGGCCTTACACGTGGCACATGTATGAGAACCAAGCGTTCACTTGCTGGGCCTCTCTAGCAAAATCACACCGGTTTGTTATTCTGCTTGCTAGAACTGCAAAAAGGTCCAGAGGTCACTCATTCAAGGGGCCAAAGGTCATCACTTCAGCAGCTAGAATGAGCGAAATATAGCCCGACAGATGAATAGTCACGAGAGGAAGATTCTTTGTGAGTGGAGGTGGACCAGCCTGATTAAATGTGTCATTCATGCAAATTCAATTGTCCACCACAGCCCAAAACTCAAAACCTCAGCTGATCCAATCGTTGGGATATAAAATGCACGGCTAAAGCTTATAGACTATGTTAAGGAAATCCTCAAAAGTTGGTATTAACCCTAATATCCCAGTTATGGGGATTTCCTGCCCAAAATGACCCTTAATCAACACTTGAAATTCAACGGGAAAAATCTGCCAGTTGCAGGGCCAAGTGCAGATCCAGTGCTAGGAGCACGAACAGTTACTATCATTCCATGAAGCCTGAATTCAGTCGTCCATGCGGCATCAACAATGGGGTTTCCTGTTCTTGTACACCACAAGTTAAAAGGTCGTGGGGTCTCTCTGTCATAAAACAACCTCAATGGCTTAATCTCCACCGCAATGTACAATAAAAACAAAAAATTAGCAAAGGCAAGGTGTTATATAACCAACTCCAAAATACAAAAAATTTCAACAATCTCCCGTTTCACATTCAGCATTTTGGTCACATAGCTCCGAGCATCTTTCTTCATGATTCTCTGACTGAATGGTTGCCACAGTCCAATCAACCTGCTTTGTTTGTGTGGTGGCCCATCAGATCACCAGTCCAAACCACACACGTCTGACATGAGGCCTTTCGTAATGCACTCTGCACAATAGCATCTCTCTCTCTCTCTCTCTCTCTCTCTCTCTCTCTCTCTCTCTCTCTCTAATTTTTAAATCCAGCGCATGTATAATGTCATTTTCTAATTTTCCTAGTCCCTGTGCGTTCCTCATCAACTGTCCTTGGTGGCCCGCCTATGGGAGTCTGGGGTAACTCTCGACACCTGTTTGGATGCCAAAAAAATTGTCCCATAAAAGATATACAGGGCAACTAGCCATGGGAGCTCTATCTCAACACCCATATTTGCTCGGGTGATAGGGGAAGGACTGATAGCGTATCCTTGAAATCCAAATAAAAAAGGTTGAATGGATGGACTGAGGATGCATGTTGGATTGTGGTTCATCAAGGCATGTGCATGACATAGGTTGTTTTATAAACACACATCACATGTGCCACCATCAACCTTCAAGTGCCCACAAGTTGTATGTATCCATGTAAATGTACACATGCAGCACATGCCATCATCTATCAACCACTCACTTGCGCCACCATCAATTTACAAATGGTGCACATGTGCAACATTTTCCATGCACACATGAGCAACACTTGCTAGATCCTTCCCTATTTCAGACTTCCAGGGTGTTTGACAAACATGCAGATGGAATGTCCTTACATGCTATGGGACAGTACACAAGACAGCCTATCAGGGGCAAAAACTTTTCCTGCATCCAAACGGCACCTAAGGGCACAATATGCACACAACTATGTGCCAGGCTGCCAGCCCTAAGTCCCCGGCACCCAAGACCAAAAGATGGGCCAGGTGAAACCTATAACCTTAAGATCCCCCCATAGGCCTCACCCAATTTATCTGTAATGACATTAAAGAAACATAACATAGCACACCTCTGAAACCAGTTAAGAAGCTTTAGGTATTACGTTCAACTAGACTAGACCTGAAACACCTGGAAGAAGGGAAAAAAAAGAGTTAAAAAAAATCATTGAGCTAGGGCATGATATACTTACCCCAATCATTTTTTGTACTACAGGAGCGTGTTATGACTCTGTTCCACCTTCCAGCTCGAGAAAAAACCTAATAGTCAAGTGAGATAGGACTCTATGCAAAGGTAGTTTCATCAGGTGGACCACAGTACCTAGATACTGTACAGACATGTAGCGCCACAAAGGAAAAGAAGAATTATTATGTAAACCGAAAAAGTGCATTAGACTTCATGAGAACTGAACAAAAAACACAAGATAACGTGGCTAAGAATGTTTCGTTTTCTTCAGATCAATGAACTGTGAGTGACAGGAAAACTTCTATACTTGATAAAATAATCTTTTTTCAAGGTAACAAAGATTTTATTAAGAGGAGCACCGAGATGGCGCAAGCTAATAACAAACTATAATGGAAAAGAACAATCTTTAAGTCCTTCAATACTAGAGGCCCATTCAATTACAAAGTTCATTGCCCTTGGCCACACCCGCTCTACATTGCTACTAGCATTTCAGAAACACCACCTGTTTCTTTCCTCGCATATTGCCCAAAGGCACACTAGAAGACTAAGGCTCCAAATATCCCTATCCTGCTTCTTAATTCCTACATCATGCCTAGCCAAAAGAAGATCACCATCTAACCCCGGCATAGCCCAGGAAATGTGAACACTCCTTTAAAATCTGCTCCATATTTGATGAGCAAACGGACACTAAACAAAAAGATGGGCGACTGCTTCAGCATTTGACATGCACACATAAGAAAATCCTTTTTGTATAAATGACAACTAAGAGAAATATAGCAATGCTACAGGTACAACTTAAAGGATTCCCAAAATCAAGCTGATCACCATATCATGTAGACCATGTGTGTCAGATAATGGATGGTTTGTATAAAAAGTTGAGCAAAGCGTTCAACATGTTGGATGAATCCAGACACTGATCATCTAATGCATACGTATATGCGTTTACAAAATTAAGAATGGCATGTATGTCACATAGATTTGCCATGTAGGCACGTGTTCCTCGAATCCATGCACTGATCATCTAATGCATATATCAGGCCTAACCACTCGTCAAGACTGAGGTAAACAATGCACAACACCCCTATTGGTACTAGTCAATCTACATTTTAGACCCACCCAATGAAGAGATGGATTTGTTTTACAAATCATCCCTGATTTTTGTCTTCAGTAGAGAGAGAGAGAGTGAGAGAGAGGACCTGTTGATACAAAGAAAACAGCCGGTCTTCACTCCTCTGCAAGGAGGGCAAGGTTTAGCAGCAACCACTTATTCACTTCTTAGCATCAGAAGAAGAGTGTAGGATCGGTTTAGAAAAGACTTTAGAAGGAAGAGAGATACATGAAAACAGCCGTTCTTCACTCCTCTGCAAGGAGGGCAAGGTATAGCAGCACCCACTTCTTCACTTCTTAGCATCAGAAGAAGAGTGTAGGATCGGTTTAGAAAAGACTTTAGAAGGAAG
Organism: Magnolia officinalis; assembly: GCA_021015155.1. Taxonomy (NCBI): domain Eukaryota; kingdom Viridiplantae; phylum Streptophyta; class Magnoliopsida; order Magnoliales; family Magnoliaceae; genus Magnolia; species Magnolia officinalis. The sequence goes on along the minus strand of JAJHSJ010000001.1, from coordinate 1,374,703 downwards.
AGAGATACATGATAGATGGTTTTGAATAGTTTTGAGATGGTGGACTTCCGATCATGGTGATGGTGAGAGAGATTGTGAGGGGAGAAATGAATTGCACACTGTTATGAACAGTTAGCTCGTGAGAAAGAAAAAATAAAAAAGAGAGGAGAAAAAAAGAAGGAAACGAATATGAAAGTGGATGCTGCTAAACTGACGCAACCCTCCTTACAGATAAGTGATGAAAGAGGAGCTATTGTTTTGTATCATCAAGATTAGGTCTTCTGTTCCTGTCATTAGTTAATTGCCAAATGCATATATATATATATATATATATATATATATATATATATATATATATCATGGAATTCCTCAACATGGGCTCCCTTTCCTCTTCTGCACATACCATTAGTTAAGCGGCAAATGTGTGTGTGATTATGTTTACAAGGTCATAGAACATAGTGGGATCATCAACCACGGCTCCAACTAGTTCATAAAGACCTGGATTTTAACAAGTGGATTCTGAAAATGACGAAAACAGTGACCGCAACAAAATTGATGTAGTAGCTGAATGTAAGAATGAGACGAGGGCCCTTTCTTTTGAAAAGAATTTCAACGTAGGCATAGCAACTAGGTGTATGGCCTCATATGTAAGGATGTCACTAGCGGCAGTACAAAGTTTCAATTGTTGTCATCAGAACAGAATTCAACGTATTTCTAGAGTGCCAGTATAATGATCCTCTTTTTTAAAGCCATTTCAACTTAGACAACTTAGGTGGGGAAGATAAAGACGAGTTTGGCTTCCACATGGAATCGATATGTGGACATCACTATATATTTTGAACCAATAAGCAATTCCTACAGAACAGCAGGCACTGATGGATATGGATTTTACCATAAAGCAATTAAAATTTATTCTCCTAGCTTTATACTAATAGCTTTGATTATCCCAACAAACTTTTATATCAGAGATTGTTTTGAGAGTAACTCCAATTTGTCTTCATCAATTGCCGCATTGTCCTACAAGTTAAAGCAGAAACAGGATGGTGGGCAAATGGCAGCGATGAACATTCATGAAAAAACAGGCAGCCACCTACATGATTACCAAAGGGCAAAGCTATTTTAACTGAATAAACATATGAAAAAACATTAACTTGGTATAAAAGCATAAAATAAGATCAACAAGACCTGAAAAACCTTCAATAATCATTCTGTAGCCTGATGCTAATAACCTAACAAGAACAGTGCAAAATATTAGACATCAAAATGCTCATTCGTCTGTTGAAAAGAAAAAAAAAAAAAAAAACATTTTCAACGCTTGAAAAGCACATGGAAGATAATTTAAAGCCACAGATAATTACCAGGGATGAGCAGAACAATACCGAAACCAGCTACAATCCGCAATGATTCCTTTGTAAACACAAACTCCCAACAAAAGAACCAAAAGAAACCCATACCCATCATTGATTTTGCTCTTTTTCCCTATTCCACTGTTCAATTCTAGCCCTCCGTTCTTCACTCCCTTCTCTAATGGGACTCCTGGCACGCCTCGGGCTCCCATGCCTCCGTCTCCCACCATCGCCCTCATGTCTCCCATGTCGACCCCCGCCCCTCCTCCCATTCCCACGGTAATCCCCGCCACGATCCCGGTAATCCCCACCCCGCCGATCCGAGTCCCTCCGGTGATGCTGCTGCGGGCTCGAGCTCCGGCTCCGGCTCCTGCTCCCCCTCGACCTCCGGTACCTCCCGAAGAGCTTCCTCCTCAGCTCCCGGCCAATCTGCTTGACGTGCATGAAGTTGCAGTACCCGCCACGGTTGCAGCTGTTCTCCTCGAACTGGCGGCACGTGGCCTCGCGGAAGTCAGTGACGGGGGAGAAATCGACAATAATGGGGCGGCCGGAGTAGAAGCGGCCCTGGAGGGCCTGGACAGCGGCAGCGGCCTGGTCCTCCTCCTTGAACTGGACGTAGACGTTGCCGACCATGTGATCAGCGAGGTTGTCGCAGATGTTGAGGCTCTCAATCTCGCCGAACTTGGAGAGCTCCTCGAAGATGTCCTCATAGAAGTCCTCGAAATGCTCCTGGATCTTGCGGGGATCGATGGCCTGGCCCTGAGGATCGAGGCCCGGCGTGATCATATCTGGCCGTTGGTACATGTTGGACAGAAGAATGGTGGGGCTGATGGTGGGCCGATTGTGGAGGCGGGAGCAGCGGTCCCCGTGCCTGCAAGCACCGATCTTGAAGTAGAAAGGGCAATTCACACGGTCCTTCTCCGTACCGAAGATCGAAGCTAGGTGCTCCGCCATGCCTCTCAGAAAACCCTAGCTAACTAGCTTTTCGACGAAACGAAACCCTAGATTACAAGAACTTGGCAATTTTTAGAAACCCTAGGTTTTGAAATCCCAAGAGAGGGGCTAGGGTTTCAGGAAAGAGAAGAAACCCTAGATTGAGAGAGAGAGAGAGAGAGAGAGAGAGAGAGAGAGATTTAGGGTTTCGCCATTGGTGGTGGGTTGAGTGGTGAGTGGCTTCTCTATTCTATATTTTTCGAGTTTTGACATTAATCACCCTCACTGTTTGCTATACTCCAAGTACGCCCTCTTTTTGGTATTGCCAAATAACAGCTTCCTATTTTTACATTCGTCGTTGGTGTTGACTTTTAAACAGGACAGTCCAATGATAAATTTGCCCTTTATTTTGTATACATGGAGAAATTTTCTTTTTACACCTCATTAAATTGAAATGGTTACCCACAACCTTTCGGCAATTTTGATCCACATTTAAACATTTGAAATTGAATGTTGTGAATGGTCCATCATTGGACGGTCTAGATCATGTGCTCGTGTTGGAGTTCACATAGCCAGCTGCTTGGATCTCTTCCAAAATAATAATCTCTCATCTCGTGTGGTCATTAATTAAAGCTAATAATCAATTATGTTATTGATCGTGAACTCTGACAAAAGTTAAAAGACGAGGTGTTTTTAAGATTGTATAGGAAAATAAAAATAAAAATTGGTATTACTAAATGAATACGGATCTTTTGTTTATGATAAATAGGGATTTCTTGTTTCATGCGTGATTGGGCCACGTCATCATTTAGTGCTGCATTAGCATTAAATGGACGCCGCATCAGTAGCAAGGTGGGTACTGACAGTGCTACGTGGGTCCCGCATGATATATGATATATATATATGTATGGAAAAGGTACAATGCGCTCGAGCTGATTTTAACGCCTCCTGAGGTCTAGCTGTGTGGACCTCACCGTGATGCGTTTCGAACATCTACCCCATCAGTCAAATGCACCATTCCATCGTGAGCCTAGGTCTCAAAAATCAAGTCAATCCGTGACTTATGTGTGCCACACCACATACATAAGTGGGGAGGGGCTGTGCACCATTAAAACATTCATAACCATTTTTGAGGGCCCACCGAGATGTAGTTTGCAAATCCAACCCATCCATTATGTGTATCCCACTTGAATGAGGTTCAGACCAAGTTTCAGGGGCATAAAAAACTCAGGTGAGCCCCACCAAGTGCTTTTATATGTTTTAACAGTGTCTTCACATAATTGTAGATGATATGGCCCACCTGAGTTCCGTATACGGTTGATTTTTGGGATATCCCATAATTTAAAGGGTACCCATCAAATGAACGGTGTTGATGGTTGAAAAACGTCACGGTGGGGCCACACAGCTCGACCTCACGTGAGCTTATAATCAGCTCGAGCGCATTGTACTATATATATATATATATATATATATATATATATATATATATATATATATATGTGTGTGTGTGTGTGTGTGTGTGTGTGTTTTATCGAAGCCATCCATCTATTTTTCCGTATCAGTATAGAGCATAATATCAAAAGTGAGGGAGATTCAAATCTCGAGTGGACCACACCACAAGAAAACAGTGGAGATTGAATGCCAGCCATCAAAAACTTTGTAGGGCTCAGTGTAATGTTTATCTGTCATCTAACCTGTTGATTAGGTCATGCACCCCTAGATGAAGAGAAAACGCAGTTATAAGCTTAATTGAAAACTTTCGTGGCATATAATAAGTTTTTAAAAGCCATCACCGCTCTTTATTGTGGTGTGCTACATATGAGATTTGGATTTGCCTTAGTTTTGGGATGACAACATAGAATAGTCTTAAAAAATGAATGGATGGCATGGATAGGATGCACACATCATGTTGGGGCCCACAGAGCACTATCAGTATCCACCTCAACGTGGATAGGCTAAAATGCTGATGGTGATAATGTGGCCCACCACCATGCAGTATAATACAAAATTTATGTTTGACACACACACAAAGGATCCAAACTCTTACTAAAAGGGAATAAGAGTTTTTTTTTTTTTTTTTAACAGCAGGGATGGTGACACCCACCATTAAAACCTTCCTAGGGTCACTATGATGTGTATCTACCATCAGCATGATCCTAAGGACATGCAGACCTCTTTGTTTTTTTGCACGCACCCACCCACACACAAACCACACATGGTGGGCCCCAACCGATCAATGAGAGGGATGGTAGGATCTCTTTCCATGGACATTCTCTGGGGTGATATTGGGAAGAAAGGCTGCAGACTGTAGGCCAGAGAAAAACACTTGTAGGGTCATAACGAGTCACCACTAGAGTTGAAACAGTGGTGCATGCGGCTGTGTTGGTCCATATCATAAGCTATGGCAGTGGCCTGTTGTAATTAAGGCTATTGCAACTTGGGTTTGGATCAACTGGAACCCAACTGACATAACCCGAGTTAGGGTCAGGTTGTGCAGGTCCTCAGGTTGGTTCAGGTTGAGTATATTAGGATCAGGTTAGGTCGGTGTAGGTAATAAATAAATGCATTTGGGTCAAGAGTGCAGAAGGCTTTAGGTTGGGAACGTCAAGTTGGAATTCCAGTGGGGTTCGGGTTGGGCTAAGGTTGACCCTCAGCCGAACCCAATTACGGGTGACAATGGGCCTTGAGCCCACCCAATCCAATGAGTCTGACCCAGCCGTCGACTGGGCTTGGACCTTCTAGGTAGGTCCATTAGATCAGGCTTAGACCTCGTATGCATGGCCTGATTAATTTTCAGGTCGGGCTTGGCTCAAGTAATTTTAGCCTGACCCCAACCCTGCCCAACTTTATTTGTACATATCTTACAAATAACCATTGGTTTCATTTTTCTAAAATGTTTATTTCCTTATGCATGTTTAACCAATTGACAAACAGATAGATTAGAAAAATCCAAGAAAAAATAGAGTTTTATATCAATTTTCAGGCTGGATCAGATCAGGTTGGGCTTGGGCCTGTGATGCTAGATCCATGCTAGGCCCAACAAAAAAGTTAGGTTAGGCTTGGGCCTGTGATGCTAGATCCATGCTAGGCTTGAGCCTTGGGTCTTAACATTAGGTTGGGCCCAACCCACCCGAGTTGCATCCCTTGGTTGCAACTTGCATCCAGTGGTGCACGGACTCTACCTCAAAAATCAAATTGACATAACAATCACAATTTTCTATTCATGACCTAAGAAACTGTAATGGCCTGTTTGTTTTTTCAAAGCCAGTGCAAATACACAGGAAATAGGTAATTATTATGGTTTACCGTGTTTGAAAATTCATAGGTATTTGTGCCATTGAAACTAGTTTGAAAGAGATACTTTTAATTTTTGAATGGTACGGTAATGCATATGATATATCCCTTCTGTTCATCTATTTTACTACAATATTTTGAAGCATGAGACAAAAAATGAAGCAGATACAACACTCAGGTAAGAAGAGTGTGTAGTGGATCATCAAAAAACGAGCTTGAGGCAATGAATGTTGGGACCGTCTATTTGTGCACATGGCAATGGTTCCAGACTATCCAACCATTGGGCCAAATTAGAGCAACAATAGAGGTTACCAAAAAAATTTGTAAATAGACAAGTACCACCAAAGATTGTCTCAAATTTCTGTTTCTTCAATCAACATTCCAGCATTAGAAAAATGGAGAGCAGACGCTGAAGTATAGTTTACAACAACAACCAAATACATAATTGAGTCAGAGAAGCTTTAGAGATGGAAGCTCACCTAAGGTTCTATAAAACATACAAAAATATATCACCTGGGAAGACTACCTGGAGGAAAATTACGAAGAGGGTTTTCTTTCAGCAGCTCTGTTTCTCTGCTCATGTCAAGACAAGAAGAGTTTCATCAGTTATCTAATAGCATAAGAGGTTTGCCAACCCCACATTAACCACTCTCCCCACCCACACACCGGACATGCCAACCTGGAACACAAGTGGGATGTATAATCCGTGCATAAGCTGGACCCCACCATGAAAATGAACTGGGACAATAACAGGCACACCTGCTAATCAGGCACGCCCGCTGAGCACAATGAATGTGGACTGTTGATAAGTACTTCAGAACTGTCCATCATTTTACGAGGGTGGCGCGCCTGATGAATGGACTGGTCTATTTTTACACAAGATTATCTGCAGGGAGCCATCCGCTTCATGCATGGCTAACATGTTGCACTCATGCCAGGTATGCTAGGTGTGTGAATGATGCATGTGGAGCTAGCAAATCTCATAGCAGAGTATTCGGGAGACAAATGTAGCTATTGCATACTTTTTGAGGTTTTGGTTGTCCCCTCGTCTTAGCTGCAGTATCGAAGGGTCCACACATTCTTTGTTGTTAACCCCTGATGGTAATCTGAGCATAATAAAGTAGAAGAGGAAAAAAGTCCATGAGCAAGACAGCGAAATGCATTAGAATTTTGCAATTGTGCCGTAGGAGGCTGTCATAATTCCTGATTTTGCTGTGGTATTTACTAGACAGCAATTGTTTGTTAGTTTTGTTATTTATCTATGGAGAGTTATTTGATACTCTGTCAGCATATGATATCTGATACACAGGCACTAAGAAATTGTACACATGGCATATATTAAGAGAAAAATAGGACTGCAACAGAGTCACAACCAGTATATCAGGTCAGTTGAACAATCCTAACAGCTAATTTGTAGACGCTTGTTTGCTAAAATAGGACCATTGTATAAAATTTCATTTCAACCATCTAATCAAATAGGTTTAATATTTGGTATATGATACATTTAAACTGGGACATAATTTGGTCAGTCGTATGTTCACATGTACAATTTCTCAGTGCCTGAATACCATCCATCACACACACACACACACTCTCTCTCACCCCCAAAAAAAAGCTGGGAGGTATTTCATGTTTAGAGGAATAGTAGGTGTCATCAGCAATGTCTCATCTGCTTACACACAGGATCCCATACAAATGGAACCCAAGGTTTGGTAGTCAAAACTGGGGATCTGATAGTCCAGATGTGCATGGCAGATACCCCAGAATTCTCAGAAGACCCCAGCACTTCAAACGCATCTGCATACAGAGAGACAATCTACCACTAATTCAAGTATTCAACAGAATAGTGGACAAATGTCAGAGGATTAGACTTCAATCTGGGAGGTTTCAGTGACTAGTCATTCAACTTAGGGCTGATAAGATTAACAGTATGAACCACAGAACCATGGGCACCATGTATAGAATCCTGCATGCCAACAAACTACATTTTGATAATGAACTCAAATGAAATGTATCAGTCGCCACTCGGTACATGAAAATCAGATGTGAACTTTGTTTTTGGAACAAGAACACTCATAAGGAATTATGTTAATGAACATTAGTACATTCTCATTACAAACAAAAAATTTTAGGACTGAATTAGTTAGAGTACTTGCATTTTGCTCCATTCCCTAACAATGAGCTCTGACTATCAAGCAATTCACGGGAAGCATTAAAGAAACCAAGTCATCCCATTCACTCAGTCCTAGTCATGATCCAGTCAATTTGGCGAGTCTTTTGAATTGATTAATCAATAGAAGGTTTCTCACGATTTAGAGAAAGAGACAAAGTTACCTACTTGACTAGGTTCTAGATTTGTCCATATTGAATCAACTTGGAAAGGCGCTGATAAAGCTTGGGGCACAAATTCTTATTAAACAATAGCATTTACATCACATGCACAATCACATCCATTGAAGATTGCAGGTTACTTACTCTGCACATTCATCGTCGACAAACACCTCAACACAACTGCTGGAAGGTGCTGGTCGTGTTCTAAACCCAACACGCTGAGGAATCTATCAAAAGAAACAAATGCAACAGCTTATGTTAGAAGTGGGTTTCTGCAGAGGAGGAAAAACAAATATGGCAAGCAACAGTGACAAAAAGAAAAGAAAAGAAAAGAAAAGAAAAAAAAAACATAAACATAAACCTTAGTTGATGTCCATTTGGAAGGGATGGCAGAATTTTCTTTATTTCTCTCTACTCGGCTTCCAAGAGTATGCCAGGATCTGGCATCACCCTTCGCTGACTCTGGTTGATTCCTTGTGGCAATTTGAGGGCTTTCATCCTTGTAGACGGAAAGTGGGGTGTTAGTATCAACCCTACAAAAACAAAACAAAAAAAAAAAAAAAAAAAAAAAGTCAACACAAACTATCCACTGCAATCAAAGGTGTAATAACAAATTTCAGGCCATGTTGACATGGATACTGTTAATTGGTTACTCTATAGACATGAAGCATCAATGTGAAAAACCAAGTTTGGAAGCTCAATACAGGCTCAAATCTTCAGCCTGAGTTGACTCAAACTTGCAAAGTACTCAATTGAGCTGCAAAAGCTACGGTAGGGCATATCCTTCAAAGAAAAACAAAACAAAACACTGAGGTGGGCCAGATTTTTTTATTTTTGTACTTGATGAGTTTCATATAAACAAAGATGCCCATTTTATTTTGTTTGGTCTTATTTGGTATAATTTGACAGGGCGGTTTTTTTTAGCACTCAGATACATTATTTCAATTATATTTAAAAATAACAATCAACTAGAAAATATCCAATTCTGAGAGTAAAAGATGCTACAATTTTGCAGCTTTGCCACAAACTTATCCTAGAAACTATAATTTGCCAGCCTTGATTAGCCATTCAACAATTCAAGTAACAGAAAATGTAATAGAATGCAAATCTGATTTGTTAAATCCTTCGCTTTCTAGTAAAAAGAATCTAGATACTTGCCTTTGTAGCTTTGTTCTTTTTCTTGCCAGACCAGATGTCTCAGCAGTCTGCCTTCCTGCCACATTGACAATAACCTAAGTATTTGGTAGTTATAAGAGGATGAAAATTATAAGAGAACTTACGAGCTTCTGCAGCAGTCAAGACAGTTCCAAAACTTCGAACTGGTAAGTGATTGTCCATTGGCTCATCCTATAAATTCAAATGATATAAAAGAGTGAATGCATGCTCTATAGTTCCAAATTCAGAATGAAATGAAGCTCTGAAGTGTTAAATGTCATACTTCAGCAGCTTTGCATCTTCCTGTTGAGTGTGCAAGAAATTTCTTGTAAGCTGCTTCTAACTTTTCCGTTGGTTGTGCCTTCCTAAGATATGAAAAGTTACATGGGAAAAATAAGACAATACAGGAAAACAATTTATCACTGTACTATAGGCCTGAAACATGGAGAGAAATAGCTTCATCTTTTTTTCTTTTTCTTTTTTTTTTTTTGGAAGGATTGGAGAGAAATAGCTTTCTACGGAATATTTGGTGAAAATAGAAGTCGGACTCTTGATATGTGATGACTACAAGAACTTCATCAGTATAAATGATTCAACAATGTGTGGAACCAAAAATATTAAATAACTAGTGAAAACCTATGTAACAATCACATGGCACTTTTCTGAAAATTGTATTGCGTTGCCACTCTGGTCGAGGTTCGGGCAAATAACTTTATGTTTAATTGTTATTATCTTTTATTTTCAGGATACTTCTTTACATAAATAATGAATCTTAAATTTTAAATTTATCTTTTGGAATTGCATATAAGTACTTAAGTACAAATATATAAAAAATAAATTAATTGATATTTAGAATATTTGTACAGAGATCTCAGCGAAGCTGACATTTAAAACTCATCACGTCTTACCCGTGTTTTAAATGGCATGTATCCTACACTATAGTGTGTAGCGAAGTTACATGGTACTTCTATTTTTAAAATTAAAATAATAAAAATATGGTAAATAACATTAATAAATATGAAATTAACAAAAAAAAAAAAAGGCATAAGAAAAAAATAATTCATTTTTCAAGTAAACGTATGTTCCAAAAAGTTATATGCAAGGGAAATCAAATCAATAAGTTTATAAGAAAATTGCCTTTTGTCAATGTCTAAATAAAAGTATCAAACACCAAGAAAATAATAAAAACAGTCTCAAGTTCTACAACATACAAGGAATTGATTTTCCAAAAGGGAAAAAAAAAAAAAAAAAAAAAAAAAAAGTCAAAATATATCCTAAATCAATCATTTAATCAATCAAAATAAAATAAAAATAATTAATTGAGATTAAGAGTTAGAAATATGGCTCTATTTATATTTAATTTAAATCAACTGAAAAATGATCATTTCAAGCTCCACAATCGTATGAACATGAAATGGGGGAATCTTGATTTCTCCTTTATTTGGGCTTCAATGCCCATGAAATTTTAACCAGAGGATTCTCCCACACGGCCGATGAAACCCCTGAAATCTCTTTTCAAACAGTAGTGTAGATAGGGAGAATCAAATCGACGAAATTTTGAGGGCCGGAGGGGTTTTCGCGTTAGAATTGTAGGGCTTTGAAAGCCTTCTTTCCAAACCATTAATTTTGTAAAGGAAAGCATTTGCTGTAAGCCTTACACCGTTTGAAATTGTAATGATATTCCAACTGTACACTTGCATGCTCATAATAGATGGTTACAATTGTGCAATGGGTGTGATTATAAATATATGCCCCATCCCCAACAAGACCCACAATTTGGATGGTCTAGATTGATGTATCGTGGTGTCTCATGTGTGACAAGGATGAGCCACTGCCATTTCAAACATGTGCTGAACTAACAGGTAAGAAAAAAAAAATTGAAAAAGTGGTTTAATGGTGTACACTACATGTAACATACACTAAAGCGTATGCTACTCAGAACTTGGTGCTATTTGCATATGCTGCGTAGTGTTTTAGCTATGTTACGCTTCGCTAAAGCGGACGCTACCCACTACGCTGCAATGCTATTTAAAATTCTGTCTGACACGCCATATCTGTGTCCAAAGCCAACGCACATGCATGTGTACAAATTACAAGGTGAAAATCAAAACTTAGCAGTTCGCATATTAGATCCATAAACCATGATAGGAAGTGGAGGGATTTGGGTGTAGGAACTTGGAAGAATCCAATTCACAATGCGAGTGTATAAGCCTAGAAAGAGTAGGAGTTTTGACTCCGAAGTGCAAGTCCGAAGTATGAGTGAGAGCAGCACCTTGTAGAAGGTTCATGCAACTAAGGTTTGAATCACATCCCTGATATTGCCTCATCAAACATTCGATGATTTTCTTTGCAGTATATGCGCATATCTATCTGCTTGGAATATATCTGTCCCTTTCCACAAATTACAAGTAACAGACATAATTTTCTAGACTTCTAAATTTTACTGGGACAACTAACTGTAATCTCTTATGATTTCCAAGTAAATGGTGAGTTTTTGAACAATATATGGAAGTGTTGCGCCCACATGAACATATTGAATGGGTAAGACGAGGTAAATGGAGTTCTGATTCTGGAGCTTACCTAGCTATACCAAGATTGAAAATCTCATCTGCCCTTTTCAACTTATTCTTAGACTCCATGTGCAAAGCATATGAAATATAATAAATGGATTGAGTTTGCCCAATTTGATTTGCATCCAGAAAACCATATATCACTTCAGCATCAGCACAATTGTCTGCCTGAGTTTAGAATTGGGAAAAACAAAAAAAACCTTCAAAGCATAAATAGTTGGTGGTCACAATAGCTAAAGATCAGGAAGGACACCGACACACTGATAAGAAACTTACATATTCCAACCAAACTTTCAGGTAACGTAGATCATCCTTGTAGCGGTCTGAATGCCAAAAAGTGCGTACACATTGCTCATAAATCAAAACCAATCCCGAGCATTCTCCCCCAGATGGGAAAGACTCCTGCACCCATTTGATGCACCTTTACAAGAAAGATGCAAGCCAAATTTAGTTGTCAGATGAAAGCATTCTACGACTAAAACATTTACTGCAATTTGAACTCCAAATGGTGATTGGCTGCAAGAGAAATGAATTTTATGTAAATTGCAACACAAGAATGACGAAGGAAAAAAAGATGCCAACTTCCCACAAGAAACTTCCTATAAAAAATGCAACCTATCTCTAGCATGTTCTTGGAAGCAAAGTGAGGTCGAAATTGTGATTCATTGAAGAAAGATTAGTTTGTTTGTTTTTTTTTTTTTTTTTTTTCCTTTTTGAATAGATAACCAACTTCATTAATGATGAAGGAAAGAGAACAAGCATGGAGCCGAAACACGAGTTACCCTATCATCACTCCAATGGGAGACCCACCGCATCAGAAATACAAAGGGAAGAATCATAAAGCCAAAAGAGACAAAAACAACCACGACCAAAGCAGCTAAACAAAGTTTAGACTCAATTACAATCAGTCTATCTGGTGTGAATCAATAATCCACATTTCCAGCATGTCTAATGGTAATCTCTCTAGAATATGAGAAGTATTTGGAAACTAACAGAAAATAGAAATATGGTCTAGTGCAGGCAGTCTCCAAACAAATTTTAGGAAATTTAATCTCATAAGCGTTCTTCAAAGTATTTACATTTCATGAGTAATGCATTTGGCCTTGACAAAATGTAAATACTAACATCTTCATTGCTTGTGTTACTCAACTAAACATGCAGCAGATCAAAGTAATTCAGTCATTATAGTGATCGAATTTTCTAATAGCTCTCACACATCTGTTCAATCTACTAAAACAACAAAGGTTTGTTTGAAAATCCTATCTTCATGTATGATATTCATATTCACATTAGAATCCATATGTTTTAAATTCATATGTTGTTTGTTGCTAATACCATCACAGTTGTAAATGTGGTGTATGTGTGTGGTGATCGACACCATATACTTGGTGGGCCATCACAAGGTTATCAAGGCCACTGGCCTGTGTTAGCCATAAGATTGGGACCAAAAAAGAAAAAAAAAAAAAAAAAAAGTTTCAAAAAATGAGAGAAAAGCACTGTAGTAATCCACACTGGATGCCTATAAAATTAAAAACTGTAGGTCACTTGCAGCATTTCCTTCCACTTGAAAGCATGAGCTTGAGCTATGTTTTCACTTGCAGGTATGTCACTTACGAGCTATGTTTTCACTTGCAGGTATGTGACTTACACCCCAACAGCCAGATTTATTTATTTTTAATTTAGTGCATAGGTAAATTACTAGCAAATCATTTACTAATTGTAAATGATTTACTAGCAAAGCCCCCTTCTCATTTACCAGCAAAAATGTGAGTTTTCATTTACTAGTAAATGAGGAGATGGCAACAACTCTATTTTTTTTTTTTTTGAATGAAAGCCTATAAAGCAGATTTCATTTACCATTACAGGCTATCCAAATATTGTAAATGATTTACTATCCAAATACTATAAATGATTTAAGTAAATCATTTACAACTTAAAGCCAAACAGACAGGCTGTAAATCATTTACAGCCTTTAATTGATTTACTAGCAAACCATTTACAACGTAAACCAGTTACCACCATCCAAACGACCCCTAGAATCTGCTCAAAGATTGATCTAAATGGGGCTTAACCCAATAGCATATCTTACATCAAGCTTTTTTATGTGAACTTGCACTCTCAAATGTTTGCATCATCCAATCACTGCACCTTTTTTGCTGCAGATCAACAGCGGCAATCATTGTACATGGATACCATTTGTGCAGGGCAAATTTACATGAACTGCACCTCATCATCACGGAGAAAAAACAAATCTACAAATTGAGCTGATTTCACATGCAAGAGTTTGTTTTTTTTAAGGACCAATTTTGAGCAGTTCTATGTCTAAACTGTAAAAAATTCCAATCACACAGCTCTCAAAATTCGAACACAGCAGTTCCAAGAAAACCATCCATTGTAAAAACGAAGCCCAGATCATTCTAATATTCTATAATAGCATTAATTTGACCTAATCAAAGCCTATGTTTCCATACTACTTTCACCAAACTAACATCAGATACCCTAATTTCCTCTCGAAAACAAGCTGTACGAAAAAAGAAAACAGAAAAGAAAATCGCAATGGAAGAAATGCTCACTCGAGCCATGGTTGGAGTGGATCGTCTCCTTTATACTCGTCGATCGCTTCAATCAACCTCCTAAAAAATTTAAAAAAGAAAAAGAAAAGTGGAATGAGGCATCGTATCCAACACTAGATCTACCTGAAGAGATCGAAAGATAGGGAGATGTACCTGCGATTTTCATGAAGAGATTTCTTGATGAGATTGTCGGTTTGGGATTTGAGAGCTTGATTGAGGAGGCTAACGTTTCGGCCTCTTTTCAAGGGTCTGACGTTCTCTTTGTAGAGCTCCCATTCGTTTCCAGTCTCTTGCTTTGACGCCAGAAATTCCGCTTCTGGATCTGATATGGAAAGATCGGCCATGGCTAGCTGAGAGAGAGAGAGAGAGAGAGAGGGTAAAAATTCAAAATTTTGAAATCGGTCAAGATGCCGCTCCTCCTGTTGGCTCTCTCTAAAATACGCGGAGGGCCTAAATACGTGGGGTCTGGGCTAGGTCTAGGGCTGTCTACGGCTCCGCTCGGGTCATCTCAGCTGGTTCAGGTCTTACTAAGTCCGGTTCTACTTCCAGGAGAGGATGCAGATCCGATCAGGTTCGGGTACACGTCTGGCACCCATTGGATCTTTGAATCTAGGTTTCATGTTGTATTTGGAACGAATAAGAGCCATGATTTACATGGTTGGGCTGACCCGAAGGATGTGTGGACCGTAGACACATTCCACTTCCACACATGCATAGTGTGCAATGGGCTTTCTTGCACGTATGTGGCTTAGAAAGCCTTTTCCAGTTAATATATATCAAGCATTTATAATTTTACTATTAAAATTAATTGGACCTGACTGTTACCGGGTCCATGCCCAAACTCAACTAAACCCATTTTAACGAAGTCCAAAAGGTTAGACCCAACCATCCTAATTCATACCTGCAGTCCTACCCATTGACAGCCCTAACTAACATGGGCCAAGGTTGGAACTAGTCCCCTAAGCCATAGCCCTGGCCTAATTGGGGCAACAATGGTGTGGCCCTACCCCTAGCTCTACAAGACCCTAAGGAAATGATTTGAATAATCAAAGGTGTGAAATAAATCAATTTAGGGCCCGTTTGGCCACCTGCATTAGGTGGGATTAAGCTGGATGGAATTGAGAAAGTAGCATTAAATGCTTGTGTAAGGTATTGTCTCTGGATTGGGCCTATCCCATGATTTGTAATTGCATGTTTGGAAGATGCGGGACGGACTTGTATCCAGCGGGATTGGAGCCAAATCCTGTTTGGCAAAGTTTGGATTGCAAAAATCAGGCCGGTCAACTATTCAACAGGCCACAATACTTTGACTGAAAAATTCCATTGTTGTTGTAGTGGCCTGCCTGGGGTTCTGCTGCTTGCTTGGATCCGTTCATATTGGTGCGCAGATATGGAATACGCGACGGGCTAAGCTGCGGTGCTTGCTTTGAGATAAAATGCGGCGACGATCCAACATGGTGCCATTCCGGCAGTACTTCGATATTTGTCACCGCTACAAACTTCTTTCCGCCTAACTACGCCCTTCCCAGCGACAATGGCAGGTGGTGCAACCCTCCTCGCCCCCACATCGATCTCACCATGCCCATGTTCCTCAAGATCACCGAGTACCGTGCCGGAATTGTCCCTGTTTCTTTCCGCAGGTAATTTTTTCCGGCGATGTGGCTCAGATCCCGTCATCTACGTCGGTTCATGTTTTCTATTTTTATACATTGGGCGTCAGATTTAGATTAGATTTACAAAAATGCCCTTATACTGGAGTCCGGTACACTACCTTCCAGAATGCCATTGTGGGTCAGATTCCGGTTGGCAGTGAAGGGAGATGCATTTTCTTTGTGGCAGAATCCGGTACTTTGAACCGGGTTTTTCTGGTTATCAGTTCCATTTGGATTCTTCCCTACCGGAAGAGGGAAAAGTGGTTTGTTTTAGTAGAAAGGGTCTGTTTGCCCTACTAATGGAAGGCGTATATCTCTCCCACGAGTGTTATCGGCACGTGTGATAATAGTAAGTCCCTTCAGTTGCGGCGTGGATTGCGTCCTAACTGGGGTCGGGGTCCCACCATGAGGTATGCATTTTATCCACGTCGTCCATCAGCCCTAAAAGATTATTTTAAGGCATGACCCCCTAAAAGACATGGATTCACGTCTCAAGTGGCTCATAGTGGAGGGTGAACGCCTATAGTGGGCCCTAGGAAGGTTTCAACGGTGGCGTCATAATCACCACTGCTTCCTGTGGTGTGGCCCACGTACCGTTTGTTCACACGTCAGCCATTGTAATGTATTCTAACAAACGGGGCCCCACCATGGTCAGGTGATGAGTAAAAAAATGTGATTGGAAGATCTTGGATCTCCCCAACATTTCACATTGAACAAGGGTTATGCCCGTTTCTTTCTTTACCGTTGAATTGTCTATTGGTACTTGTAAACTACTCGTCAGAGGCCTAGAAGAATATTCCGTTCTGAAATTTTCAAGATAGCCTCCATCTATATGGGTTGATATGATCAACGGTTTGGATTACTGATCAATGGCTTTGTATGATCAAATCCTGTGTGTCATCCACACTCACGCACTCTTCTTTTTCTCCATTTCAGCAGAAGCTTAGGTTTTCATTTTGACGACGCTGCTTAGGATTTCATTTTGCCTCCATCGCGACGCAGGAACACCGTGTGTTGTCACCCATTGGGGCCCACATGATGAGTACTACAATGATTAGAACCACCCATGTCGTTGACCCATACATGCACACCATATATTTAAAAGTTACAATACATAACATTTGATACCATGCAGATAGCGTGAATGAAGTTCCTACAATTTGATCACAACATACAATGCGAAAATAAGTACTATGATCGAAACGAAAAAAAAAAAAAAACAAAGGTCCTCCGCTCGGGCGGATTTAAGTCATCTGTGGATGTACCTAGGGGTGCACACGGGTCGGTTTGGTCCGGTTCTAGGGTGAAACCGGAACCGAACCATTCCTAACGGTTCTAAGATATTCGGAACCGGAACCGGACCGTTGGCGCCCTAGAACCGAACCGGAACCGAACCGTTAAAACCGGTTCGGTTTTGGATCGGTTCCACGGTTCTGGGCTTTTTATAATCCAGCCCAATCGCTTGTTTAATTTTATTATCTAGCCCATGTCCATCCATGTTGTGGTCCATTTGATGAATGGTTTAGATATTGTACAAGGTGTGCAAAATTACATTTATGAAAATAATTAAATGATGCAATATAAACCATAAATCATGAGTCAAATATGGAAACAATCAAAGGGTTCTTGGTTCGGTTCCAAGTTCGGTTCCAGGTTCCGTTCCACGGTTCGGTTCTATGGATCGGATCCACGGTTTGGTTCTACGGATCGGTCCACGGTTTGGTTCGGTTCTACATACCCCCAAACCGAGAACCGAACTGATGTAACCGGTTCTTTGATTTTTGAAACCGGAACAGGTGCACTCTAGAACCGGACCAAACCTGACCGTTTGGTCGGTTCCGGTCCGGTTCCACGGTTCTACCAGTTAAATGTGCACCCCTAGATGTACCCTCTGAAACCGTTGTTGGCGTCTCGAATGTCATATTCAAGTCGTCCGTTAATGTACCTTGTGTAACCGTTGTTGACGTCCGACGTTGAGGTTGGGTTGAGATGTCTGAGTACGGAGTCCGAATCAATCTGTACGAATCTATGTCGGCAAGGGCAGACGTCTCCATCGTTCGTCTCTAGCCTGATCTAATTGTTGTATGGGACCTCAAAAAATTCTCTCATTCCTCCATCGCATCCTCCAAACATGTGAATGAGCGATGATTATTGCCGCGAAATCCTTCGACCTTCCTCCCATGAAGTATATATGCCAGGCTGACGACCAATATATACAACATAATACTTTTCCTTCGGCATCTGCATTAACAATTAAAACATACAATATTGCTAATACAAGGATAGAAGCATATATTATACCAATGGGCATTCAATTCATTTACGCAAGCAGATAATGTTAAAAAAAAAAGTCAGTAAATTCATATAGTAAATCATACGAGTCCAAAAGGTCTAAACATCATATCCACCGCAACGATAATTTAAAATATTACATGTCCCACTATGCTAATACCATATCCAACTATCCAACGTACCATTTAAGCAAATCCTAAATAAGTTCATTACTCAAACACACAGATACTAAACTTGAAAATGCAGTGTCTCAATCCTAATACCAGTGGTGTGTGAACTTAAGGTGAAATATTTTCATCAGATGGGCCCATACATTCTGGGCAACTTTTTTCAACCAATCATAGCGATCCTTTCCTCGTAAGTTAACGAACATGGCAGCAAGCCGCTCATCCCTGGAGAGTAATTCACCGACATTGAACAAGTCAGTTTGTGTCAGTCCTTCTACCTCTTCTAATGCACTTAACACTCTAGCCATTCGATTGGCTTCCTTACCGTCACCTATGCGAATGCCAAATTCACGCATCGCATTAGCAACATTATCTATAGATGCACCGAGTACCTCACAGGGACGAATGGGTCGCGTCCTTTTCTTAGAATACCGCTACGAGTAGTCTCCGAAGATAAAGGTGGGGTTAGACCATTGTGAAATGATTGGTTAGTAGTAAAATGGTGACTGTCAGTAGAGTAGCGTAAATTTGGTCCGTCATCACCCAAATTATATGAAGAGAGATCGACATTATCATTCATCATGTCATCAGTGTCCGACCAAGCCTCGTTTAAATCCCGTTGTACTCGAGATGATGAGCCAGCCAAATTCCTACTTCCTTTCACATATGTTCCAGTGGCTTGATTATCCCTGACGATGACAGCTAAATCGTCCAAGCGATTTATCCTCTTGCCCCGCAATCGATCCGCACGTGGGTAAGACTACGAGAAAAAATGGAGTAAGGATTAACAAACAAATGACTAGTATATAATATCATAATATGTGGAACTGAAACAATGCAATGTATGGTGATTGAGATGTTACCCTTAGCCATCCTTCCCAAACATCGTCTGGGGCCGTCACAACCATCCTCTCGTAGTCCCATCCAAACCCGCTTGCAGAAAGCATTTCTTTCACATCACTGTATTCACGCTTGTGATACCTCTTCCGATTTGAGACGTTCGTCCATGTGACACTCACATTTGTTTGTCTCGTAATTTCAGTTGCTACCACTTCATACGCTGACTTTTTGAACCCATTATCAGACTTACGACCAAGTGCTATTTGCTCAAGTAAAGTAGAGAATAACACTTCATCCATTTCAGGTGTCCATTTCACTTTAGCTGCTCTACTTAAAGGCTCGGCTAAGGACTTTTGAGTCCTATTCAACGGTGAGCAACGAGTTGGTCTTGGTGAATCTCTAGCAGGGGATGGTGAAGGTGTCTTCTGAGGAGATCTCCACGACTCAGTCATCTCACCTATGAACAGAAGCTATAGTTAATAGCAACCTATTAAGTATGGCAAGCTAGTTAGCTATTAGAACATCACGCCATGCAAATGTGCATGCAGATGTTAAACATTTCAGTGAAATCACGAAAAGTTCTTCATATTCTATCAAAGGATTAACAAAAGTTATACTATATATGCTCATCATGCTTTATATTATTAATCACATATTGAAAAGGCCCTATAAAATCCTACTGGTGGTTTCGGAATCCACCCACATCCGATCGGCAATTTCGTCGCGCACGGTAATCCATGCAACTTTCTGGCGCTGGGTTACTTGAACCAACCATTGTCTCTCATCGATTGCAGAAACCTCATTTGGCGTCGGTTAGTTTCTAAATCTCCTTCAGCTATCCCAACAGGAGGAAGGCTTTCAGTCGACTCGTCCTCCAAGCGTATGAAATTATGCAACACAAAGCACGCCACTACAATTTTAACTTGCGTTTTGTAGGAATACGGAACGGCCGTCTTCAATATAGGAAAACGTGCTTTTATAACACCAAAACAGCGTTCAATAGCATTCCGGAGTTGTGCATGACGATAGTTAAATAACTCCTCCTTGTTCGTGGGAGCTCTTCCAGTCCGATACTCTTGTAGATGATAACGAACACCACGATAAGGAGCCATAAAACCCGGTGAATGTGCATATCTAGCGTCAACAACATAATACTTTCCTACAATTGTCATTGCATGAACGTGCTTAGGTGCGGGCTTAGAAGTAAAAGTTACACATAGATAGTTATTGGTTTTCATTCGTGAATGTTACCGTGTGGGACCATTAATGGATCATCTGTACGGGTGAGGGCATTATGAAGAACCCTAGCATCTAAAGCAGAACCTTCCCAACCAGCCAGAACATATAAAATTTGCATCTTAAATGAGCAAGCCGCGAGTACATTTTGAGATAGAAACCCTTTCCTATTCCGGAAGCTCGCACTGTCAAGGGCTGGTACATGGGCAAGAATGTGGGTTCCATCGATTGCACCAACGCAGTCCTAAATAGAGATTAACATTGTCATTATTAATGTGTTGAAGTTTAAGTAGGCAATGTTGTATGAAAAATTCAAAAGTACCAGTGTTACCTGAAAGTATGTTGCCCAATTGGGATTCGAAGCTATCTCATGAGGTGTTTCTGGTCCAGCTTGGTTAACATAATCGGGGTAGATGGAGAGGATTGCATCAAGTACACGATGGAAGTGACGACTCACCGTTTCACCAGAACGTATGAATCGGTGTCCTAACACCCGATTACGTACACTATGTCCAATAGTGTGCAGGAAGAGTACTAGTTGTTCCTCAAGGCATACATTCCTACTATCACATAAATGTGTCTTATCTCGTAACTGTTGAGTAAGGTGGAAAAAACCTCTTCGAGTCATCCTAAGTTGAGTTACACAGTCCGTATCATTAGTACGCACAATGGAGTTGATGAATCTGGACCGTTCTTCGTTGCCTTGTCTAGAAGGTTGTCTAAACATGTACGTATGAGAGTATTCACCAATTGCAGAGACACATGCTCCCGCGGCAAGAATAAATATGCATGCAGCCACTTCTTCTTCATCCAAGTCATCCATTACTTGATTATCACCTACGCCTCAAGGATAATGGTCCACCCAAATTGTCTGAAGGTTGGTCTTCAATGTACGTGGAAAAGATTACACGATTACAATCTGCTATAGTAAGTCAAAGAATCTAAAACATACTAGAGTCTATTTCATTCATACACGTGGAAAATCTAATCCAAACCGTCCATTGATTCCGCACTTGCACAACAACCATGTATAAGAGCTTATTGGCTTATTTCTTCTTCTTCTTCTTATGCTTTAAAAATAAAAATAAAAAATTCATGGGCTTTAAAACATACAATAAAAGTTTAATCAGATTGCTTATTTGTTTAGAAAGTAGCACATAAGCTCATTTTTATTAGTTAGAGATGGGTTACTTTTTCTCTCACCTTGTCTCTAATTTACTAATTAATACACGAGAAGAAATCTTCATATAAAACTCATATAGAATAAAACACTCTCTTTTTGCATTCTCCACCTTACTAGCATAAGAAAAACCATTCCAACCTTCAAAGCAAAAAAATAATAGCTTTCAGGTTATATGTAACATGGCCTAGCTTGAAAACATTAGTAAAATATATTTTTATTTCAACAAGAAATGCCCACTGTCTACAGCATGAGGGGCTATTACCCTCAACAACGTGTTTCAAAAGATAAATAATATCCTTCGAGTTAATATATGCCATGAATGTCATTTCTAAGGGCCTGTTTATCAACATTCACACAAAGCCAGAGCATCAAATTAACTCCCCTTGAGTTGCCCA
The DNA here is from genome assembly GCA_021015155.1 of Magnolia officinalis. Classification (NCBI taxonomy): domain Eukaryota; kingdom Viridiplantae; phylum Streptophyta; class Magnoliopsida; order Magnoliales; family Magnoliaceae; genus Magnolia; species Magnolia officinalis. The sequence goes on along the minus strand of JAJHSJ010000001.1, from coordinate 1,352,757 downwards.
CATGCTGGGTGTTGTGAGATCGCTACCGTCCATGTTATGGAATCCATGCTACACATGCCAATGTGTGAAACTTAGGCCAAACCACTGATTGTGACCGTTGAATTTAAAAAACATTTATTTTCCATTGGGTGGCATTCAACTCAAAAACCAACGGCTAGAATCATCAATGAAGCATGAATAGGGGACAATAGCTTATTTATGGTGGCAACGGACAGAATGGATGGCTTAGTTCATTGGAGCATGTGGGCCCAGGTGGCGACACAGGTTAGATTCTTGAGCCCGTGGTCTGTGGGTCTTCTTCGTAATTCTGACCATGTCCGATGGCTATTGCAGTGTTCATTCCTCAAGCGGTTCCTGGTCGAATTGCGAGATGGAGAAGGGGAGCTCTGGTTTTTTAAAAGGGCTATTGCAGTCTTTAATCCATGCCATCCATCCATTTTTCCTAATCATGTTAGGGCGTGAAGCAAAAACTGAAGCAGATCAAATATACATGTCATCCATTCCATTTCTCTTTTCTAAAATAGACAGGTACCAAGGCTCATGTCGTCTCCACGCTGGCTGCCCAGCAGCAGGGACAGCGGCACGTTAAGCACCTACAGTATGTCCTTTTATATATGTTTTATTTTTTCTTTAGGTGTGTGAATGTGTATGAGGGTGTGAGGGTGTCCCTTCGTGGGTGTTAGTTTTAGGGGCCACCAAGGGGGTTTAGTGGGCCCCACCTGATGGACACATCTAGTAAGTGGGGTCCACCCAAGTTTCTGGTTAAGACGATTTTTCCTTTCCCGTCAGGGTCAGGGTCTGTAAGACCTCATCAACAGGTTGTTGGTCTATACACATCATGACGGGCTGCCAAAGGACCCGGGCAGATATAGTGGAACTCACATGATGTTTACATAATCAGAACCGTCCATTCTTTGCCTGTTATTATCAACAGTGTATGGTCCAATAATGAAATTGTAAAGATCATCCTGACCATTGGTCTCTCACAGGGACGAACATAGGTCTTTCATATAGTTTTAAATGGTCCAGTGTACGACACTTATGTACACACACTCTATATGATAATAGAATCCTAAAATAGATCCAAGTAGAATGAAGTGATATGGAAAAATAGAGATAAAAAATATGAAAGAAGCAATCTGATCAAGTGGGACCATAACATACCTGTATTTCCGAGGACAACAAGAAGGATCTTGAGAGTGACTTCCAACCTGAAAAATATAAAACAAATTTTTTCAGTACATGGTGGGGATCAGTACAGATGGAGTATTACAAAACATATACAGTGGGCTTTGTTCATCCTTACCATCCATTTGTTGAATAATCAAATGGATGGTTGGTCACCGTGGAATACATGGGACCCTGCATGTCATTACCGTATGGTGGGAGAGATACTGTGGCGAGAGGAAGGAAAGATAGAGTCTTATAAATGATATACAACACATACCTTATCACCTCCTGAGCCCAAAATCCACGTTTCCCTCCCTGCCCAAGTCCCCTTTATATACTTCTACCTCCTTCCTTACTTGACTATAATGGAAGAAGCGAGTTGTATCGTCAGCCTCAACTCCCATCGACGGTATGGTTGTACATCATCTGGAGCCGTGCGTCCTATAGGTCGCCTAGAACCCGATGGTAGACCTGCTCCTCTCTAACCGTGAGCTGGAAAAACACATCTTTCCGTATTCAGCCATCAAACAGGGGAAAGGATTGGCTACTCCCCCTGACACATGCCCCATGGCTGGTGGTCGGTGCTCTGTGGGCCCCACTATGATGTAAGTGTTTCATCCATTCCGTTCATCCATTTCTATAGATCATTTTAGTTCTTGATACAAAAAATTATAGGGATATAAATCATAGGTGGGCCACACCACAAGACAAAAATAATGAATGGATATTCACAATTAAAATCCTCCTAAGGCCCACTGTACTATTTATTTGACATCCAATCTGTTGATTTGGTCATAAAGACCCAGATGAAGGGAAAAAATCAATATCAGCTTGATCCAAAACTTTTATGGCCCCCAAAACGTTTTTAATGGTCAAAATTCATTCAACATTGTTTCCTGTAATGTGGTCCACTTGAGATTGATATATACTTCATTTTTTTTTACCATATCATAACATGATATATAAAATATATTAACGGCATGGATGACAGACATACATCATGGTGGGCCCCACAGAGCACCGACCACCACCAATGGTTGGTGTCAGGGGGAGTAGCCAATCCGTTCCCATCAAACAGGGCTAGCTGAATCTCTTCAGATATGATGCGGGTTTCCCGCGAACCTCTTTCGCAGGAAATTCATGGACGTGTAGCTGAGTGGGACCCACCGTGATGAATAAGGGAAATCCACCACGCCCAAAAGGTTTAAAATATAATTTTAGGTGATGGGCCTGAAAATGATCTAAATCCAACACTCATGTGCCCCTTGCATTAGATAAACGTTTGTAGGTAATTTTCGACCGTTGAATTCTTCCTGGCTCCACCGTTAATTTTTTATAACATCTATACCGTTCACAAAGTATATTGTTTACACGTATTTGTACGGTGATAAGTTTTCATGTTTTACATCTTATGAGGCCCCACGTATGTCTGAATGGTGGACATTCAATCATCGGTAATGTGGCCCATATGACACTTGGATGATTGTAATTTTCGGATCAATGTAATTATATATTATTCGTAAACTGATGAACGTGGTGGATTTCCCATGTACATCTGGATTGGGCCCCGACTACCTATCCTTCGCACGGGCGGGCTGATAGACGGTATTGGCGGGGAGCCCGATGTTTATACAGATGGGTTACTGCGTACAGTGAAGGGATTGCCAAATCCAGGAGTATTGACAGACGGTATTGGCGGGGAGCCCCATGCTTATTATCCCGGGTTGAAAAAGCCGCACCAAACATGGCGGTATGGTTTATATCGCAGGATCACGAATGCAATCCCACCTACTCCAACGTAATGTAGGTGGCCAAACGGGCCCTTAATACCCTGCTCTAAACGCCACCTTGGTGAGTTTTGGAATTCTTCCCTTTTGGTTGGATTACCAATCCCATCCCTTTTTTTTTTTTTCTCTCTCTCTCTTTTTTTTTAATGACTAGAGAGTCGCATGTGTAACATATGTATCACTAGTCTACTAATCTATTGTGATATTCCAAAATAATTATATCATCAACTGCATCACTAAATTTACATAAATTGAATGATTTGAGCAATCCAAACATTGGCCACGTAAATCGACGGTTAAAAAACGTTGGTTAGTCACTCGGTTGTGATCCTAAGCTTGGGGCCCATCCAAAGCTTGGAATATCATCTTTTTTGCCAAAATATTTATTTCAACAGGCTTGTTATAATCATTGTGTCAAGCATATATGTACACTAATTAGGGATATTAAAGTTGCTTTAGTAATTAAATTTAAACTCCCGTAAATATAGAACATAATTTAAGTGTGTAGTTATTTTTGGATTATAGGAGATTTTGAATCCATGGTGCTAAAGATGACCAGAGAATTTTCAATTCAGGGTATTCCAAATATAGAGAATTTTCAATCTAAATAATCTAAATCCAAGGTGCCAAACAAGGCCTAAATAGGCATGATGAATGGGAACACCAAGTAGGCCCTAAGCCTCTAATAGTATGTTGTTCTCGCACTATGTCATGCACCTAATAGTCCTCTAACTCAACGGTTCCAATCAACTTAAACTTTGGATATATTCATGAGCATTCCTTTACCGTCGAACCATGCTTAACATGATCATGACTCAAGTGGTGTGGGGCCACGAGAGAGAAATTGCGTGAATTTGTATACCACGGCATGCGGAAGCTTAGCATAGCTTAGAATTATGGTTAAGTTCTATAAAGGGAATGGGGTGAATAGGACCACTAAAAAATGCATGTCTAATTAAAAGATTTACCAATTTAAACTAATAAGCCAAATAATACTTATGTTTTCAAGCCAAGTAGGTCTAATCACATAAATTATAAAAGATACAACAATAAACAACTAGCAGAAGAGAGATCGTGATATTGTGTGTGAGATATGTTAATCATTCAACACCTAACATACATCTAATTATGCATTCATGTAATTTAATAAATTAAGCTTACAAGCATATATAGAAATGTGCACAAATAACAATATTAAACCCAAGCATGTATAGTGGTTTGGCTACTTGTTTACTCCACTCCCAACGGGCGCACTCTCTTGAATGTACTAGTATTTTATTATCGAAGGTTTTAAATCAGGTTCACCTCTAACCTTTACAATGGTTTCTCCTAAGCTAACCACCAACATACATGATACTCCCGTGTTGAAGGAATAAGTTTTCACCCGTGTCATTAGCTCATTCGGAGACTTAATTGGTTTTCTATCAACTAACCAATAACCACTAGCAGTCCTAATCTAAAGCTTCACGTACACTCCCGCTGGAAGCTCCCATAGAGACTAACACGTACACACCTGTGTCCGATGAATTTAGCTCTATACAAGAGCCTATATTCTATACAAAAACTTATTCGATTTTGGGTCATAAATTCTACACTTAATCCTACATAAGGAAAGAGTGTGTGGACTCTAAAATTGATAAGCTACTTTTCGAATTGAGCCCCATTGTCACGCCCTCTTGATATGTTTATTCAATACTCTCATGTGCTTGAATCAACTTCTCATTTGCTCCCACATTTGTCGATGCCTCCAGCTTAAATACCTTGCATGTGATGCTCCAATTAGGTGATCAAGGTGATGGGAGTCGAGTTGAATCTACTACAACTAAATATTATAACTAGTTCCTAATAGGGATACACTTAAATCAGTTTTCTATAGGATTTATACAAGGATATACCTATATGTTTATGTCTAATCTTTAAAACAATGTGGAGATCAAGTTCATCTTCCTAAAGGAGGTTGGGATCCTCATCAGAGTAGTAAAACTCAAGAAAATAACCTGAATCTCATAGGTTTATAGGCTTAAGATAAGAGATATGAGTAGGGTATCACCTAAGTTCTAATGGCACAAAAAATCCATTATATTATCCCAAATATTGGATGCCCTTATATAGCTAACAAATTGCAACGATTGAAAAATGGGCAAATAACATGGCCAGAAAACTCGTTGGACAGTTTTGGCCATCTTTGATCGATCAAGTTCAACCGTTGATCGATTGAGATCGATCAAGTTATGATCAAGAGCTTGCTATTTCGGACGGTTTGTTTTACAACAACTGTAAACTTCTTTTAGCTAATTTATCATATTTAAAATGAGTTTCTAAGGCTTAGAGATGATCAAATGAATGTTTACTTATTAAGGAATGGATCATAAAGAGGTTAGGTTGTTTTGGATTTAAGGTTAGGGTCACCAAAACATCTCTATTTACATGTTCATTCACTCCTGAATGATTCATGTCCACTTGTGTCTTCGGTCTTCAGCTTCAAAATGCTCAATCGACTCACTGACACATGAACCCGTATGATTGATAAATATGTACACAAATAAGTACACTAACAGGAAACATGTCGAATGTAAAAAAATATATAGCTTTGTAGGGCCACACCTTAATGTATGTTTGACACTAACGTATATTCATTAATTATGTCGTATAATGTTAGGACATGGTCCCAAAACATGAACAAATCTAAAACACAGGTGTGCCACACCGCAACTAAAAGTGAGGATGGGTATGCTCACCATCACAACCTTTTAAGGGCCATTAGATTTTTGACTCAGGCTGATATTTTTTTTCCCCTCATCTTAATGGGGCTCACCCTGTGAATGGATTGAATGGTATAAAAATATTGCAATGGGCCTCACAAAGGTTTGAATGGACATCTCGACTAGTTTTATATATATCGTAGCCTATTAGAGTTTAAGATATGCCCTATTTTTGAACTAACATCCTAACATACGTTAGCATGATTGATGGGGCAAAATGAACGTGACACATATCTTATGAGTAAGCCCTATAAAGCTTCATGTTGTGTGGGCTCCCTTTGATTTTGAGCATGAACGAGGGGGTATTGGGGGCTTCCATTATCATAAAAGAGTTTAATAACAGAAATTTTGAAGACATGAAGACATTCTAAAATTCACTTAAGCTAGCCGAACTGATGGATGGAATAGATGTCGCACATACACCACAACAAGCCCCATAGAGCTTTATGTTGCATGGGTTCCCTAAGATTTTGCATCAATGCAAAGTGATAGGCTATTGTTATCAGAGAGAGTTAACTGACAAAAATGGTCTTAATCCATAGTTGCAGATATGAAGATATTTTAAAGTTTACTTAAAGGCGTGTTTGGATTTATGAAAAGGAAAACTCACGTTCAATTGTTTTTCATGTCCTCAAAATATCATTTCTCACTTTATATTTTTATTGAAAATAAACAAATTTATTTTCCCACCCCCTCTGCCTTAAGAAAGACATTTTTTCATAATGAGAGAAAAATGATTTTTTCAACGATCAAGCTTAGACGTGCTACCATCCATCTTCAATTGCCCCATGCTTGCCACAAGTGTGTTCCAAAAGAGTCGTTGTCCTCCTTTGGTTATGCTCACACTTGCCACTATGCCACATGTATCGTCATCTATTTTCTCTTGTGCCTCACATGTGCTAATGCGCCACATGTGACACCATCCATGTTTTCTTTGTGGACCACATGTGCTAATGTGCCACATATAACACCATTTATCTTTTCTTGTGCCCCGCATGGGTAAAATACTCAACATGCATTAATGTGACACATGCCATCTATTGGGAGAAGAGATCCATTCTTAACCAGACATAACAATATTGATCAAGAAGATGAAAAAAAAAAAGATGCAAACCATAATACAAAGATTTATATGATTCCATTTAAGTACATCCATGGATTCACAATTATGCTCAAAGGCAAAAAATCTAAGAAGCTACTCGTAGATACCCCACCTTGGGTTGATAAGCTGATTAATTTTGAACCAATGGATGGTCAGCTTAAATCCTAACCCTAGAGGCCTAAACCCTATGAACCTTAACCTTAAATCCTAAACCCTAATTTGAAACTTAGATCGTAATCCAAACCCTAATCCTAAACCCTAGGGCTATAAGGCCTAGAGCCTTGAGTCAACTTGTTAAGTCAACTCACCCAATCAGCCTACCTAGTCCAACAACCCAATCAACTTACCTTGTCAAGTCCAACCCTAAAACAAGCCTAAAACAAACCCCAAAACTTGGCCCAAAGAGAACCGAAGGTGGGTCAACAACTTGTCAAACCAAGAGGCATGGCTTCCACACACTTGAGGGGGGACTCCTACCAAAACAGGAGGTCCCAGAGTCGCCACCCATGTGGCATGCCTCCTCTTTTAGCAGACGCCTTCTAAACATATGGAATCTTCCTTTTGCGAACTCCAAATTTGTGAACAATTTATATTTACTCTGATGCCCATTTCCTTATCTAAATTTACCATTTTACCAATCCATCCAACGACTAAGATGATGTCACGTGACAATCTCAAATCCAAACCATCCAGCCATATATTTACCCCTAAATTTGATAAGAATTGTAAGAAAAATGAGTTTGTTAGCTATAAGTAGTTCCATTCTTTTCTCATTTCAAGCATCCACTTCATTTCAAAGCCTCCTCATTCCTTAGGAATTTAAATATCTAGTCATCTCATCCCTCTATTAAGGAGAGCGAGAGCGAGAGAAAGAGGGTCTAGCCTAGCATAGCCAGAGTATAAGTCTCCTAAACCACCTAAACTTTAATCCGAGCCACTCGATCTAGCCTTTACGATATTATTGTTCATCCAACCGTTCAAACTTTAATAAATTCCATCTTATTTTGAGCATTAGCATTGTGCAACACTTATTCACTTCTCAAACATTTTGCTCATCAAATACACCATCACTGCATTGTGTTAGGTCATTTTTATCTCATTTAATTGGCATGAGCATATGCTATGTAGTTTGTCTATTTAATTGAAGCCTACCCATCAGAAATCTATCCAGTTAGTTTTCATTTTGTCATAAGTATCAATACAACATCAAACATCCCACACATCATAGTTCTATACATATAACACTCAACACTTGGTCAGTTTGAATGTATGCTCTACGACTTGCTAATATAATCGGATTATGCTCAAAAAAATTTCAAACTAATTAGCCATTATTATCATTGCATTCATCTTTTGTGTGTGAAAATTAATCCTATCCTTCAGAAATTAGTCAGATCTTGTAAAGTAGAGATTGTAGGCTTATATGGACAGAGTGAGTGCTTAACACATTCCATCTCTGTAACCGTGGTCCTTTAATAAGAATTTATGTAATGTAAACTCAAGAGTCATCTTAGGGCAGAAGTTTTTCGGATTCTCAGTCCTAAGCGTTTCTACGGAGTTTACCTGACCGTAGATTCAAAATAATTGGTTAGTGGTAACTTTGGTCAAATATAACATGCTCTTAATCATAACCCTAAAGCTCTTAGAGAGAGAGGCAACCTGTAAAAGCAAGTCGATTCCATTCAGGATCCAGTGTCCACGATACTCTTAATAAATGATATTTCTCTCTCTTAATAGAATATATATTACTCCAAATGAACTATAGTTTAATAAAAGCTCTATGTGAATTTACCTTCTGAGTTGACAGCTTTGCCCCCTACGACCCCCAGCAAGCTCAACGTGAACCTCGACTAGCAAAAGTGTTGGTTGGATAAACAGTACATCTCTAATGATCAGGCTCCTTAGATCTTAATACCATCATCCATCTTCAATCACTCTAAACATGTCACATGTGCTAATAGTGTTAACGTGCACAAGCGCTGCCATCTAGCCTTAAATACCCACATCTCAGATGTAATAATGCATGTCTTGTACCATATATGCCGCCATACAACTTTAAGCACCTCATATATATATACTATGTGTGCCACAATTCAAGTTCAAGTTCCCACATATACCGAATGTCACATATGCTACTATTCATTTCCAAGCATCCTTCATTTCTAATTCGAATTTTGTTCTTAAGAATTTTCTTTTTAAATATAAATTTTTTATTTTGGCAATCTGCAAATTAAATCCTAGATTAAAAAAAAAACAGTACTCCATTTCCTGCAATTTTATGAGAATAAGGTTTCCCAATAAACACTACGTGGTTTCTTATGCTTTCCATGAATCCAAGCCGGACAACATGCAATGCAGTCGTATATTTTCATAAAAGAGGGTTCAATGAGAAGCATTTTAAACCTTATGACGGCCCCATGGCCAATTGCACAGGTAAAATTGTTCATCGCTGCCCGCTTCACAAACAGTAAAGAAATGACGTCCATCTTCGTAAATCTTATAAGATTCTCAATTCTGACAAGTGGGCCCATGGTTCAACGATCCATAATGTTGGTGTTTTGTATGCCACTTTATCGATTTGATTACATCTTAAATCTCTTTAATTGGACAATCTTAACCTTTTAACTGCGGCTGGTAAATATATTTGCCCCGCTCGAAAGTGCATCTCAGCGCATGAAAAAACAGGTTTGGCTATAAAAGCAGCTAGGCGTCAAACGCCTTCTGGAGTTGCTTCCCGTCGCAATCTAAGACCCAGCGTATCGCGTGCTTCTTCCGTAACCAGAGCCCAACGGAGGTTAGACTCTAACCAAAGTCGGGAAAGGCTGTTTTCATTGCTATATCCAAAGTCCAAACGCAATCAAACGAGATATACTTTGGTATTTTAACAGTGTGATGGAAGATACGCAGGCAGTTGGAAATTACCCAGGAATTACATATTAATTCAAAATAAACTGTCCAAATTATGGAAACCAGTTTAGATATTTCAGGAAAAAGAAAGAAAACTTTGTTTGATGTTCTAAGTATTAGATTGCTGGGCATTTATTGGACGGTTAAAAATGGAAAAGTCAAGCGGGCTTGCTTCAAGGAGTAAGTGTTCCCGAATCAGAAGTTAGGATAGTTCGATTTCACACTTCAGGTTAAGGAGGGTGAGTTCCACAATTTATCCAGTTTGATTTGGGTCAGTGGATGTTACGTGTAGAATTTGTAAGTGCCTGCGTATCAAGTATCATACGCAGCCGGAGTATCAAATAACTCCACATCAAACACACAAAAGGAAAAAACACACCGGCTCTGTCCTTCTCTTTCAGCTCGGAAAAGCCCCCATTTTCATATCCCTTTCTCAGATCGTCGATTTCTTCCATCTCATCTCTCTTTTCTAATGGCGTCTTTCACGTCCTTAAACGCTCATTCGTCTCTATCTGGAGATCCGAAGCTTTCCTCTGCTTTTTCCCGAAGATCTGCTCTTTATTCTGAGATCTCAGTCGTTCGTCTTCCAACCGGCAAGAAAAGGGCCCCTTTGAAGACGATGGCCGTGGCGAAATTCAAAGGGACACAGATGAGGGAGAAGCATCTGACGGAGATGATAGAGAAGAAGATTCTGGAAGCGAAGGAGGTCTGCGAAGGGAACCAGGGCTCCGACGAGTGCAAGGTGGCTTGGGACGAGGTCGAGGAAGTCAGCTGTGCAAAAGCTGATCTTCGAAAGAAGATGGAGAAGAAAGATCCGCTGGAGTCGTTCTGCGAGGAGAATCCGGAGACGGACGAGTGTCGGATCTACGAGGATTAATACATCTCAGCCGTTGATTCTCCCCAAGGTCCGGTTCTTTCTTTTTCTTTTTCCCTAAACGGGCTGTAAATCTGCGCGTTGGTTTGTGCGTGCTGCTGCTGTGTGTTGGCTGTTTTCTTATTACCCCAGTCGTTTAGTAGGAATCCTGAAATGGGCCACGGAAGATGGAGAGATCTTGGCCATTGATTTCTCGTGTAAACAACTAAATATTATATTAGTTCTTCTCTGCTTGATTAATTAGTTAGTAATAAAGATTATCCGTTGTTGTGCACCAGATGGATTGAAGACTCGGACGAGTCGCAGTCGACTTGAGGGAGTTGGGCCGATTAACCCCCGACCTGGGCGAGTCATGGCTCAACTCGTGTCCGTTCGAGTCGCCGAGTCTTATATGTTCTGTACTCGGTAGTTTTTTTAAGTTCCAGATATGCCCCTGTTTTAAGACGAAAGTACGGTTTTTTTGGGTAAGTGTTATGTCATTTTCATGGTGTGCTGTAAAGGCTACGGGATCGAAACAGCTGTTATGGAAAAAATAACCTCGTTATGCCCCCTGTAAAGGCTTTAACAACTCTGTAAAGGTCTGTTAAGTGGCAGATATAGGTTTTTTGGATTTTTTTTTTTTTTTTTTCGATATTACGGGACAGATACAGGTTTTTCGGTTTTTTTTTTTATTTTTTTATTTTCTCAATAAAAAAAAAGACTGTAACTGCTGTTATGACTGTATCTTAAAGGTAACAGTGGTGGCCGTTATGGCCACCATTACTGTTACGGAATACCTTGGTCATTCTTGCTTGATATATTTGTGGTAAATTTATGGAAGTTTCTGGTCACTGACTGGAAAAGTTAATGCATTGCTATTGCTGGACACTGTCACTTTTTGGAGACTCCTGAGTAAAATCGAGCACTGCCAGCTCTAGCGCAGTGAGAGTATGAGAAATGCTAATTGCACTCTCTTGAGTGCTCTATGAAAGTGCATTCAGCTTCAAGGAGTGACTTACATGCTCTCGGCAGCTCTTTAGGGAGCAGATTGGGTGAGGCAATTATGTGGTGAGATTTGATTGGGCCATGTAAAGTATGTTTGAAAGTGGTTGGGTTGAGTACGTACTTGGCTGATGGCACACGTGGCTGGACCAATCAAATCTTGCTGCATCAGGGCTCCCAGCTCTTTAAGGAATCCTCTGAATGTTTAGATTCCATACATCAGGAATCTGGAAAGTATGGGGCACGGATTGGGTACTGGCCTTGCCTGTACTGTACTCTCTCCGCCCTTGACATGGTGGGATTTGATTGGATGGCAGGCTTCTGTTAGAGATGAGGCCCAGTCAAGTATGTATTCAACAAAACAACTTTCATTTATGCTTTGCGTGGGCCTCCTCTTTGGTAGTGGCTTGCCGCCGTCCAATCAAATCCTGCCACATTAGGGACGGAGGGAGCTCACTCCAAGCAGGGGCAGTAACCAATCCGTGCTCAAAAGTATGATTGGGAAGCCGGCCATGCATGTAAATAACTTGGAACAACATCATCATCCGAGGCTTCTCTCAATTAATCAAGGCAGGTGTAAGTAACAAATCCTGTTCCACTCTGCCTAGGACTCTTATCATCAGTTAGACCCTAGCTCGTTGAATGTTTTCTTATTATCTTTGCCTGCGTTCTTTCGCTCTTTGTACCTTGCACTATGCACATTTATAGCATTAGACCTGGATACTGGTGTAGTTTTTGGCCTTCGATGCACATGACCAGACTATCTAGGTCCACTCTCCCTCATCTTATACCTATTGGGGCTATTGGTAAGTTCCCCTGAATGTATTCATTTCTAATTTTCTGTTAATGTATTCATTTCTAATTTTATCATTCTTTGTCCAATTATTCATATAGCTTAATTTCCTCATTTCAGCTAAAGCCTTTCTATGAATGTGTTGTTCCTTGTTCGCCAACATTCTGTCACAAAGAGCGTGGCTTATCGTTTAGCTGTCCTATAGAATCCCCCCCTCAATTTGATTGTTTTGTGGAGATAATGCAAATCTCTAGAAACATGTTCCACTTCATCCACCCAACTCTAATTCTAAATACCATCCTTAATCTCTCTGTTCTCGTGAATTATTGAAGTGGTCATTTAGGGATACTTCTTGACCATCAATCTTAACCAATCCCTCAATTGTTACTAGAATTGCATATCATGTATATTGCTTTTGTCCTGCGAATTTTAACACCTTTAGATTTTAAAGCATCCCTCCATAGTTTTACATTTACCACCTTCCCTGTGTCATCAATCAAACTACCTTTACAATTACTTCCTCTTCTCATCTATCAGAACTATGTCATTTGCAAATAACATACACCGTGAGATCTCATGTCTATGTAACTCGTCCATAACCACTGCATAGTTCTACTGTAATTGAAAACTCACTTTTCTCTCGTTAGTGGTCTCAAATTAGTTACCTCTCTCTCTCTCATAACAATTTATCCTTTCGAGACTCCTTACTTTCCTAAAATCCACCAGTTTTTTCTATAGGGATCCTATTCTATGCTTCCTCAAGTCAACAAGGACCATGTGGAGATTTCCTTGCACATAACTTCTCTACCAACTGTCGAGAAAATGGCCCTAATGGTTGACCTCACTGGTACAAATCTGAATTGATTTTCTTATACATTCATTTGATGCCTTGGTTTTTGCTCAATCACTCTCACAAATTTTCACAATATGACTTGTAAGTTCAACCCCTCTGGTAGCTCTTGTAAACTCCACGTGTAAATAGGTACCTCAATAGTCATATTCCATCCGGCTGGCGTTTTCTTCGTTTTTACAATCTTGTTGAATAACTTAGTCAACTGAGATAAGCCAATCCTCCCTCATGCACTTCCAGACTTCTACTAGTATTACCATATGGTCCTAAGGCCATTCTTCTCTTAAACATTTTCTCATGAATTTGACTCATTTGTCAATGTACTGTAGTTGTTGATTTGTTTTATAAGATATGGTCTATCCGATGATGTAGGCTTGCTTCTCTCTCTTTTATTGTCATTTATTTTTAAAAGATAACAAGATGAGGAATATAATTCTACCAAATGTATGCTCATGGTGCTGTCAAGATAAGGAATCGGAGGATCATCTCCTTATTCACTGCTCATTTGCACAGGGGGTTTTGGATAGCTTGGAATTGTATGGGTTTCGCTGAGGTCCATTGAACGATTTTTATTTTTATTTTTTATTTTTTTTTGGTTTGGCATGGTGGTGGTATTGGTAAAGTCGGGAAGAAAGTTTGGCATCTCTATATATTAGCTGGAATTTGGTTTCTTTGGTTAGAAAGGAATAATGGATGTTTCAAAAATTGTAAAGGGCAAGTATTGGAGGTTTTTAATAGGGTTAAATTGCATGTTATGGAATGGGTGATTGCATCAAAGGCTATTCGCGCTTCCCTGACAGCTAGATGGATCTGTAATTATTCTTTTTCTTTTGTCTTTTGTAATTCTTTAGGCTGTGGCCTTTCTTTAATAAAATTATTGCTGTTCAATTTTTTATTCATTTTTAAAAGACAACAATGTTTATTAAAGAAGAATAAATCGATACAGGAACACAAAGGAGAGTTTTCAATGCAAATGGAGGACTTATGAGCTTCTCCCTTAGCTGAAGCATCCGCCATGGCATTTGCCTCTTCCAACATGAGCAGACCACAAGTTTAGCTTAAATCAAGATGACAAACATGATCAAATATGAAGGTGAATTTCCACCGTTCATCTTGGTTTTTCTGAACCCATGAGATGACATTCAACCAGTTTTCTCTCCTTAGTGATAATAATTGGACCAGAGAGCTTTTATGTGAACAACCACAGAGCTCTCAAAACCATTGCCTTGGCTCATTCTTCCACCCAAACCATGTCTTTCTGGACCCAAAAAAATAATGATAATCCAAAACTCAGGTGGACCAAAACATAGGAAACAATCGGGATGGAACGCCCACCATTCTATGGGGGCAAAGTGGTGTTTACATGCCATCTAATCCTATCATCTGATGAGGCAATGAAAGAAATACCAAAGAATCAACAGTATTTCAAAACTCAGGTGGGCCTTACCCTATGAACTTGGAATTTTTAGTTACAACTTTTTGGTGTTTTAAAAAAAAGGTATAACCTTTTAGGATAGGCCCACCCGAGTGTTGAATCACATTTTTTGTGGTTACCATCTTTGTTCACCACTTGCATGGGGCAGTGTTATGCATGAAATTCATGACATCATGAATTCCTTTTTTTTTTTTTTTTTACTTGACTGAATCAGGTTTTGGTAGAAATCCTCCATCTTCCGGTTTCAGAGAAAAATATATTTGTTGGGGGTTTGGCATTCTTTACATGTCAAAGAGAGAAAAAGCATAGTTTTAAAAGATATCTAGTTAATATTTAATAATTAAGCAGGAATTTAATTACACTATCAGGAGACATTTAAAATAATACAAGTTTAAAATATTGCAGTTTTGCCTTTCAAAAAATAAAATAAAATAAATAAATTACAGTTTGTAAAATAAAACACTGCTCTGTCGGCTGGTAATGTTGTGGGGTGCCTTCTTTTTTAATTATAAGTCGACTTTGTTTGAGTCATCCCAAGTCATGTCAAGTCGACTGAGTAGGCAAGCCAATGCAATGAGTCAAGTTGAGTGAGAACCGAGTCAAACTCAAGAAGTTTCACAGTGACTAGCCTCGATTTCTGGCCAAGTTGGCCAAGTTGAGTTGACTCACCACTGAGTTTTAGAATCATGATAAAAAAAGAAACTCTTTTAATTCCTTCCTGCCCACAACAGCCTTCTTTTCCCGCCGCGGATCCGTTTGTATACCGAACAGGCCCTAAACATTCTGCAGCTAGGCTTTTTCAATCTGCCGAACTCTTGGTGCATAGGCCATTAACGGCAGGGCCTGTTGTGGAAGCAGTTTAGATTAATGATGCCTGTCTGCATCCTATTAAAAACACTATATTCTGTTGTATCACAAGTCATGGTTCTAAGACTCTGCGACTTAGACTAACTGGTTTTGTCATGAGTTTAGCAAGGACTCAGTTGAGTCATCCCAATTTTCAATTTTGACTCGCTGTTGCAATTTTGATCTGACAGACCGAGTGGGAGTAAGACTTGGATGAGCCATCAATCCATGATCGGAAGCACTATCAGTTCATAGTTGTACAGAATCTAAACTGTGCAAATTGCCGACCTGATTGTGGATCCTTGCAGGGAGCAGTTCATGGTTTCCATCCTGATTTTGGAACTTTGGAACTGCTATTTTACTTTACCCATTCAATTGATGGTTAGGATTGCTTAATCATTGTGATTTTAAGGACATGATCCATTCACAAAGCGTAATTTACAGTTTTCAAAATAGACAACTGTAATGGGAACCTTGCCCCAGTTTGAAATGGTCCGGTGGGGCGTGCAGGGCACTGGGACTGAGTAGCATTCAGCCAATTTTACCCCAGCAATTAGTCAAGAGAGGGCATAGACCTTTTTATTTTAAAAGCCACGTCATTCTTCAGATGTGCCCCTAGATGTTAGGCTTTCTGGCAAAAACAAACAAGAATAAAGAAAAAAAGAAGCTAGGAACATAGCATATCATTTGCAGAGACATGGGAAGAGATCTTCCCAAACAAGAACCCATGAATACACAAGGAAAGAAAAATTCTTTAAAACAAGACCTAGGAATAGATAAATTTTACAAAATACATATGATGCTGAAGTCAGTGTCTCCAATCTATGCTGGAAAAGGGGATTTCGATTAATGAACTATCTGGTTGAATTGATCAATAATACCCTGAATATATAAGTTGGCTCACTAATTAGTTTTTGGTAATTGCGATCGATTGACCATTTAGGTTTGATTGATAGGGAAAATTCGGAAAAATTAATATAATTCTCTGGATACTTTTGAGTATGTTCAATTAATCCAAATTTGTATGTTTTTTGTGATTGCTTTATTAGTATTTATCTTTCATTTGTGTGATTCAAATTTGGAATCTAGTTCCGTAGTTCTCAACATATGATGCCTTTAAATAGGCAATGCATGCCCAAAACCTTATCGTAACCAAATGGTACAATTTTTTAAAAATATTTTTTTTTCTCTAAAAATAGTTAAAATTGTATGTATCTTAATATTAAAACCGAAAAATAAATATATTGATATAAACAATAATGCTAGAAGTCTTAAAACATGTAAAAAAGAAAAGGAAAAAGAAAGAGAGAGAGAAGAGCTGCAAAATCAGTTGAAGGCAATTGTCTATTACTATTAGAGTTGTTATCCGGTAGAGACCTTTTAAACAATATATTATGAGCAATAATAGGAGATTGAAGTGAAAAGTTATACCCATTGAAGCGCATCTTAAGCCATTTAGGCAATTGTCTAAAAAAATGCTTTGCTGCCCGTTCTACAACCACAACAAGAGACAAATCATGGAGCCGATTCCGATTTGGTAGTGACCTCCTTGTCTGTACTGCTCAGTGCTGGAAAAGCTATGAGCCCCACCACGCATGTATGTGTTTTATCGATGCTGTCCATCCATTTTCAGTGCTCATTATAGGGCATGATCCCAAAAATGAGGCTGATCCAAATCTCATGTGGACCACACCATACGAAAGAGTGGCCCGAAAGTTTAGGATCAAGCTGATACTTGTGTTTTCCCTTCATTCAGGTCTGTCTTACCTAAACAACAGGTTGGATGGCGAACAAACGTTACAATGGGCCCTAAAATTTTTAATGGTGGGTGTTCAATCACCACCGTTTCGTTTGGTGTAGTCCACATGAGATTTAAATGTGCCTCATTTTTAGGCTCCTGCCCTAAAATGAGCTGAAAAAATGGATGGACGGAGTGGATAAGAGTTACATTGGTGGGCCTACAGCACCGATCAACTACCGAGTCCGAGTCTGCGTGCATGCCGTGTGACGGAGTGGATAAGGAATTCTTGGAGGCCACGGAAGTTCTGGATCAAGCTTATATTTGTGTTTTCCCTTCATCCATGCCCGTATGATCTTATGAACAGGATGGATGACAAGTAAACATCACTGTGGGGCTAGAAATATTTCAACGGTGGAAATCATTATCCCCCTATTTCCAGTTGTATGATTCACTTGATCTTTGGATACGCTTTAATTTTGAGCTCAACCCCTTAAATTAGATGGAAAAACGGATGGAGGGCGTGGATAGACCACAAACATTCAAGGTGGGCCCAATTGAGTTTACTCAGTACCATATGAGCGTAGTTACTCAGTACGCAATCCGATTTCACCTCCCTCGCCTATCTAAATTTCGGCGGAGGTCTGCGGGCCCCACCATGATGTATCCACACCGTCCATTCATTTGGTGTGATCATTTTATTTTAAGAGCTAAAAAATGAGATAGATCCAGAGATTAAGTAGACCACACCACAGAAAGCAGTGGTAACAATGATTTCTACCGTTAAAACCTTTCATGAAGATAAAACAAACATTAGATTGATCCAAAATTTCTGTACAATCTCCACTGCTTTCTGTGATGTGGTCCGTTGAGATTTGAATCTGCCTAAGTTTTGGCCCCTGCTTTGAAACGATATCCTAAAATGGACAAACGGTGTGGATATATATGATTATGGGGTCTATAGAAACTTGGTGACATCAACGCACCAGGGAGGTTGGTGGTGTGTGTCACACGTAGGAGGCGTGAGTGCCCGTTATGTCAGATAGGTGAGACCCAAGTTTTATGGATTACCGTGGGGCCATCTTGATATATGTATTATGTATACTGTTGATGTCAAAATTTGGGTCACCCTTTGCCGAGCCTTGAGTGCTCGGAGCGAACCCTAATTCTACACAAAATAGTAAACAAAGGAGACCCTGACTCAAGCAGGGGACCCTCCGATGCCAAAGTCAGGTTAGAGAAACTGGGTCTAAGTTGAGTAGAGTAGAGTAGAGTAGAGTGAGTGTGCGAGATCTTGTATACCTGTTTATGTAGAAATGATCCGTATTTATACCTGAGGGTCGCATTGAACGTGTCCGATAATCTCGGCCCAGTCATCGCCACTACACGAGAGCTTTACGTGCGCGGTCGTCGGCAGTTACCCAGATATCGTGCGTTGGGCATTACTCCAGTTGTGCGTTACTAGGGTTATGCATTAATGATGTTGCTGACTGAGTTCCCATCCGAGCCGACCTCATGGCTTAGACCTTGCTCAACGATTCGAGCCCACAAATGAACAAGTAGAGGGGGTCAGCTCGGGGGAAACAGTGGACGGGTAGATAACACTCTTTTGCATTCTGAGTCGACATAATCAAGTCAGAGACAATGTTATTGCTCTGAGATCCTGCTTGTAGGATGTGTAATGACTCCTTCCGAGTCTCGGGTTGGTGTTGTAACTCTGCTGGAGCCCTCGGGTCGGACACTCACCTCGGATTGCACACTCATCAATCCAAGGCCTCGCTCATTAGTGCTAAAGTTGTCTTTAATGCAGCTCGGTTTGGATTCACCTATAACAAAACATATACTGTTATTAGAAGATCCGAGCCGACTGCAATCGGAGGACTATGATCCGCTAGTCAGATCGGAGAGTCCGAGCCCCAGTATAATACGAGGGAGGCAAGATAGGTGAAGCTCCCATTCTCAACCGCTTTCTTTCCAGAGGCGGTCGTTGAAGAATACCTGGAGTTATATGATCAACTCCGAGCGGATATCCGTCATAAGGTCGAGAATAAATAACTGTCACTCGCGAACGATCAGTAGTTTGGGGTAATGTTGTCATTTCGGTTTGACCGAGCCGAGGCATCCCCGAGAGTAAAAGTTCCACGCTCTAAGTGAAAAACTGCCGTATAGGGATACGTCCCCTTATCTCGCCCGCAGATACGTACGCCACAACACATGATCTGCGGATTCTGAGCAATATCTTCGTAATCCGCGGAATCCCACTGATCGTGCCGAGATTATCGAATGGGGATCGTGAGGTGAAAAGGTATAAATGTCACATCATTCTACGACTACAGGTACGCAACACGAGCATAGCCCCTTTTCTCTACAACTTAGACCCGTTTCCAACTTCCTGACTTATGCATCGGAGGGTCCCCCGGCTTAGCCAGGGTCTCCATTGCTCACAGTTTTTGTGCAGGGAACCAGGTTCGTTACCCGTCCGAGATACGGGAAAGGGGGCAGAAGGCTGATCAAACTTTGACCTCAATATTTTTGGCGCCGTCTGTGGGAACCCGATACAAAAAGTCAGGTTCCCGTTCTTAAAAGCGATGGCTAGAGGAAAAAAGAAAGCGGTAGTGGTGGAACCGGAGCCGACCCGCTCCTCGTCATCACTCCATGCGGAATCTGCACCGGGCCCTTCCCAGCGTTCTCGCAATCGTTCCAACAAATACCGCGCCTTGCAAGGAGAAGTACAGGCCTTGCGCGATGAGGTGGAACGGATGAGACAGGAACGTGAGTCCCAGCAACCACCCGAGCGGAAAAGTCCGGAAGCTGTCGGGCCGGTCATTCAAGCCCATTCAGTGACGAGGCGTGGGACATCTCCGCACTGATCTACCCGAGCACCGGTTTCGGCTCAAAACCCTCCCCCAGCACCAGCGCAAGCCCCTACTAGGAATGTGACGACACGGGCCCCGACGGACGTCCCAGCTGCCTTGGCTCTGGCTCCAACGGACCTTCGTCACACCTTGGAAAGGAGAAGGAAAAGGAGAACGCCCGAATCGGAGAATGCTCGGGAAGTAGTAGCAGAAAACAGGGACCCCTGGGAGTCACGATTCGCAGACCTAACTAACCAAGTCCAGATGTTACGGAAGCAACAATAGCCGTCGTCAATACCGGCTGCTGTTCAAGCCATGATGGAAGAGACCGAGCCCCCGTTCAACTCAGAAATCATGAATGAGGTGATGCCCCAGAGATTTCGGATTCCTCCTGTCATCCAATATTCCGGGTCCGGTGACCCATCCGAGCACGTGGAGGCTTATCGTTCGTGGATGCAGATACAGACCGCGACAGATGCGATGATGTGCAGAGGATTCTCAATTACTCTGGCGGGATCCGCTCGGAATTGGTATCGACAACTCAAACCTGGATCCATCAGTTCATTCGAAGAACTGGCTCGGTCATTCCTTACCCAGTTCATAAGCGGTAAGAGAAGCCGAAAACCCAATACCCACCTGCTTACCATCAAACAAGGGCCGAAAGAGTCCCTGAAAGACTACATTGCTCGATTCAACGAGGAAGCACTGCAGGTGGAAGACTACGACGACAAGATGGCTCTCGCCGCAGTGTGTAGCGGCCTGAGAGAAGGAAGATTCGCCTTTTCTATAGGAAAGAATCCGGCTAGGACGTTGGCCGAGCTCATTGCTAGAGCCCAGAAGTATGTCCACCCCGAGGAGTTTTCGGCTACTCGCAAGAATACCCAGATAACCGAGTTGAACGAGAAGGGAAAGAGGCCAAGGAACGAGGAACTCCAAGCCCCGAGGAAGAAGTCGGATGATCATTCTTCTCGTGATCGCCGACCGAGTAGGAAGCCAGAAGGGAGATTCCGTTCTTATACACCTCTCAACACTACCGCCGAACAAATCCTACTGGATATCCGAGGCGAGAAACTTCTCAACTGGCCAGTCTGTATGCGGGCAGACCCAGAACTTCGCGACAAGCGCAAATATTGCCGATTTCACCGAGATCATGGTCACAATACCGATGAGTGTGTAGATCTCAAGGACGAGATCGAATCCCTCATTCGAAAGGGGCACCTACGTCGGTACACCAAGTAGGAGAAGAATACTCGGAAAGAGGGGTGGATACAAGAACGCCCCAAAAATTCGCCTGAAGAACCTGCAGAGATCCCCACCATCTTCGGAGGTCCATCAGGCGGGGGAGATTCAAACAGGGCCCGAAAGGCTCACTCCCGAAGGAGCCCAGAGCGGTACGTCAATCTTACTGAGCGGCCTAACAAAGAGCCACGAGTCAGTCCCTATAGCCTCACCTTCACAGAAGATGACGCTCGAGGGATCCAGCATCCACATGATGACGCCTTGGTGGTCACTATGACCATAGCCAATCATAAGGTGTATCGGATTCTCGTTGACACAGGAAGTTCAGCCGACGTGATTTACTCCGAGGCCTTCGGAAGAATGGGGATTCCACAGTCTCGTCTCAGACCCGTGAAGACCCCCCTACACGGCTTTGCCGGAGAGAGAATAATCTCTAAGGGAGCCATTTCCCTCCCGGTGACTGCGGGAGAGGGGCAACATCAAGTCACCCTGATGGTGGACTTCCTCGTTGTCAATGTACCATCAGTACATAATGTGATTATGGGCAGGCCCTCCCTCAATGCAATGCGGGCGGTTGTGTCTACTTATCACCTGACGATGAAATTTCCCCCGGAGGACGGAACGGGTTACCTCCGAGGCGATCAGCGAGAGGCTCGGAGATGTTACGCCATTGCGGTTCAAAAATGATCTATAAAGCAAACACTCACTATCAACATGTTGGACCCGCGCGGACCTGTCGAGAATAAGCCAATCGAAGATTTGGAGAAGGTCCCACTTGACGAAACCGATCCTAGCAAGACGGTTCAGCTCGGAACATCACTCAGACCTGAGCAACGCTCCGAGCTGCTAACTTTCCTACAACGACATAGGGATGTATTCGCCTGGTCGCACGCGGATATGCCAGGAATCTCTCCAGACGTCCTGGTCCATCGGTTGAATGTGGACCCAGACCACAAACCGGTGAAGCAGAAGAGGAGACAGTTTGATGCCGAGCGGTGTGAAGCTATCGCGGATGAAGTCTTGGTCCCGTCGGAAGCCGGTTTCATAGAAGAAGTATATTATCCAGACTGGATTGCTAATGTTGTTTTGGTTAAGAAGGCTAATGGCAAGTGGAGAGTTTGCGTGGATTACTCAGACCTAAATAAAGCATGTCCGAAAGACAGTTTCCCATTGCCTCGGATCGATCAACTGGTAGACAGTACGGTGGGACACGAGCTGCTTTCCTTCCTGGATGCCTACTCTGGATACAACCAGATCGCGATGCATCCACCAGATAGGCAGAAAACTGCCTTTGTCACAGACAGGGGGCTTTACTGTTACCGGGTTATGCCATTCGGCCTGAAAAATGCTGGGGCCACATACCAGAGACTGGTCAATCAGATGTTCGCAAGACAGATCGGACGTACGATGGAAGTTTACGTCGATGACATGTTGGTAAAAAGCGTCAAGGCATCTGACCACTTGGGGGACCTTGGAGAAACCTTCGCGGTCCTCCGGGAATATCAAATGAAGCTGAACCCGGCAAAGTGTGCTTTCGGAGTTGGTTCAGGAAGATTCCTTGGATTCCAAGTTAGTCAGAGAGGTATTGAGGCCAATCCTGATAAGATTAAAGCACTCCTCAACATGAGTTCCCTTCGGACTGCCAAGGAAATACAATGCCTCACTGGACGGGTAGCAGCGCTCGGACGCTTCATATCCCGAGCCACTGATAAATGCCTCCCCTTCTTTCAGCAATTGAAGGGTCACAAGAAGGCCGAGTGGACACCCGAGTGTGAGCAAGCTTTCCAGCAGCTGAAAGAATATCTGGCCTCACCACCTCTGCTATCAAAACCGGAGGAAGGTGAGTCTTTGTTCCTATACCTCGCGGTCTCAGACTCAGCAGTCAGCTCGGCCCTGATCAGGGAGGTGGGGAACAAACAGTATCCCGTTTACTATGTGAGCAAAGCCATGGTACCGGCGCGGAGACAAGATACCCCGCTCTGGAAAAGCTTGCCCTCAGCCTGGTCATTTCAGCTCGGAGGCTGCGTCCGTATTTCTAAGCGCATTCGATCATCGTGTTAACTGACTCCCCCCTCAGGCAGATTCTCCAAAAGCCAGAAGTCTCGGGTCGGTTGACCAAATGGGCGATCGAACTTGGAGAATTCGACATTACTTTCCGGCCAAGGACCGCCAAGAAAGGCCAAGAGGTGGCTGACTTCATCGCAGAATTCACTGTTCTGACTGAAGGGCAAATCAACAACGAGGGTGAGACGACTCCGCATGACCCCCCGATCAGCTCACAGGGCATTCCGGAAGTCGGATGGGTCCTCTACGTAGATGGATCGTCTAACTCAAAACGAGTTGGGGCAGGGATCGTCTTGATCGCCCCTGATTCTACAATCATCCAGTACGCCATCCGGCTCGGCTTTAAAGCCTCCAACAATGAAGCGGAGTATGAGGCCCGGTTAGCCGGGCTCAGATTGGCTGCCAGCCTCGGGGTCCAATCTATACAAGTCCGATGTGACTCTCAGCTGGTCGTGAATCACATCTCCGCTGATTATGAAGCCAAAGAGAACAGAATGGTGGCTTACTTAGATGAAGCCAGAAAGTTGATTGAGAAATTCTGGAACTGTACGATCCACCAGATCCCGAGGACAGAGAATACGTGGGTGGATGCGTTGGCAAAGTTGGCGTCGGCCGCGGAGGGAAACATTCCGCGGATCATCCCGGTAGAATTCATCGAACATCCCAGCATCGGTCAAACAGAGAAGAAAATAGTTAATCCGGTGAATAACACCCCGAGCTGGATGGATCCAATCTTCGGCTACCTCGAGTTAGGGGAGGTTCCCTCGGATAAGCAAGAAGCTAGACGTCTGCGAGTCCGAGCAGCAAGATACATCATTCTGAACGGAACCCTATATAAGAAGGGGTGTTCTCAGCCGTATCTTCGGTGCCTCCGACCCGAGGAAGCAGATTATGTCATCCGGGAGATTCACGAGGGGATCTGCGGGAATCATTCTGGTGGTCGAGCCCTGGCTCTAAAGGTGCTCCGGCAAGGATACTTCTGGCCAACCCTCAAGGAAGATGCCAGGAAGTATGTCAGGAAATGCGACAAATGTCAACGTTTTGTGGCCGTGCCTAGACAACCGGCTGAGGAAATAACTCCCATGAGCGGTCCGTGGCCTTTCGCCCAATGGGGAATCGACATCATCGGCCCTCTGCCAACTGGAAAAGGGCAAGTCAAATTTGCCATCGTCGCCGTCGATTACTTCAAGAAGTGGGCTGAGGCCGAGGCCGTCGCAAAGATAACCGAGCAGAAGGTTATTGACTTCGTCTGGAGGAACATAATCTGCAGATTTGGAGTTCCGAATACGATTGTTTCAGACAATGGGCGGCAGTTCGACAATGACAATTTCAGAAGTATGTGTCGAGGGCTCGGAATCAGGAACGCTTACGCATCTCCTCGGCACCCGCAATCCAATGAGCAAGTGGAGACAGTTAACAAGGTCATCAAGCATCACCTTAAGAAGAAACTGGAAAAGGCAAAGGGCAACTGGCCGGAAGAACTTTCATTCGTCCTCTGGGCGTACAGAACTATAGCTCAATCTTCCACTGGAGAAACCCTATTCTCTCTTTCTTACGGGACGGAGGCAATAGTGCCTGTCGAAATCGGCCTCCCCACGGCTCGAGTAGAAAATTATAGTGAGAATCAAAATGCCGAGCAAATTGCTGCTAATTTGGATCTTCTCGAAGAAATGCGGAAAGTCTTGAAACTCCGCGTTGTTGCTCGGCACCAACAAGTGGCCAAATTCTACAATTCTAAAGTGAAGGTCAGACGATTCCGACCAGGAGACCTGGTTCTCCGACGAATTTTTCAAAACACCGCCGAGCCGGGAACCGGAGCACTCGGACCTAATTGGGAAGGGCCATACCAAGTGGTCCGGTCAGTTAAACCCGGGTCTTACCACTTGAAGGATCTCGAAGGCCGTCAACTCCCCCACCCGTGGAATGCTGAACATTTGAAAGTTTATTATCCTTAATGATGCACTCCGAACAGCTGACTGGTCCTGGAGGTCCGTCCGATAAATGTACGCCCCCGAGCGACGATCCTTTTAAGGCCATGAATAAAATTATATCTGATCGGCTCACAGTTTGGTCGTCAACAAAAATTAAACGGATTAATTTCTACAAAGGCACTTCTTCCGAACGAAGGAGTAAAAGCCACGAGGCGATCCGACTCCCTAGTAAGGAAGTCGGACCAATTTCTACAAAGGCACCTCCTCCTAACGGAGGAGCAAAAGCCACGAGGCGATCCGACTCCCTAGTAAGAAAGTCGGACCAATTTCTACAAAGGCACCTCCTCCTAACGGAGGAGCAAAGGCCACGAGGCGATCCGACTCCCTAATAAGGAAGTCGGACCAATTTCTACAAAGGCACCTCCTCCTAACGGAGGAGCAAAAGTCACGAAGTGATCCGACTCTCTGGTAAGGAAGTCGGACCCATTTCTACAGAGACTTCCCCTCTTAACTAGGAGGATAAGGCCAATGGTACCCTAACTCCCCAGTAGGGGAGTCGGCCCCACCTACATGGAATGCTTTACTCGGCTCGACTACATAATAAAAAAAGCGAGTACATCATGCATACTGAAGTGATCTAAATTAAGTTCCATTATATATTCCAAATGTGATGGACAGGGCAAAAAAAAAGGGGAGAATACAAATAAATGAGCCGGAATCTTCAAGAGGTCGGAGGAGCTTGGGAACCGGGGGCTTGATCAGGGGCTTGGTCCTGGTTGGTCGCCTCAACAGCGGTATCTACAGGATCCTCGGGCAGGAGGGGATCGAGGTCAAGGTCCGGATATAATTTCTGAACCTCGATTAGACACTCGTCATAGCCGCGGTTATAAAATTTGGCGGCTTCGTCATCCCTCTCCTTCGAGGTCTTATACGCCTCTATCGCCTCGGCGACTGCCGCTGCCAAGGAAGCTTCAGCCTCGGCTCTTTGAGTCTCCAGAGCCAAAGCAATGGCTCTGCTTTTCTCTTCTGCGGCCTCAGCTTTGTTCTTCGCCAGCTCCTCGCTTAGTCGGGCCGTCTCTCCAGCTAGGGTGTCGGCGTGAGCTCTGGCACGATCCAGCTCGGTTACCGCTGCATCACGTCGCGCTTCGAGGTCCTTCGCAACCTCCTGAAGCTGGAGTAGTTCAGACTTGCTACCTTCAAGCTGATGGCAGAGATTGCTCCGCTCCAACTGAAAGATCGAAGCCCTGTCCCGTAGTACCCCCGCCTCTGCCCTGAGTTTCTCCGTCTCCGATCGGAGGGTTCCCACCTCGCTCCTGAGGGTTTCGACTTCGGCGTCAATTTTTCGACGCTCACGGACCCTCTCCCAGCATAGGACAATCCTCGGAACGGATTGATCCAAGGCAACAAAGCGAGAGATAATAATATGAAAATATCCACAACTTCTTCAAGGGTAAAGAGAAAATACCTACAATCTCTTCAAGGGAAAAGTCGGAAAGTACTTGGTAGAAGACTCCAGCTAAGTCTTCTAGGAAGCAGTCGTCCGGCTTATCAAGGAGGCGCGAAATGGATTCCTCCGGAACATGTTTCGCTGCCCAGTCCGTCAAGCAAGACATGTGATATCCCGGTTCGAATCTTCCTCCGCTCATGCCAACTTGAGCCGAGCCGGCCGCCTCCTCGGCTCCTGTTCGACTACTAGCCGAGGGTTGAGCCTCACCCTCGGCATCGCGTGCTGCCTCCCCCTCATTACCCGGATGGGTAATCATGGCATCAGTTATCCGGACGGCTTCCTCTCTCTCAGAAGATGACACAACAGCTATTAATGGAGGATTGGGCCGAGTCTCCTCGGTGAGGAGGGGAGCGGTGAACGGAGGGGGAGTTACCTCGGCTGCTGGGGCAGCGGTAAGATTACGGTCGCCCAGAGGCGTGACCATGTCGACACCCACCAGGGGCACCGAGGCTGCACCCGGTAGTATTGGAATTGGGGATACAATTGCAGATGCAAATGATCCCCTAACCGCCGCACCCGGTACTATTGGAATTGGGGACACTATTGCAGATGCAAATGGTCCCCTAACCGAAGGCGTAGCGGCAGGTACGCCGGCAGGGAATGGAGCTGTATCCCGAACTGAGATGTTCGGGATAGCAGGGGGAAGTGTCGTCCCCTGAGGCGCGACTTCTGAGGCAGAAGGATGAGCTCCTTGAGCAGTCTTCTTCCTCCGAACTATCTTAGCCGGAGGCTCAGCTCTCAGCATCTCCTCCGCGGTCAGCACGGCTTTCCTCCTCCGAGAACCAGATGCCTCGGCCATACCTGCGTAAGAGAATAATTAAGTATTACCTCCGACTAATGAAAATACACTGGGTGGAAAGCAAGCGTACTCACTAAGTGAAGTGGGGAGTGGTCTCGTCTTACAGAGCCCTGACCGGTGCAGGTTGGCAGCCGTAACTAAGCCCGACCAGCAGCGACGCTCCTCCGAGTATGTCCTCGCCTTGGCTATCTGGTTCCTTTGGTCTGAGGTAATGAAGGGTACGGCCCTCGCGAAAACTGCAAAACCAAAAGATTCTTTTCTAAGTATAGCTGAAGCAAAAAGCAATGGGTAAAAGAACGGTCCGACCTGGCGTTGTGAAGCGGGTGATGACCCGAGTCGACAGAGCTCCTATCTCCGCTGCCGGCGCCTCCCACTCGCCCGCGGCCCAAAACCACTTGTTCTTCCAGTCCTTGTTCGAGGACGGAAGACCCAAGACGAGCCCTGACCCCTTGCTACCCCTGGTCGCGAAGTAATACCATGGCTCCCTGCCTTCGTGCTTGACCAAGTACAGGTTCATCAGCTCGGCGGGTGTCAACTCTGAGTTCCCGACTTGGTGCCAGATAATGTAGGCAGAAACCAGCACCCTCCAAGCATTAGGCGTGAGTTGCCCAGGCGCGAGCCCTATGTAGGCGGTCAGGGCTCGGATGAAGGGGTGCATCGGGAGGCGGAGCCCACATTGTAGTCCGCATAAAAAAATGGCTATCTCCCCGACTTGCGGGAGCGCCAGCGGCATCAGTAGGCTCGGGGGCCCTGATCCGAACGGAGAGTGGTATATCAAACTCCGTGGGGATCCATTCCATCTGAGACTTCGTTATCACGGAGCCCCCTGGAACCAACTCGGAAGCCCGCCCACCAGGGGGCATCTCTGGGACATCGGCGACCGCTGCTCTGGGAGCCCGTGTTGCCCCTTTTTTGCTGGCCTTCTTACTGGCCTGACGAGTCCGAGCTCCGGCCACTATCTGCTTCGGAGGCCGAGGATACAAAGGTACGGCTTCGAAAGAACCCTCAGCAGTCTCCCTTCCATTATTGGAACTCGATTCGGAGTCGTCGTTGTACCCTCTAACAGTCTCCATATCTGAAGACATCTCGAAATAATGGTGTTGAGAATCAAACTCACCCGATAATCACCGGAAATTGCTACAGTAAATGCAAAAACTGGGCCGGGGATCGTCTCTGCCAGAAATCGCTTTCACCGGAAATCGCCTTCTCCGATAAACAACTCGAGCGCAAGTGACTGAATGGAGGTCATGGATGGGTCTTTTATAGACGGTAGAGCTCTGGTATTTAATGGCCTGCAGTAATGGCTGCAGCAGAATCATTGAGCGCCGACTCCGAGTCCGACGTGGCTTCATGTCATTGATCCAGGACCTGTCAAAAGCAACGCCATCCGCCTCGATTGTCGCGTCTGGGACGGTCGAAACGGCGCCTGGGCGCAGAAAAGCGTGCTCGACACGACACTCTGAGTACACGTGGCGATCGTTCACAGGATAGTGACGATTCGAAATCCCAACCGTCGCTACGTGTCCGTTCGCGGTTAGCCTACAGTCGCTAAATCCCGAGGACGTGATGTTTCACACGAGAATCATAAATGCGCTAGAGAGTCGAGGCGACTGATCTTCTCACTAATTACTCTCCGAGCTCATGACTGACCTAAGAGAGTGGGGGCTTCATGTTATTGGAAGATCCGAGCCGATTGCAATCGGAGGACTATGATCCGCTAGTCAGATCAGAGAGTCCGAGCCCCAGTATAATACGAGGGAGGCAAGATAGGTGAAGCTCCCATTCTCAACCGCTTTCTTTCCAGAGGCGGTCGTTGAAGAATACCTGGAGTTATATGATCAACTCCGAGCGGATATCCGTCATAAGGTCGAGAATAAATAACTGTCACTCGCGAACGATCAGTAGTTTGGGGTAATGTTGTCATTTCGGTTTGACCGAGCCGAGGCATCCCCGAGAGTAAAAGTTCCACGCTTTAAGTGAAAAACTGCCGTATAGGGATACGTCCCCTTATCTCGCCCGCAGATACGTACGCCGCAACACATGATCTGCGGATTCTGAGCAATATCTTCGTGATTCGCGGAATCCCACTGATCGTGCCGAGATTATCGAATGGGGATCGTGAGGTGAAAAGGTATAAATGTCACATCATTCTACGACTACAGGTACGCAACACGAGCATAACCTCTTTTCTCTACAACTTAGACCCGTTTCCAGCTTCCTGACTTAGGCATCGGAGGGTCCCCCGACTTAGCCAGGGTCTCCATTGCTCACAGTTTTTGTGCAGGGAACCAGGTTCGTTACCCGTCCGAGATACGGGAAAGGGGGCAGAAGGCTGATCAAACTTTGACCTCAACATATACCGTTAGCTTGAGTCACCAGAAATGACGCGGACCAATGAGACCCGAATGCACTGGAGTTTCCTGTGCAATTATAATTTGTATTAATTGAGTTTGAATTGGGTCGGGCAACCTAAGACCTCAACCCGTGCTGGCCCAAGTTTTATCAAGTTGGTGTTTATACAGCCTCAAATAGCCCAATCCAATATGGGGGCCCGGTTCAACCCGCCCGACTTTCAGCCCAACAGGATAGCTTTTAGCCTAGGAACTTCCCGCGACACCCACTGGCAGACAATCTGCTTATAATTTTTGTCGAATTCTTTCTGGCATGTACACCTAGTTTAGGATTGAGCGGGAGCGGGTTAAATGCGGCCCGGCGTCACCCAACACAATGGGACCCTTACCATGGGGCCCACTTTGATGTATGTATTTATATCCACAGCGTTCATCCGTTTTTCTAGATCATTTTAAGTCATGGCCCCAAAAATTAAACAGTTCATAATCTTAGGTGGACCATACTTATAGAAAATAGTGGTAATTGAATGCCCCACCATTAAAAAATTCCTACGGCCCGCCGTAATGTTTTCTAATGTTTATTTTCCATCCAACCTGTTGATAAGGTCACACGAACCTGGATGAAGGAAAAAAACCAGTATCATCTTCTTACAGAACTTTTGTATCCCACGATATGTATTTAATGATCAATCACCACTGTTTACTATGATATGGTCTACCTGAGATCTGAATCTGTTTCATTTTTTAGCCCTTTATATAAAATGATCTTTCAAAACGGATGGACGGCGTGGATATAGAATAAATACATCAAGGTCGGCCCCACGTAAGGGCTGCACCTAATCCGCTCCATGATGGAGCAGGCAACAACACCTGCCCCTGCGGAACTCTGCATGCAAATGCCAGCCCAACAAAAACCGAAGAGTACAAACCTTTCACACTCAATCAGATAAGAAAATTCAACTCTCTTAGGTCTCTTCGTCTCTCTGTCTCTTTTCACGTGAACACCTATGCATGAAATGCCAAACGCGTAACCTCCGGGTAACGGAATCTACTGTAACCCTAAGCCCTGTGCCCTGTGGAGTCCACTGCAATGACATCCACTCCGTCCATCAGTTTTTCCAGCACATGTTAGGACGGGTGCCCAAAAATTAGGTAGATCCTATACTCAAGAGAGCCACAATATGTGAAACAGCAAGGATTAGACGGCCATCATCGAAACATTCCTGGACCCCACCGTGGTGTGTACATGAAATCCAATCCGTTCACGAGGTAATTCTTTAATGGAAAACAAAAATATCAGCTAGATCCAAAACTTCTGTGCGGGTCCTAAAGTTTTCGATGGTGAGTGGTAATGCAGGCATTCAACTCTCACTCTTTCTTATGGTGTGGCCCACCTAAGTTTTGGGTCTGTCTGATTTTTGGGTCCAAGATCCATCATGAGCTGACGAAACCGATGGACAGAGTGGATGGCACATGGATATCATGCAGGGCCTCACATAGATTAGAGTTACATGGGATTCCTCTAACCTGTTAGAGATAATTAAAAAACAAAAATATCAGCTCGATTCAAAACTTCTGTGGGCCAGGCATTCAATCGTCACTCTTTATTGTGGCGTGGCCCACCTGAGTCTTGGGTCTGCCTGATTTTTGGACCCAAAACCCATCATGAGCTGAAGAAACCGATGCACAGAGTGGATGACACATGGACATTATGGTGGGCCTCACAGAGCTTAGAATTACATAGGATGATTCCTCTAACATGGGGGGTTAGAGATAATTCTCCTTAGATGCCGACCTGATACTTCCTAAGAATTTCAAAAATTTAATATTCCCACACCACCTTTGACATTCCTCTCTTCTTTTTATATATATACACACACGCGCCTGGAGCGTGTTCGACACCAGAAAGCCACACTCCCACCCCCACTTTTTTTAATGACCACCCCATCTTCCCCACCAGCATGTGCCGAGCACAAGCTCTCGTTGCCACCGCCCGAAGCCGACGAGAAGAATCAGCAGCTACAGAGAGCCGAGAACGTGCAGCGAGCCCAGTGGCTCCGCGCCGCTATCCTTGGAGCCAGCGATGGGTTGCTTTCCACAACCGCTTTGATGATCGGCGTGGGGGCGGCTAAAGATGACCATTGGTCTATGATCCTCTCCGGCTTCGCTGGTACCGTTGCTGGCTCCTGCAGCATGGCGGTTGGGGAATTTGTGTCGGTGTCGATGCAGAGAGATATCGAGAAGGCAGGCCGCAGGAAGAATTTCAAGAGCGAGAAATCTGGGTCGCTGCCTTCTGTTACACAAGAAGTTAGCCGCAGTGGTGGACCGAGAGAGCTGCCGGAGAGCCCGTCTCCGGCTGGGACGCCTGCCCTGACGTCTTACGAGCGGTCGCCGATGATGAGGGGGATCCCTGAGGATGTGAATGCCGAGAAAAAAGAAGCGAAGGTTGATGAGAATGAAGGTGAGACTCTGCCGAATCCGTTCAAGGCTGCCGTGGCGTCGAGTCTGTCGTTCGTGATGGGGTCGCTCGTGCCACTTGCGACGGCCTTGCTACTGAGGGACAGCAAGATCAGGGCCGTGATGATCGCTGTTGTAGCGTCTATCTCTCTGGCGCTCTTCGGGGGACTCGGGGCCTACCTTGGTGGGTCCCCCATACGGGTCTCGGCGATAAGAGTGCTGATCGGAGGGTGTATATCTATGGGGATCGCCTACGGATTGATGAAGCGGTTCGATCATGATGACTAATAATCCTACCGTGCATTTCCATGGGCTGAGATAGCCGTATCTTTTATGATCAGCGATACGACCGAAACTATTTGTACTATGGATATGTAGCGGTATCCGAATATGTTATAAACTTTGCAACTAGGATATATCTTGTATTCCACTTGTGACATATGAATCATACAAGTAGTGAGATATATCCTACATGTTTGATTTCGTGAGCTTTTTTTTTTTTTTTTTTTTTTTAAGTGTAAATCATATTAAATCCGTGTCAAATTGTTAAAAACTCATGATTTTTCATGTTTTGCATAAAAAATCATGAATAAGGAGCTTCGACTTAAGATTTGGAGGGCTGCGAGTGGTATAAAATTGAAAAAAAATCAAAATTGAACATGTATGTAACCTAATATAGTGATTCCTCTTTTATTTTTGAATGTATTGCTTGTTTTTTCACGTGTATTTTTACATTTATAAATTACATTAATAGACTTTGAATATACTTGCTTCAATTCAATTAGACAACGCATAGATTAGGACTCCATACAAAGAAAATCTATTATGTGCACTTATTTTTTTTATTATTATAATGTTTTGATTTGTAAGTGTGTATTGATGTCTTTTTTAATAACCACTAAAATTTCATTGAAATATTCGACCAATTTCCAATGCTTCCCCATGTTTGTAATAATAACGATACATTATGCGATATAATCAATATATCTTATGCGATAACAGATACGTATCTGTATCCCAATGATGTAATACGTAATGTGATATCGATATTTCGAACACTGCTTGCAACCCATCCGAATAGTAAAAAAGAGCTTTGCTAAGCCCGGATGCATGTGCAATAAATCTCGTGGACATGCCAAACATGTGCCAGCATGGCATGCGATAGGTCCGGTATCCAATCCATCCATCATAGTGGAATCATTATATTGATGCCCTAGTTGTGGAATCAGGTTGATCCACTTGTCAAGTGGGCCTTCGTTAGCAAAATAAATGTACGGCTATGAAAAACTTGGCTGAAGTTTTTTATTCCATCCACCGGTTTCTAATATTGGGGCCCACATGATTATTGGGCTAGATTTGATTCTTTGGGCTGAAAAATATCTAGAATGTCCAATCAGATTAAATATCGCACCTATGTGCCATGCAAGCATATGTGTGGCATGTACACTAGCTTTATGGCACGCGTGAGCGCTTGGCAAAGCTCTTGTGAAGAAATTGCTTCCAAATGTGATATGGGCCCCACTCGCTGATAACGGGTAAGATGGACCATTGTTTTAAAACCTTTAAGGATTGTTAGGATGATTTTAAGTTGTAAACCAATTACTACGTGAATTCGAGTTACAGGAAGTGAGTTTCTAAGTGCAAGTTGTTTAGATATAAGCAAAATCATTCTAAAGGATTTTCAATGGACCGAAAAAGTTTGACATGTGGGTGTGTGCTTTTAAAAACTAACTTGCGCTCTAATTCACTCGCTATGTGGATGTGATGGGATTAATTTCAGTTGTATATCTAGATGATCATAGGTTATTTTGGACATATAATATACCTTAATTATATATGGTGTTGTCTTAATGTTATCATCATATGAATTATTTTGTTGCCGTGATATGGCCAACAGATGAAGCTGATGTAAAGCTGCGCTTTTTGATGGATATGCAAAAGCTAAAGAAAATATGAGCAGTAAGAGAGGCTGTTGTGGCTGGATGTGGACCCTTCGATGCTTAAGTCAGGCTTGTAAAAGATGAATGCGAGGGAATGGATTAGCCTTAGGTGCATTACTTCTTTTTAACACTCCATCATTTGGTTTACAATATGTAGCCCTATATAGGTCGTAGGAGAAGGTTTCAGACCTCCGAATCCCACTTTGCTATGCTGGAGGGTCTTTGATTTCTGAATATGTCGGAGCGATCTTTGGCCGAGCTCGAATATGTCGGAGCGATATTCGGCCAAGCCAAAACATGTTGGATTGATATTCAGCCGAGGCTAAGCCAAATCCGTCTCTTCTGGATCTGGGGCGAGATTCGCTCTGGATCTCTCATACCACCTCTCTGGCAATGGTCAACTTGGTCTATTAGGGATGTTGGGAAGCTCGGTGCTTAGAGCCAGAGCTCCTCCCCCATAGGTTCCTTACTCGTGTTGTAGACATTTCTGGTAGGGCGAGTTCTGCCGATTAAGAGTAGAAGGCTATTGGAGATGAGATCATTGTCGAGGTTTCCCCCGAGCAAGCTGTTAACAAGGAAGGAGCTGTTGAGGCCACCCCCAAGTAGGAGAGACCCCATCCTCATAGGTTGACTATGCTAGGCCTAGATTTTGTAACCTCTGCAGTGTACTTTTTATCTTGTAGCTGAATTTCTATTTAATGTGATGAAAGAAATTTATATTCAATTTTGCCTCTATCTTTATTTTGATATGTTTGTGTTCGTGTGTATGCTTATTGGCCCCTCCCTACCGACTTCTTAGCTTGACATGCTTGGGTTCAAAAGTGAGATCTTGAGGGTGAAGGATGGTAGAGGTTAGAACCCTTTAAAGTGTCCCCGAGGATATCTCTTTCCGAGCACTTAGGTTGGTATGGAATGTTCCTTCCTTAGCAATCTCCCTTTTGTTTGTTACCTAATCAGGATAATAAGCTTAGTTAGAGGGTGCCTCCTTTGGCGTTTCCCTCTCATCTTGTTTAGTCACCGAGTCTTTCATAGTTGGAAGGGTGCTTCCTCGGGCTCCACCCATTCCTCGGCTCTTTAGGCACTATCTCGTCACTTATAGATAGTAGAATGGTTGTCGATGTACAAAAGATTGATTTATGAAAGGAAATTTACGAGTAACTAACACTTGAGGTGTTTTATCAAACTGACATGCCTAAAGCATTTTTAGAGCTCGGACTGATCAGTCTCTATTGATAGTAAATCTTCAAGTGGGGTAAAGCTTGTCCCTCTAAGTCTTCTAGCTGGTATATTCTTGGTCAAGAAATACCAATGACTTTGTAAGATCATTTCCAACTTAGTCCTAAGGCTCTTGAGTCGGGCTCCTTCATGCTCAGGGAGACCTTTCGAAATATTAAGTCTCACACCCTAAATCTTCATTGCCTCACTCTTGAGTTGTAGTGCTGAGCAACTCTCTGCCAATAGGCGGCGACCTTCACTTGTGCATTGTCTCTGAGTTTTTTGAGTAAGTCAAGACTTTGCAACATCTGTCCTTCATTCTCCTATGGTTGGAATATCTCAGTTCAACATGAGGGCATCCCAATTTCTATTGAGACCAATGCCTCGGCATCGAAAGCCAGTGAGAAGGGTGTCTCCCCGGTAGTCATTCAAGCTGTGGTCCAAAATGCCCATAAGACATGTGGTAATTCTTCAGCCCATGCTCCCTTAAATTTCTTGAGTTTAGTTTTGATGTGACTCTTGATGATTTTGTTGACTACTTCCACTTGACATTGACTTGCGGGTGCTGAGGTGAGACAAATGAGTTTTGAATGCTGAGGTTCTCACACAATCTTGAAACCTGGAGTTATCAAACTACTTACCATTGTCGGTGACAATGGTGTGGGGTATGCTGAATCTGCAAATTATGTTTTTTTCAAATGTAATCGGTTGTTTTCTATTCGGTGATCTGAGCTAAAGGCTTGGCCTCAACCCACTTTGTAAAGTAGTCGACAATGATGATGGCAAACTTGGTATGCCCCTTGACGGTGGGCAAGGGTCCGATGACATTGACTCCCCACTATACGAATGACCAAGGGCTGCTCATTAAGGTCAGTTACTCAGGTGGTTGCCGCAGCACCACTGTGAAGCTGACGCAGGGGAGGACGTGAGGTCGAGCACCGTCTTCCTCAAGAGGATAAATATTCCGAATCCACGGAACTTCTCTGGACTCCTCACAGAGACTTCTCGAATCCACGAGAAAAGAGAGCAGAAAATAGAAATAAATTCTAAATAAATTCGAAATAGATTAATTAATAATTGATAATTCTTTAATGCGTCTCCTTACACCATTAATAAAGAAAAATAAACTAAAATTCGTAATTATCAAAAATAGCAAAATTCTAACTCTAATAAAAATCCTAATTCTAATAAAACTCTTCTAAGGCCTAGTTTCTAAAAATAAAAATTGCAAATAAACTTTCTCTAGAAGAGTCCTAGTATAACTAAAAGTTATTACTAAAAGGAAAGAAAATCTAAAATTCTAAAAATATTACAAAAATTCGGAATTACTAAAAATAGTAAAATTTTCTTAAAAATTCGTTTTTGAGCTGAAAGCGCGCGTTTTCTGACGAAAAGGACAGATACGACCCACTTTGTGGGTCGGTTCACCTCAGATGGCCGTTTCAGTAAAGATTGATAAGTTGTGCGCCCTGTAACGATACCCGGATCAAAAGTTATGGTCAATTTACGGTTCATCTTCTTTTGGCCCAACCATGCTAGGAACGTATCTGTGACACGTTCTACATCAGAAGCGTTGACACTTGTCACATTATCTTACAAACTGCCTTGTGTCTTTGTGCATGGTGGGCTAATAATATCCCTATTGGATTGCTTTGTGTGTCAAGGCTCTTCCTCCTGAGTGGTTTCCACAGACACCATCGTGGATTTCTCTTAGGACATAATCGGTCTATTCTAATCGTAAGCACCTTAAGCAGAGTAATGAAAACTCATTGTATTATGTACCAAACTGATCAATACCTGATTTTCCACGCTTCTATATTATCTTCAGGCAGCTCACCCTATATTGTAGGTAGCGTACAATTGAGTCCATCGATCCAACTCGGTGTGGGGTTAATTGGGAGGGTCACTTTCTACTCGAGCAAACTGATGCTCGGCTTAGTCAAGAATTCAATATAAATAGTCATGGCAAGGTCGGTGTCAATAGCTAAGGCCAACTTGGCCAGGGAGTCCGCATTGGTGTTCTGAATCTTTGAACTTATATGATGTTGTGCCCTTTAATTTTTGAGTAAGCCGTGAACCCTACACGTACAAATAGGTGATCATCTTTTCGTCTTTGGCTTAGTATTCAACGGTCACTTGGTTGACCACTAACTATGAGTTGTTGTAGATTTTTAGCCTCTACGCTTCCATTACCTTTGCTAATCGCATGCCTGATAAGAGTGACTTGTATTCAGCCTTGTTGTTGGAAGCTCATAAGCCGAATCATAGTGCATACGTGATCTTGACATGGTCGGGCGAGGTCAGGATCAATCATCATTCCTCTCCTGAATGGATGGTAGCTAGGTCCGGTCCGCAGAGTAGGTAGATTATGTGATGAAGTCTGCGACAACCTATCCTTTTATGGGGGTGTCCGAGGTTGATACAGTACGTCAAACTCGTGACCTCAATCGCTCACTTGGTCAGTCAACTCGAAGATTTGGGTTTCTACCATACTTGATGTACGGACTGATTGGTTGGGACTTCGATGCTATAACCCTGAGAGATTAGAATGAGTTAGGTTGATTGTGCTTGATTGTATTGACTGGGTTATGCAGGTTGAGCCAGGTTAACCTGGGTCGACCAAATTGAGTAGTTGAACTGGTTATAATCAACATTGTTTTTTTTTTTTTTTTAAAAAATAATATATATATATATATATATATATATATATATATATATATATATATATATATATATATTAATTTTATTTTTAATTTTAGGGTTAGCTTGTTAGTACACCTTGCTTAGGACAGTTGGCTAAAAAATCAGTCCTAGTTGACAATCATATCCATCTTATTTGTGGCCACTAAAGTAAAGGCGGAGAACAGCACATGGCAGACACTGGATCATTCAACAGAGAGAAATGACTTTCACCTTAGTAGGACTTGCGTCACTGCCCGATGAGGTCCACATGTGAAGATGGTCCTGTTATTTGAACCGTTTATTCTCCTGACTTAGAATTTTATAGTTGAATGCGATACATTCAGAATGTTCTTTTCCTTGTTCTAGATTTACCCCCAGACAGTGATGGTCACAATCATCCGCTCATCTTAAGTTTCTTCCTGTGTAGTTTACACCGTATATTCCACAACGTAGCCGGTTTCGATCATCTGATAACTCAGAAAGTGGGCCCCAGTGGGCTGCGACTGACGCTCGATAATATGCGCCGAGAGGGATAGCGAGATGTAATGTTAATGTTGGACCATCGGCACACATGAGCCATTTCTCTCGACGATTTGGCCCGACTACCGGAAGCGGATCGACTGTTCTCGGTCCCCCTTTTGTTGGAAGCTCTATTGGGCCCACAGAGATGCGATTGACAAATCCATTCCGTCCGTTAGGTTTACAAGACCACAACAAGACAGGAATGTAAAAATCAGAAAATCAGGCAGACACTCATGTGGGCCATACCACACTAAACAGCAGGGATTGAACGCCAACCATTGGAAACTTTGTGGGGGCCACAGAAGTTTTGTATCAGGACGATATTTGCCTCTACAGTTTATCTGAGTGGTAATGACCCTATAAACGATTTAGATTACATATAAGTTTGGTGTGGCCCATATGAGTTTTGGATCTTCTTGATTTTTAATTTCCTGGTCTATTGTGTTTTTGAAAAACTGATGGACGGAATGGATTTGCAACAGGCATATCTGTGGGCCCCACACAACTTCCAACAACACGGGGCACAGGGATATCTATGGGCCCGGGGTACGCGGAGCCGATTAAATCCGGGGTTGGTAGGTTTTGTTAGGAAACGGTGCCCACCACATTACCGTACACCCTCGTGGATTGCATCCATAGATTGATCCGAACCGTTCATATTCTCACTACAACGTATAGAGGCTACAATCTTATAACCATCCTTCATTAATAATCCTGACCTTTGAATCTTAGATTTGAATATGATCTATTAAACATCCATCATCATACAAGACAAATGTTTCTTTACCATTGAACGGTTAAGATCATCATGTAAGATGCACTCAGAAGTTTGGAAGCCAGCCCGCGGACGGTACTGTGTTCATACGGCATTGTACCTTAACAAAACCCAAAACAGAACGAGCTGGACCTCCTTTCTCGAAATAACTATTTTAGAAATTTTGCATGAAATATTCTGATGAGATCCTGAGGCTAAGAAGATCCATGAACATATCCGTACATCCAGACGCATCTATTGTTTATACGATCCTGACCGTGGCTTTCGAACCTGAGGCTATATCTCAATGATCCAAGCGGTTTATATGATGGGGCCCACCTTGGATGTGATAGACACTATAGTGTTGGTACATTTCAATCCTTTCACAATTTATTTTATCCTTTCACCGTTTAATTTTTTTCTTTTTTAATATGTGCCGTCTACTGGGTCATTGGTAGAATCTTCCAATATCACCAATAATAAGCCCAGCAATGCAATGAAATACTAGTCGGTTCTCTGTGGACCATGTTGCATGCATTTTATCATCTCCATCCATCCATTTTTCCATCTCATTTTATCTCATGCCCCAAAATTAAGATAAAACTAAGATATCTTAGGTGGACCACAACGCAAGAAAAAGTCAGGGATTAAACGCCCACCGTTAAAAACTTCTTCTGCCCTACGAAAGTTTTGAATCAATCACACGTTAGGGTTATCTTTTCATCAGGGTCTTTTTAAGGAAATCAATAGATTAGATGGCAAATAAATATTATAATTACAATGTGTTCTAAAGAAGTTTTTAATAGGCGGTGAGTTGTAATACAACCAGTAGCTTTAAAAGCTCAGGACGTCAGAGGATGTATCAATTTATATCAAGGATTTAAAAAAGCCCACTAACTTTCGGAAAATCCGCGTCCGTTTGAAGGTGCGCGTCTTGCCGTTAAAGCTGCATAATAGTCCATTGTTTGTGATCTTCTCTGCCTGAGAATGTCTGTTACCGGCTTTTTCCTTTTTTCTATCTCCCTTTTCGTGGGATTCTCTCTTCAAGGTAAGTCTCTCTTTCTCTCTCATAGCATGCAGTCTTAATTACAAAAATCCAGGCCTCAGTTTTCTGCAACGACAACACTTGCTTTCTGCAGCCGGCAAACGCCCAAGCTCTATTGGCTACATGACATCCACTCCATCTATCATCGACTCGGATTTCCTGCGAAGTTCCTGCGGTGGAATGCTAGGTGGGGTCACTGTGATGTTTGTGAGAAATACAAACCGTCCATCCGTTTTGAGAGCTCATTTTAGGTCATGCAACAAAAAATGAGGTGGATCCAAAATTTAAGTGTGACATACGGGAGGGAAAACCGTGGAAAGAGTTTTCCATTGTTGAAACCTTTCGTGGCATCGACCTTGATGTTTATGTGCCATCCAAACTGTTTATAAGGTCATACTCACTGGGATGAAGTGAAAACACCAAAAACTTTGTGGCCATATGAACGTCTCAAATAGTGATTACTGAATTCCCACTGTTTCCTCTTGTGCAGCCCACTTGAGTTTTGAATC
This sequence comes from Magnolia officinalis, assembly GCA_021015155.1. Lineage (NCBI taxonomy): Eukaryota > Viridiplantae > Streptophyta > Magnoliopsida > Magnoliales > Magnoliaceae > Magnolia > Magnolia officinalis. The sequence goes on along the minus strand of JAJHSJ010000001.1, from coordinate 1,311,642 downwards.
CACCTCATTTTTTTGTCATGTGTCCTAAAATGATCTCTCAAAACGAATACATGATGTGAGTTTCTCATAAACATCACAGTGAGTCCCACTTGGCATTCCAGAGGAACTTCTTACAAAAGGCTTTCATAGGAAATCCGCGTCCATCTATCATCTTCTCTCATTGATGATAGATGGTGCCTGTTGGTGCAAAAATCTGGTTCACCCTCTCTGAGTTCCTGGACCCGAGCACCTGCATAGTTGAGCGACAATGGAAACCCTAGTTAGAGTAGGGGATCCTCCGATGCCAAAGTCAAGGGTGAGAGATTTTGCATACTTGTCTTAGTATGTGATCCGTTATTTATAGTGTGAATAGTGCATCGTGGACCCATCATCTTCGGCACGATCTCAGCCATTATGTGAGATGTGCGGAGATGACGACGTCGTAGGTTACTCCATAATCGTGGGTGAGGCAGTTACCCTGATCATGCGTTACTAGTGAATCTAGCCATGGTCGTAGGTCGTCTATCGTCTGAGCCGAGCTTATCGGATCGACCATGATATATCTGAGATGAGCCTAACATGACCGAGCCTACCCTGAATGGTCCGAGGCCGTTGGCTTGTTGATGAGGACCTAGTCTGAACTGACATCGAAATAGACCGTTAGAGCCGACTCCTTGCTTGATCTGCTAGGTTCTAGGATCGGTTAATATCTGGAGTTCAACATGTTGGCTCGGTAGAGGACGACTTTCGTAAGTTACTTCAGAGTCAGAGCAAAGCTGTTATAACTCCACCGAGCTGTATAAGAAGAGCAGGACCATATTTTCCCATAACAGTGCCAAAAATCATCCTCATGGGCCAACCATTGGTTTATGTGTGGGACCTCTATGGTGTGTTTTTCAAGGGGCAAAAATACTAGCCTGATGCAAAACTTAGGCCTGCCACACCAGGTTAACTCAAGAAGTTTCAGCCACAAATTTTCATTGTTCCATTGGCGAGGTCCATCAGAGTTTTTTTTTTTTTATTAAAAAATTATTATTTATCAGGATGATATTTTGTAAGTAATTAAGGTTAATTAACATGAGGGACCTCACGCGATGAATAGAGTGGCAATCAAATGGACCGTCAACATGGTTCAACATATAGATTCAACTAACATTAATCCTACACTAATAAGTAGGAAGTTATGCTGGTCCACTCTATCTATTTCTGATTTTAATGAGGACCAGCCAAATAAATGGTGCACATGAGCCACTGTGTATATTTGCATAGATAGTCAGTCTGCCTTGGCATGAACGTTTTATGCTATTTTCAGGAGCCCTCGGACGATGCCGTCCAAGTCAAGTCCAGATATACCAAGGCTCAACAGGGTTCGGACCTGGTCATGTTCCGAAATTCACTGTCAATATCATCAATGAGTCACCTGAATCCAAGGTGTTCTATGACATCCACGTGGCATGTGGGGACTTTGCATCGACGACTCTCATCAATCCTAAAATATTCAGACGACTCGCACCGGGCGATTGTTTGGTGAAAGATGGGAAGGAATTCAACCCTGGGGAAATTATTGCCTTTGATTACACAAATCTCTTTCTTACAAGCTCCTTCCCTTTCGGGTGAAATGTTAGCTTAGCATAATTGGATTTTAAAGTAAGATATTACTTCTTGTTGTTAGCTAGGGCAAAAGGTTAAAATTCAGCTGTCCATTTTGGGAGGCCCCATTTATGGTATGTTTGGATGCCAACCATTTTACATTTCAGATTAAGGAAATAAATTGTTTTTTCAATTGTGTGCCACTTGTTCATCTAACTGGGTATCACAAAAAATGCATTGTAGCGAAATTTCCAGCCTGTTTAGATTAATCATGGACCAAAATTGTCATTGATTTGATTGCCTAAGCTGATTTGTGCATATCTAGTGGATGGCTGAAACGGGAAATACTTAATGATCCTAATCCAGTGAATGACCGTGCATGTATCAATGGCTGGGATCAGGGATCATTCAACAAATCTAATTTTGAGTTATGACGTTTGTATAGTGGCCTGCAAATTTAGGTTGAGATAGCAGAATTTCCTACATCAGCTGATATATGCGATGGGTGCTCTGGGAGGCCCACCATGTTATTTTTGTCACATCCATTGGCTCAATGATATATGAGTATATCTTACATCTAGGATATTAATTACTTATATGGATGACTCAAAAAGTGGGATAAGAACTTTTTAAGGGTCCATGGCTTACAACACTTAGGGCCCGTTTAGGAGCGCAGTTTCGGAACCCCTGGATTTGAAATCCTCGTATTGTGTTTGGCACCCTGGATTGGGAATCAAGTTTAATCCAAAAGTAGCTATGCATGGTATATTCACAGGGGTTCGAATTTAATTACTAAATTAATTTTAATATTTCTAATTAGTGATGTATGTAATGTTTGACATAATGGTTGTAATACACCCGCTGAAATATATACTTTGCCTAGAAATGATGTTATTCCAAGTCTCAGATGGGCCACAAGCACAAGATCATGTCCGAGTGACTAACCAATGATTTTTATCCGTTGATTTACATGGACAATATTTGGACGGTGCTAATAATCATATTAAAGTAATTATATAGTGATGCAATTGATAATCTAATTGTTTTTTGAAAGAATTTTAGGTGCAATCCAAGTTTTAACCGTGGATTTCAAACCACTTCGTTGAGGGGATTTGAAACCCCCAATTACTTTATGCTGCCAAACAATAACGGGATTTAAAATCCCCTCAAATCCATCATGCCAAACTCCCAAATCTATCGTACCAAACGACCCCTTAAAAGAACATGTTTGGATATACAAATTTTATGAGAGAAGCTTATGTTGCAAAGAAAATAATCATTAGCCATATATATCCACGATAATGACATACTAATAGAAAATACATGTGAAGTTAGTTTAATGATATTGATGTTTTTTACTGGCCAAGGAAATATAATCTTAAAAGTGAAACATTGCAAAATCGTGTATAGAACATATAAAATCATCCACTGGCCAAGGATGCATTTGATGGATGGAATGGATGTAGAATGGAGGGCCCAGCCTTACAGGAACAGTTTCCTTTAATATTACAACAAATTAATTGGATACCACCATCACCCAACCTAACTCGGTTTTAATGAAGTCCAAAACAGTGAACTGACGTGAACCCAACCTAACCTGGTTTTAATCAGGTCCAAGACTGTGTATCCAACCTGACTTGGTTTTAACCAGGTCCAAGACAGTGAACCTGACCGGGTCCAAAACGGCAGACGGAAGCTGGATCTGATTTCTTTAAGGGTCCAAGAAAATGCACCCAGACCTAGTCAAATCGAATCGGATTCTGGTGGGTGCCTAGTAGAGCCAAGTCGAGTCGAGGTGGGCTAAGCTTGACTTGACTCGTCCGTGCTCTCCTCGGGCTCAAGCTCGATCTCAATCTCACCCTCGAGCTTAACAATGGAGCTTGGCTTGTTTGCCAAACATTTTGAGGTGAGCTTGAGGTGAGCTAGTGGATCAAGTCGAGGCAAGCTTACCTTGAGTTGAGTCGAGCCTGCTCCCACACCCAACCCAACCCAACCCAACCCAACCCATTCCATTTGCCAACACCTAACCCGACCCAACCCATTTGCCAGCACCCAAACTCGACCCGAACTAGCATCCACACTGACTCAATCCACACCCAACCCGAACCAACTCATCTGCCAGCACCCACACCCGACTCAACCCAGCAGCCAACCCGACCCGACCCGACCCGACCCAGCACCCACACCCACAAACACACCCACACCCACACCCGACTCACTTGACGGCTACAGAAGTTTTGGATCAAGCTGATATTTTTTTACCCCTCAATCTAGGTTTATGTGATCTTATTAGTAGATTGGATGACAAATAAATATCAGTGGACTCAAGGGAGGTTTCAATGGTGGCCGTCATTATCACCACTGCTTCCTCTGGTGTCGTCCACCTGAGCCTTGGATCTGCCTATTTTCTGGGCTCATGTACTAAAATGATCTTTAAAAATGGATTAACGTCTTAGATAAAGCCTATAAATCCCGGTGGGCCCTAGAGATCCCCTGTCAGGACCGATTTCCGTCCATGGGGGGGCAGTACCTAATCCGCTTCCTGGATTTAAATACCGCATTAATAATGCGGTGTTATTATTTTAAAAAATAATCTAGATTTTCTCCCACGGGATTTCACAGGGACATTGCTACTGGTCCGTGCTGTGGGCCCCACCCGATATGTATTTTATCCGTGCCGTCCATCTACTTTCCAGATCATTTTAGGAAATAACCGCGATTAAACATCTATTGTTAAATACTTTCTAGAGCCCACCGTAATGACCATCATAATTTTTTATTTTTCACCTAACCTGTTAGGGAGGTCACGCAGACAATGAAGGGAAAACGCATGTATTAGCTTCATCCAAAACTTTCTTATGATGCGGTACATTTGAGATTTGGATCTACCTCATTTTTTGGCTCATGGGATAAGATGATCCGTAAAAAACGGGTGGCATAAATAAAATGCATACAGTGGGTCCCACTGCAATGTATCAATCCGCGTTGAGGCAACCGTCGGGTTAAAGGCTTTCTGGATTAGGTGCCCCTCGGCCTCACCCAACTAGGTCCACCTCGGACTGTGGGGCCCACCTTGATATATGTATTGTATATCTACACTGTCCATCCGTTTTTCCAGTTGATTTTAAGGCATGATCTCAAAAGATGAAGCAGATCCAAACTTCAGATGGACTACACCACTGGAAACAATGTTGATTAAATGCCCACCATTAAAAGATTCTTAAGGCCACCATGATGCCCATGGTAATGTTAATTTGCCATCCAATCCGTTGACAAAGACACGTACCTAGATAGAACCAAAAAAACAAATATCAGCTTGATCCAAAACATTTGTAACCCATAAAAAGTTTGTAATGGTGGGCATTCAATTACCACTGTTTCTTGCGGTGTGGTCCTCGTGAGATTGGATCTACCTCAATTTTCAGCCCATGCTTTAACATTAGTAATCACATGGATTAAATATGTACATCATGGTGGGTCCCATAGATCCCCTACTAATAGAGCTAGGCATTGAGTCCAGTCGGACTGAGTTAGGGCTGACCCAACTAAATTCGTTTTTGAAGTAGACATTACCTAACTCACTCTAACTCAGTACCAAGTTTATCATGCCTAACCCAATCCTAATTTGAGTCTGGCTTAGACTAATCCGGACCAAGTTTGACGCGAGAACCGAATTGGGTGGGTGCAATAGGTATCCATGGGCTGATATCACAACTCAAAACCTAGATGCACTTGCCAGAATTGCAGCCACTCCATCAGCTACACAACATCTCAATCTGAAACGATGTATATGGCTTTATACACACATACATGCAGAGTTGAGTTTACCGAATTGAGTCGTCCTGTGCCAGCTCTAGCTACCAGTTGTGATTCGCTGAACGCAGCGTGGCCTATCTGTCTATCGAAACCATTCGGATTGCCTACTGAGTTACTCAGTTCGCTTTTATGGTACTGAGTAAACTCAGTTGAGCCTACCGTGAATGTGTGTGGGTTATCCACGCCGTACATTCGTTTTTCCAGCTAATTTTAGTGGTTGAGACGAATATTGAAGCATGCCCAAAGCTCAAATGGACCACATCACGAATAATGACTCCTACCGATTGAAACCTTGGTAGGCCCCACAGTGATGTTTATTTGTCATCCAACCTGTTCATAAGATCACACAGACATGGATGAAAGGAAAACACAAACAACAGATTGATCCAAAACTTCCGTGGCCCCCAAGAAATTTTCAACGGTATAATTTCAATTCACACTGTTTCCCGTGGTGAGGTCCACTTGAGACTTGGATATACTTTGTTTTTGGTATAGACTCCTCAATTATATTTTAAAATGGATGGAAGGAGTGGATAAAATATGTAAATCATCGTGGACCCCACAGAGTTTACTCAGTACGCTTAGCGTGCTGAGTTACTCAGTACGCAATCCGCGTTCCTGGTTGTCGGGTTCTGTAGAGCCCAACATGATGTATGTATTTAATCCATGCCGTTCATCCATTTCTCTCGCTTAAGTTAAGGCATGAGCCCAAAAATGAGGGATATACAAATCTAAGTTAGACTACACCAAAAGAAACAGCGGTGATTGAATGACCACTGTTAAAAGCTTTATGTGGGTTACAAAGGATTTGTATAAGCTGATATTTGATTTTTATTGTTCATTAAGGTCCGCGTGTCCTTATCAACAGGTTGAATGGAAAATAAACATTATAGTAGGCCTGAGAAGTTTTTAAGAGTTAGATTTGCTTTACTTGTAGTATCATGCTATGCAATGAGCAGCCAAACGGGGTGCTCTGTGGCCCCACCATAGCCCAAAATTGAGGCTTATCCAAATATCAGGTAGACTACACCACAAGAAACAGTGGTGATTGAACGCCTACCATTAAAAACCATATAAAGGGCCATGAAAGTTTTGGATGAAGCTGTTATTTGTGTTTTCCCTTCATCCATGTTTATGTGACTTAACCAACGAATTAGATGGAAAATAAATATTATGGTGGGCATTACGGTGGGCCTAATGACTTTTTTTTTTAACGGTAAGCATTCATTCACCGCTGTTTCCTTTGGTGTGGTCCAAATGAAATTTGGATCTATCACTTTTTTTGATCTCATGTCCTAAATTAATCTGAAAAATTAGATAGACAGCATGGATAAAACACATACATCATGATGGCACCACACAGCACACATCCGTTGCCACGTGGCCCACGTCCCTATGTAATGGGGTCAAAGAAAACTTTTGGATTTGTTTTAGTAACACCTTCTTGTATTTACATCTACAAACTTTCTAATTCTTATTTACAAATTCATTAATTAGTGGGAATTTCTGTCATTTTAAAGAAAATTATATTTTTAACTTACGGAAGCTACGGAAAAGTAAAGGGAAGTAAGTACCTTTGACAATAAGTTGATTTATGAGATAAATAATTAATGGTAGATGACAAATAAATATCAGTGGACTCAAGGGAGGTTTCAATGGTAGCCGTCATTTTCACCACTGCTTCCTCTAGTGTGGTCCACCTGAGCCTTGGATCTACCTATTTTTTAGGCTCATGGACTAAAATGATATTTAAAAATGGATTAACGTCTTAGATAAAACCTATAAATCACGGTGGGCCCTAGAGATCCCCTGTTTGGACCAATTTCCGTCCATGTGGGGGCAGTGGAGATACCTCGTTTCAACACTTGAGGTCTTGGTATCGATCCCTAGTGGGGGTGGCTAACTGTGGAGTGTGTGTACTGACAAGCTAACCCAAAAAATTAAAAAAATAAAAATAAAATAAAAAATTACTTAATTACTTTTAAAAGTTACAGATGTAATTACGGTATTAGTCCGGTAGTATTTTGTAAACTTTCCTTTTAGAAATATTACATGCAATTTTTATATGCAGATCGCCGGATCCTGAGGCGGAGAAGATCCAAGGACATTCGTACTTCCAGTCATATTTGCTGTTTATACTATCCCGACCGTGGCTTTCGAACCTGAGGTTATATCACAATTATCCAAGCGGTTTATATGATGGGACCCACCATGGATGTGATAGTCACTATGGTGTCGGAATATTTCAACCCTTTCATCATTTAAATCTTTGCTTTTTTAATATGTGCCGTCCGTCTACTTTAATCGTTGTTTAGTGGGTCATTTGTAGAATATTCTAATATCGAAGATTTTATTGGCAATCGGCCCACTGATGAGCCGTAGAATCTTCCAATATGGAAGATTGCATAGATTCCTGCATTGAAAAACTTATCAGTGCTCTGTGGGCCCCACCATGATGTGTGTATTTTATCAACTCCGTTCATCCATTTTTCCATCTCATTTTACCACATGAGAAAAAAGTAGAGACAAAACTAAATCTCAGGCGGACCACACCACAGGAAAATGTGGTGGTTGAATTCCCATCATTAAAAATTCTTGGGTCCCACGAAAGTTTTGGATCAATCTGATATTAGTGTCATCCCTTCATCCAGGTCCTTTTAACCTAATCAACGGGTTGGATTGAAAATAAACATTACAGTTGGCCGTAAGGAAGTTTTCAATAGTGGGAGTTCAATCGCCACTTTTTCCTATTGTGTGGTCCTCTTGAATATTGAATCTGCTTAATATTTTGTAACATATCTTAAAATGAGCTCCTAAAACCGATGGACGGAGTGGATTTCTCTGAAACATCACGGTGGGCCCCATCTAGCTTCCTAGTGCAGTATCTTCCTGCGAAAGGCTTTCCCAGAAATCCGCGTCCGTTAGAAGGAGCATCTTTGGCAACTTCAAGTTATATATGACCGCTTGTGAATTGTCATACTCATTGTCATACTCTCTCAGTATGAGAATGTTGCTCTCTCATAATGTCTGTTACTGGCTTTTTCCTTTTTTATTTCTGGGATTCTCTCTTCAAGGTAAGTCTCTCTATCCTTTGTAATTTCCGTCGCCTTGCTTCCTTGATTCTCTCTTCAAGGTAAGTCTCTCTGCCTCTCTCTCTCTCTCTCCGTTGCATGCAGTTTCAATCACAAAAACCAAAGACAGTTTTCTACAACGAAAACACTTGCTTTCGGGCAAACGCCCAATCTCTATTCGCCCAGCATGTTTTCTATATGACGTCCGCTCCGTCTATCACCTGCTCTCATAGATGATAGATGGTGCCAAAAATCATTCCCATGCATGGGCTAACCATTGGTTTGTGTGTGGAGCCACCATAGTCTTTTTTCTTTTTACCTAACCCTTTCATCAGACAAGTGAATTATTATTATTAATATTATTATTTTTAAAGACTGAGGGAAAACATAGGCCGGCCACACCACACCAGGTAAGCCCAAGAAGTTTTAGGCACAAATTTTCATTTTTCTGTTGGTGTGGACCATTGAACTTAAAAAATAATAATAATAAAAAAAATAAATTGGGATGATATTTTGTATGAGGTTAACATGAGGGTTCTCATGGCGAAGGACATCATGGATTTTTTTCACAGATATAAGATGTGGCCCCACAGAGCTATGATGTGTTGGACACGTAGATGGGTAGTGTTGGGATGTATCCAAATTTGATTAAGTCACTTGCTGCTCCAAGTGTTGATAGAGATGACCTGGTCAAGTATATTCTCAGCTAAACAACTTTCAAAAATGCTATATGTTGGGGTCACCTAGCAATTAAGCCCTGCTGTGTAATAATCCGTTTTGTAAAACAAGTGTTTTACACGAGATTCCGGTCCCAAAAACATGTTTTGTAAAATAAAATTTTATAGCGGTCTGTATGTGAAGGAAAGAAAAATAGGTGGTTTGTATAACCTGTCGAATGTAATTTTTGAATTACATTCCGTCCATGTTTGGGTCAGAGTTATGGACGGTCTGTATTCTAGTGAAACTATGCCAATGGTGCGGTGAAGGATCACCACAATTTCTTCAATGGTTGCAAAACTAACATAGTAGTCTACCCCGAAATAAATAATTCTTCCATTTTCAGTCATTTTTTAAGGCCACTGACTGACGGAAACGGATCCCCTGATTGGTGTGGTCCACTCTACAATTTCTGGCAATCAAATGGACAGTCAACGTGGTCCAAAATATAGATTCAACGAACAATCCTACACTAATAGGAGGTTATGCTGTTCCACTATCTATTTCTGATCTTAATGTGGACCAGCTAAATAGATGGTGTGGATCGAAGTGCATGAGCCATATATACAGTGGATGTGTGCATTTGCATGGATAGTCATTCTGTTTATCCCATTTTCAGGTGTACTCGGAGGCTGCAATCCAAGTCAAGTCGACATACACCAAGCCTCAACAGGGTTCGGGGCTGGCCATGTCCCGAAATTCTCTGTTAATATCATCAACGAGTCACCTGAATCCAAGGTGTTCCATGACGTCCACGTGGCATGTGGGGACTTTGCATCGACGACTCTCATCAATCCTAAAATATTCAGGCGACTCAAGCCCGGCGATTGTTTGGTGAAAGATGGAGAGGCATTCGAGCCTAACGAGGTTATTACCTTTGATTACACAAATCTCTTCTCTTACAAACTCGTTCCCTCTCGGTTGAAATGTTAGCGTAATATATTCGGATTCTAAAGTTAGATATTACGTGTTAGCTATGGTAAAAGGTTAAAATTCAGCCCTCCATTTTGGGAGGCCCCATTTATGGTATGTTTGGATGCCACCCATTTTGCATTTCAGATTAAAGAAATAAATAAACCAAAGGGCAAATGGTCTTCACTATAGGTTTGCTCCCTATATAGATGAGGGTTCGATTTCCCTCCTTGGCTTTACCTGATACACGTGGTTGATGGAATGGATAGTGGAATTAGTCTCACTTCAAAAAACAGGTGGGGACACCCTGTGTCCTCAGGAAAAAAAAAAAAGAAAAAGTTTTCAATGATTTGATTACCTAACTTGGCCAATAGATTTGTGCATATCTAGTGGATGGCTGAAATGGGAAATAATTCAACAAATTCAAGTTTGAGTTATGACATATGTATAGTGGCCCGCAAATGTACATTGAGATACCATAATTCCCTACATTAGCTGTTATATGCGAAGGATGCTCTCTGAGGTCCACCATGTTATTTTTTATTTTTTTGACATCCGTTGGTCCACTGATATATGAGTATCTTGCATCCAGGATGTTAATTTCCTACATGGATGAAATGGTTTGGAATTGCATCAGGTGGAATTAACGCTATTGCATAAAGTTTATATTTCTGCAAACGCCTTAGTTTTTGGGCAGGCCAATTTCACATTTGGGATCAATTCTTCCTTTGAGAAAAAACACTATTAAGTGGAACCTGTATTTGGTGGACCATTCAATTCTAATCAATAAACCAGATTTCACAAGTGATGTCGGTCACCTGTATGCACATATAACTCGATTGTCATGTATAAAGGGCACACGTGGATGGACAGTGTAGGTAAAACACATGCATTACCGTTCACTAAAAATCTCATCTAGATGATATGAATCCTTCCATTTGTTCTAAAGAAAATAATCATTAGCCATATCTACAATGTTACTTGCCAAATATGACTCTAAAATCATTTTGGAGTGCCTGCTTAAATTTGGTGGGACTCCTCATCCATGAGGGACACAATAATGGATGGGTCAGGTGTCCACTCCATATCTTGGTGAGCCCCATAAATAATTAGGAAAGTTTGTGGGTGGGCATCTATTCTCAACTCTTTCCTATCGTGTGGCCCACCTAAGTCCTTGATCTGGCTAGATTTTGGACTTGATGCTGGAGGATGCATTGATGGAATGGATGTACGATCGAGGGCCCACAAAGCTCAACCCTACAAGTGTTATAGTAAAGTACTCTACCTTACAGGAACATTTTCCTCTAATATTACAACAAAATTAATTGGCTTCCATCATGACCGAACCTGACTTGGTTTTAATTAAGTCTAAAATGGTTGAACTGACCCGAACCCAACCTAACCTGGTTTTAATTAGGTCCAAGACTGTATATCCAACCAGACTTGGTTTTAACCAGGTCTATGACAGTGAACATGAGCTGAACCCAAATGGACCCAATTTCATAACCGGATATCCAAAACGGCAGCCCGAACCCAACATGATTTCTATACGGGTCCAAGAAAATGCACCCAGACCCATTCAAATCAAGTTGGATTCATAGGGTACCCGGACCGGCAGGTACCCAGTGATAGCACGTGAACTGGATCTGATTCAAGTCCAACTGCAAATTCCAACTGCAAATGAGCTGGGTCTGTTCAGGTCTTGATTAAACCTACTCCAGGTCCTTGGGCAAAGCAGTCAGGTCAAATTTGAGAGCTTTTAGATCTAATCCGTTTGATTAGACCTGTTTGGTTCAAGGGCCCATTGGATTAAACTGACCCATTTGAGACATCTGCCTCATCCATCCATGGGTCCTAGGTATTCAACTCTATAAATCAAAGAATAGGATCATTATTCAAGTAAAATTATATGACAATAGCTTATTTCTTGCAGCAATTAGAATATGGATGCGTATGTGGGTCTTAGTGGCACATGGTCAATCTTGAGTAGCAATAGAGGCAAAGCCAACTTAATTTTTCTTTGGGAAGTTTATGATAAAATCCCATTTAATATAGAATTTACATTCAAATACCTTTCTCGAAAACATTTGAATATACTTTTCCCTTAATTTAAGTAATTATCACTAAGGTTCCTTTCCTGTGATTTCTTAAGGGAAGTGCGCATCCGTCTAACCTGGTGCATTACCTCGTATTAAGGACCCAAAAATCAGCCTAATCTGTGATTCAGGTGTACCACATGTTTGGAAATAATGTAAAGGATAACCCTCACCTTCCAAACCCTTTCACTTTGTGTGGCTAACTTGAATTATGGATGGGCCTGATATTTGAACCCCAAGCTTAAATTTTGGTGTGGCATCTAATACTTGAAGTGAATTTCATATATGTTCTGAAAAAATCAAGGATGGATGTCTCTCTCCTAACTATTCCTTTGATGTGGGCTATCCAAATCACAAGTTAACCTGATTTTTATGCCTTGAGCCTAATGTGGGACTCCATATCTAATGGTCAGAGTGAATCTCTCATACACATTAAGGTAGATTTTTCAAAAATCAAGGGTGAGCATCTCGTCAAATTCCCATTAAATCAATTTTTTTTTTTTTTTCCTGAACAACTATGAGAGGGAGACCACCCTCGTTGTTTTCAGAACCTTATGGTGAAATCCACTGACCATTGGGAGAAAGACATTGCCTCTTGATTTTTACAGTCCACATTGATGATTATATGAAATCCACTCAACCATTAGTTGCCAAACCACAATTTACACCTAGGGCCCAAACATGAAGCCCAGATGTAATTTAGGCGAACCACACCAAGGGAAATCGTTTGGAGTGTGAGGATTGCCTTGTACGCTATTTCCAATCGTGTGGTCTACTTGAATCACGGATAGGGTAATTAATTTTAATGCCTTGGGCCTAACATGTAGTAAACATTAATATGGGGCCCATTCGAGCTGCCAACTCGCCAACTCCTTTGCTCTCACAGCCACACCAACTTCTGCTCTACTTCATTGATAATTACTTCATAGGGTGGTTTATTGAAAGCCATTTTTAAAAAGGGTACTGAAATATAAATAACATCCAAAGCAGGCGGTTTTTTTTTTTTTTTTGTAAAATTTTCATGTTCTTCTGATTTACACTTTGTTCATCAGACCATGTAAGAGGTTAGTAGTGGCAGGGGCACGTTCTCACTGCATGATGTCTGTTCTCCCTGCATGATGTCTCCTGCTTGTGAAGTAAAAAAGGTATAGGGGATTGGGTATTGCCCCCTCTTGAATCAAGCTCCCTCCACTTCTATCATTGAGGAATTTCATTGGACGGTAGACGGCTATCAAAGATGAGGCTTGAGCATGTTTTCATTTGAATAACTTTCAAACTTGGCCTCATCTCTGACAGCTACATGCTGTCTGATCAAATCCCGCCATGCCAGGAGTAGAAGGAACTCGATCCAAGCCAGAGCAATACCTGATCCATGTCTGTGAAAAAGTGTCACCCGTCTTTATTAAACATGGACCAAAGTAGGATGTTGATTGCTTGCAACCTCCAACTGCTTCCTGCAGTTGGAAGCTAGGTGTGGCTCACGGTGATATTTGTGAGAAATCTAACTCATCCATCTAAAAGGTCTAAGGGAATAGAAAGAAAAATTAAAAATTGATCTAACCCAAAATTCTCTCATGCTTAGCATGAGAGGAATTTTTCTGTATTTATAAAGAAAATCAATTCCTTAAAAGGGATTACAATCCAATCTTTACAAGTATATCAATATACAATCACCAAAAGAAAAAGAAAAGAAAAAAAATCCATTTCTAAATATAGACCATTAAGTACTTGTCCCTTAGTTTCTGAAAGCAAGCCGTATAGAGACCTTTGGTAAAATATGGGCAACTTGGTCTTTAGTGCAAATGTAATGAACATTAAGCTCATTTTGAACTACTTTCTCTCGAACATAATTACAATAAATTTTAATGTGTTTTTTTTTTAAAGCATGGAACACCGAATTGGATGCAAGGAAAATTGAGCTGATATTGTCACACCAGATGAGAGGAGTAGAAAGAAAAATGCGAAGATCTTGGATTAGAGATCGTAGCCATGAAATTTCTACAACAGTATGAGCCAGTTGTCTGCTCAAATTCAGTGTTGGAATGAGACATGTCCAAATGCTTTTTGGCACTCCAAGAGATAGAATTATATCCTAATAGTCAATATCAGAATAGGCTTCAAATCTCAATTACACGGGTTTAAACTTACGGCCATAATCGAATGTCCCTTAATCGCATGATATGTTTAACCGCACTCATGAACTGTAGTAGGATGATGCATAAACTGACGTACTTTATTGACGGCATAAGGTAAATCTGGTCTAGTTAAAGATAGATACTATAAGGACACTTACCGCACCAGGATATTCAGATGGATCTAATAAAGAATCTGCTATGCCACCTCTTGCTAAGGCATGAGTCCAAAAATGAGATAAATCTATAATTTAAGTAGATAACATGACAAGAAATAGTGGGGATTGAATGCATATCATTGAACATTTATGGGGTTATAGAAGTCCCGGATCAAGCTAATATTTTGTTTTTTCACTTCATCCCAATGAGAATAACTTTAGGAACGGTTTGGATGGCATATAGACTTCCTCCCCACTTTTTCCTACCGTATGGCACACTTAAGTTTTGGAGCGGGCCTGAGGCAAAAAGCGGGGAGAAAAGAAAGGATGTGGATTGTCTTTCACGTCTAGAAGGATGGGATTAACATCATTATTGCACAATGATTTCATGTCTAGAAATACTATGGTATTGTAGCAATCCAATCCTATTTTTTGGGATAAAATTTTTGCCATAGGAAAACACCATATTAAGCAAAATCATGTTTGGTGGACTATGGAATTATAATTAATGGACCAAATTCACAACGGATGTTGTTTACTTGTACACATATATAACCAGAATGCACCGTGTAAATGGTGTATATGGATGGACGGCATAGATAAACACATGCATCAATGTAGGGCCCACATGTGTAGTGGATTTTAAAATCCACGGAAATTCTACATGTGACCAAATGCAATTCTATGGGACTAAATGCAAATCCATCCCACCTAATCCCATCTAATACCTTGCGCCAAACCCCCTTAAGTGATTAATGTTGGGATGTGCTGCGGAATCATACATATTTGGATCTAGGATAACAATCCAATGGCACCAAGCACATACAATGAGAACGCAAAAATTTAACGTGGAAACCCTTCGGGAAAAAACCATGGCACAAAGTGACAGAATTTCACTATGAAAGCATGAATAACAAAGAGAGGGGACTTACCCGATTCGAACAACCTCGAATCTCACCCTTGCTACACCCTTTAGAAACCCTAAAACCCTTTTAGAAACCCTTGGAAAACTTTTATAAAGCCTTAGAATATTCATAGAGACCCCTATTTATAGTTTAGGAAACTCCTCTTATGCACCTCTTTGAAATCGCCTCAAATTTATGCAGTCCGCGCAGAATTACGTAACCCTCGACCAGTCGAAGTCGAGTCAGGGCTTCGACTGGTTGAAGGACCTCCTCAACCGATTTAGCCTGACTCTCGATTGGTCGAGCAGCGCAGACACCCAAAAAACAAAGCTCACTGACTTGAATCAAGTGGATTGCGACCCGTCGAGCTAGGCTCTCGACCGGTCGAGCAGCGCGTTGATGATGTGAAGACATCACTTCTCTTATAATAATTAAAAGCTAAGTGGGACCAACCATAATGTTCCTACGAAATCAATCTTACTCATCTCCTCTCCCAGCTATGTTAAAACATAAACCAGAGAATGAGGGAAACGGATTGGCTACTCCCCCTGACACTAGCCCTGTGGCTGGTGGTCGATGCTTTGTGTGCCCCACAATGATGTATGTGTTTCATCCATTCTGTTCATCCATTTTTAAAGATCATTGTAGGGCTTGATCCCAAAAATGAGAGGTATATAAATCTAAGGTGGACCACACCACATGAAAACAATAGTGATTGGATATCCACCATTAAAATCCTCCTAAGGCCCACTGTAATGTTTATTTGACATTTAATTTGTTGATTAGGTCATACAGGCCCCAGATGAAGGGAAAAAACAAAAATCAGCTTGATCCAAAACTTTTATAGCCCCTAAAAGATTTCTAATGGTTGACGCTCATTCAACACTGTTTCCTGTAATGTGGTCCACTTGAGATTTGTATATACCTCATTTTTAGCCTCATGCTATAAAATGATCCGGAAAAATATATGGACGGCATGGATGAAACACATACATCATAGTGGAGCCCACAGACCACCGACCATCAGCCCTTAGCTGGTGCCCGGGGAGTAGCCCATCCGTCGTCGGATCCAAAACTCAAGTAGGAACACATTAGAAAGCGGTGGACCTGAACTGTTGGGATGACATATAAACAGTTCCATAAAATTTTGGATGGCAGGCCTCTCCACCTTTTTCCTCTTGTGTGACCCACTTGAGTTTTGAAAGTGCCTCATTTCTGGCTTATGTTCTAACCCGAGGTTGGATCGCCCCCATGAAGTTTTAAATGGTGGGTATTCAATCAACACTTTTTTTCTGTGGTGTGGTCCATCTATGATTTGAATATACTTCATTTTTGGGATCATGCACTAGAATGAGCTTTCAAAACGGATGGACAGCGTGGATGTATGTCATACACATCAAAGTGGGCCCCACAGTCAGAGATCCACCAAAGGCGCGCCCCCCTCCGGCCGCAGGAAATTCCAACGATGGATGCCAGGTAATCTGCGTCCGGAAATGCAAGGTTTTTCTTTCCTGTGAAATGACGATCTTGCCTTGCCACGGCTTACACAAGATAAGTGTACGTGTCAATTTTTCATTGGACCACGACTGTGACCTGATACTGTCCAATACATAGCATCCATCCGCCCTGGAAAGCTTAGATCTCACACCACAACGATCGTTCCCACGTGCGACAGGGGAGGACACTCGCTCGAGTCCACTCAGCAGTCTACAATCCATCATAGCAATCTAATCCGTTCATTCCCCATCTCTACCAAAACTCATCTCCCATCATCAATCAGTAAAGTCGATGGCTCTTCTCTCACCATCCACATCTCTCTCTTCTTCTTCTTCTTCCTATCTTTCCAACGGACTCCCCTCATCTCTTCTAATCTCAAAACCTAGAAATCGCAATTTAAAAATTTTCAGAAACTCTTCCCTCTTCTGCTTTCACCACAAAAGCCTCATGGCAAGAGGTTTGCATTCTTTCTTCC
>JAJHSJ010000001.1:1094194-1294194 GCA_021015155.1 Magnolia officinalis | reverse complement strand
GAGCTACAGACGGCATTTTAGGGTTTCTTTTTTACGATATTACCCCAAGGGTTTGGCTTTCCTTCCAATTCATCGGCGGCGTCTTCAGGGCTCCATGTCGCAGCGCAATTCATAGGATCGGGCACATTCTTAAGCGGGGAATCATTTTATACTCTGGCAGAATATGACACTTGATATACAGGCACTCAGAAATTGAACCGTCTAAATTGCGGAACAGTCCCAATATCTGATTCGTGAGTACTTGTTTGCTGAGACAGGACCATTTGATAACTTTCATTTTTATCCGTCCAGTAAATGTCCACAAATATCCTGTGGCCAGAATCAAATTAGCGTAGTCTTTGTTTCACAATACATATAAAATAGCCGAAAATTTCTGCGAACGGGGAGATGGTCCACCCGCAGTTCGGCCCTATGTACTAATGGCCAGGATAAGTGAAAACGTAACTACTTCCACAAATTAAAAACATACATCCGTCAGGCTCGAATTAGATAACCCTGGCCGGATCTGGAACGAGGACTGCTCATATTAACAGACTTCCACTTAGAAACAGAGCTGATTCTAGCTCCTCGGCATCATCAGCCATAAGAAGTCGGCCCACATCACTTGCGACTTCATTCCAGTCCAACCATCTAGTGGAACCATTTGAGCAATGAGCAGTCCAGTGACACATGCTCGCCAATCCAGGCGGATGGGCCTCATCAATCTTTTTTATTTTCCGAGGGTAAAACTTTTAGCCAGTACCTAGCTGAGCCACGAGCTTGCCATTAGGTGTCCAGCCCATTCGGATTCGATGAGCCACTTTTCAGTTGTATGAAGTCCATTGGGTGTGTACTTCTTCCTAACCTGCGTATCTGTTTGTTCCATATTGGAAGATGGTGTATCAATAAATAGATATTCTGGACAAGGTCCGCCTACAGTTTGGCACAAGAAACAAATGGCCTGGATCACTCCACTAACCACGAGGACAATTTGAAAAGGCTGGGTACTTGTACCATGACTCTTTACCACTCTGTGCAAGTGTGGAACTTTCTCCAAGAAAACGAACTGAGTTAACTCGGAATAGATCAAACCAGGCCAGTTTTGACTCTAATACAGCGGTTAATCCTACGAGCTGGTTGTTTGGTCCATCAATATCGAAGAGAAGAAAACTCGACCTATACACACTGCATGTTAACATAAGATTCATTGACCCAGCTCCTGCAGGCAGATCCCCTCCAATCGTACAACCATCTAAGCAGTCGAATACACCTAACAAACATGTCAGGCAGGTGTTACCATCTTCAAAATCCATCAGATTTATTAACTCATGTCCATCAATGCCTGTGAATTAAGATGCTCTAAAATTGCAGCAATTCATCCAAAAACTTGAAGCCGTGCTTTTATAATTCTTTTTAACCAGCTAAAATGGAATGATCCAATGGTCTACCAGCCTGTCAATGGCCCAGCTTTAGGTCGAGTAGCTAGCATTAATCAACGAGATAACCCACTGATTGTGGTAAAGATCCATCAACATGTGCACCAACCAGTTGTGCGGTTGTGGCCCATCAGATGAATATCACACAATGACCCTACAGTTTTCAAGCATGCCATTGCTCAAATAAAGCACCGCATATTTACAAATCAGTAGGAACCATCTAATGTAGGCTTGTGATAGTTCTAGAGATTAATCAGTGGTACCGTGGACCATACCTATGCTTCCACCTTAAACGCATTGTAAGGTACATCCATCCAAACCGTCCAAGATTGAACTTTGGGGTAATGTCCAAATTCCGGGTAGGCACATATGGAACATTTAAAGGAACACACGGGGCTAGCAAATCTCATGTTTACATTACTGGTAGCACAACGAAAGGAAAAGCATAATCTGCTGTATAAATTCCATGGTCTTGATGTTAATATGGTTGTAGAGAAAGACACGCAGCTCTGATTGAAGGGCTGCAATGCAGTGCTCTCTTTCTGACACATGACAAATAAATATAAATGGAACGTTTGGAGCATGGATTTTGATGTTGGGGAGGGACCCATCTGTAGAAATACCAATTTCCCGTGTGCAAGTGCATGTGCAGGCATCAAATCATCTGCTGCTCCTTTGATAAGGAAGAGCTGAAGTGACATGAGACCAACAATGGCCAGAATAAGATGATGCCTATGTAATTAAGCAGAAGAAACTTACAACGTGAAATATGAGACAAGTGTAAGAGAAGGCAAGGCTACACCTCATTTAGGACTCGTATGTACATGTAGTATGCCGAAATGATTTTCTTGCTTTTTCATCACCTCATTAAAATAAGCTTTTGCTATAATCAAATGCCATCCTGGCGTGGGTCAGACAACCAGACTGCAAAAGAAAGATAAATGACAGTAAAACAAACAGCCAGAAGAACAAAGGCAAATAATCACACGTGGTTACACAATCTCTAACGAGATAAATACAATGCTGGGTAGAGCTTCTGTTTGTCCCAACAAACCGTACATGTGGACTGACTTCTTGGCGTCCATGTGGTGAGTCAAACTGTGGATGTATCCATAGAATCTCCATCACCGGATGATTGTGACCATCCAATTTGGCTGTCTTCAATGTGGAGCATTCACAATCCATTGTAGTTGTCCAGTTTCAATGGATCAGCAGAATCATCCAATAGGTGAGATAGTACGGCATGGTCCATCCCATGATGTTGGCCCACAAGATCAAAGGCTAAGGTTACCAAATTGGGGTCACACCATTTTCAGTGGATTAAAAAAAAGTATAATATTCATTTCATCTTACTAACGGATGGAGCAAAAGGACACTACCTGCACAAAGTTGTCATGGGCTGTGTATGCAATCTGATCCGTTGAATTCTTTTGAGTTTGTTATGGATTCCAGAAGATCTGTGAAGGTCACCATATTTTATATGCACTTGGACGAAAATGAATGTTGTAGCATCAGGAAAGTGGTAACCAACATCCAAGACGCCAGTTTAGTCCCTTGCCGCAAATTTACAAGAATGAACTTCATACAGCTGACACCTTTGCTGAGGGTGTGGGCTTCTCTGATCTGGAAATGTGTGTTTGACTGCAAGAACTAAATTTTTTAAACTATCAACACTGCTAATCCCTTTCCTTTTTGGCTGAAGAGGGTCCTGCCTTTTCTTTCATGGCTTCCTTTTCCAATTTCCTCTTCTCAGCCTCAGCCTGCTTAGCATTCTCCTCGTGCGATTTCTTGAACATGTTGCGAAAGACTACCAAAATTGAAGTCACTGCAAAAAGAACCAAGAAAAAAAAAAAAAAATTCGCTCATGACTCAGAAGGTCAACCAATGATCACAAGTGGCATCCCATTGATGAATCAAAGAACAGTTTTGGATTGCAGCAGCCCGGGGAGAAAAACCAGTACAACTTGTTTTGACTATGTCAGATTTGGTTTTAGTCGACCCAGTTTTGGCCAAGGATAGATTAGGCGTGTGTGCGAATGTGTTTAATGATTAAGTAGCATGACTCCCACACAGTTGATGACTTTTCCACAGAGATGGAGTTGTTGAAAGCATCTGACCTTGCTCAAAGGGACAACAAGCTGGATCTTCACCAAAATACTGAGACAGCGAATCTGCATTTCTTCCCTGCAAGACAATTATTTAAATCGAAATCCAAAGTTATCGACCTGGCAATAGCGGTCAACAATAATGGCAAAAGCAGAACTTACCACTTCACAGTACAGGGATGTGAGAGACCTAACCTCAGCCTCAGCAGTATCAAGGAAACTTTTTAAAGCCTAAATGAGGAAAACTACAAGTATTAAGCCATGAAAACCAGCAAAATAAAAAATGAACATAAAACGTCAAATATTAGAATTGACAAGCCTACACAAATACAGCATAATTTAAATAGTTCTAAAGGTATTAAGCGTCCAGTCGAATCAACAACCTTCCAAGTCAAATGAATTAACACTACAACAACGAATTTCAGCAGGGAGGAGCCATATCATGGACCATGACCCATTCCACAAAACGTTCATGCCTTTCAAGGGGAAAAAAGGGTAGGGTGGGAGTTCTCCCACTCCCCACACCACACAACTGAGATCTTGTTGCCTCAGATTCAGTACTAATACCAGCCCTTTATCACAACAACCAGGGAGAGGAAGTTAAAGTCCCTTGAGGTATCAGTTTCACTGGACTCATTTAAAGTTCGAAGTTATTAATGTATAAAGCCATTCATGTGAATCAATTGGATAAATCAACTTAACTTAATCAGCCTCAAATAGGCATTTAACAAGGTCATCATTAACCCAATGAATGTTGCTCTATTAGAAGAGTATCCAAGTTTGACATCTGGGTAGTCAAGTAAGAGGCCATTACAGACCGCTATTTCACATGGGTAAGCATAAGCGTCACAATTAGACCTAAACGGAAACGGGTTCAGTGCCTTTGGAGGCATGGCATTTTCATTCCTCCATGTCGTTTCTGCACACATGGCATACATGGACTAGATGAAAACATTAGATTTGGTATTTCCCACAGTTAATAGGACTCAGTCCATGTTAAATGGATACATGATGCTAATCATGAGGGCTTATGAGAAGCTACAACAAAATGAAGACGAAAGATTGAAGAGAGACAATGAGAGAGAGAGAGAGAGAGAGAGAGAGAGAGAGAGAGAAGAGAGGAACAAGAACATGAGATTACTATGGTGTATTGAAACCCTAGCCCTCTATTATTATTTATAATAGTAAAAACGTGAATGGACCCCATGGGCCTTATTACATGGACTTGAGCCCAATGGGCTTTATTCAACTATCGACCTTTCAACACTCCCCTCAAGCTAGGGCATCCTAATGAGGCCCAACTTGAAACAAGGGCTAACATAATCAAACCTAAGAAAGAAAGAAATTCCTCTCTAACACCCCTCTCAAACTCAAGGTGCTCCGAGAAGAGGAACTTTAGTTTAGAGAGGCACATAAAAGACTTCTTAAAAGCAGAAAATAAAAATAAAATAGTAGCACGATTGCAGAGATGAGTAGCACTGGTTGTGACAAGAGGTGAGCAAGTAGACGAAAACTGGATGCGATACGACGACCAATAACTTCAGGTGAACAAGCATATTTGCAACTTCAGTGATGTGACCCACCAAAACAATCATCTAACACAAATAAGTCTGGATCAAGTATCCAGCTCAACCGAGGCAAGGCCAACTACCCAAAACAATCACAAGTAAAGACAACTATCTGAAACAAAAAAGAATGGACCAACTGTCCAATATAAACAAACGAGTCTAAATCAACTATCTAGCTCAGCTAAGGCTGGGTCAACTGCCCAACACAACGATCCAGAACAAATAAGAATGAACCAACTATCCAATATAAAAAAAGTCTGAGCCAATTGCTCAAAGTAAACAAGCACAGTACAATCATAAGTCTGAGCCAAGGCCGGGACAATCACTCAATCCAACCAAGCCTGAACCAATTGTTCGCTATATAAATGTGTCTGGACCAACTATCTGGTGTAAATACTAGCCATGTCACACATCTTAGCAAGGAGAGGCTGAAAAAAGTTGTTAAGTCGTTGAAGGAGATGCGGAGAACAGACAAGCACACGTCACATAGAAAGAGAGACAATCCGATCAAATACCTCCAACAAAAAACAACAAATCCAAGAAGAAGAAGAAGAAGATTTATGGCAACATTTTCGGCCAAACAGTAGAAAAATCCGCAAAAGCTTCAACCACATATCAAAGAGGCTTCAAATCCAACGACACATTATGCAAAACCCAAAAAAAAATCCAGCCGCAAGCTGCCCCTTCTCACGAATCACACGAGTCAGTGAGGAAGAAGATTTATGGCAACATTTTCAGCCAAACAGTAGAAAAATCAGCAAAAGCTTCAACCGCATATCAAAGAGGCTTCAAATCCAACGACACATTATGCAAAACCCAAAAAAAAATCCAGCCGCAAGCTGCCCCTTCTCACAAATCAGACAAGTCAGTGAGGAAAAGGCCTCAAGACTATTAGAAATAGAAAGAAGGATGAAGGGAAAAGGACTAATAAGAAGTTGTTATGCAAGGAAGGAAGGGTACCACCACTTGTTGAAGAATGGAGGGTGAAAGAAAAAAAAGCGTTAATAAGAAGTTGTTGTGCAGGGAAGGAAATGAAAGAAAGAAAATATTAAGGAAGGGAAACACAAAGTTAAAAGGAAAAGGAAAGAAAGATGAAAAGTAAAAAGAAAAATGAATGAAAAGACGGGAAGCACTGAGGATTAGGAAGGGAAATATAAAAATACTCAAAAATCTGCCCTAAAAGAAAAAATCAGCAAACCCTATCCAAAGCAACACAAAAATATGCTTTAACAGGAAAAATCCAGTAGACCCTAGCCAAGGCAAAACAAAAATCTGCTTCAATGAGAAAATCCAGCAAAAACTAGCCAAGGCAACACAAAAATCTGCTTGAACAGAAAAAATTCAACAAACCTTAGCCAAGGCAACACAAAAAACAGCAGGTCCAAAAAAAAAAAAAAAAAATTAAATTTAAAGAATTGAAGAAGAACAAGAAAGAAAAAAGTAAACAGAAAAGAAGAAAGGAGAAAAGAAGAAGAAACCCTCAAAGATGAAGAAATTCTAGGAACACGTAAACTCTAATACCATGTTAAACAGCTACATGGTGCTAATCTTGAGGACTCATAAGAAGCTACAATAAGAGGAAGATGAAAGAAGGAGAAGAAAGACAGGAGAGAAATAATATGAGAGAAAGAGAGGGGAGAAATAGCAAGTACATGAGACACGGTGTATTGAAACCCTAGCCATCTACTCCTATTTATTATAATAATAATAATAAAATGAATGGGCCCTATGGGCCTTGTTACATGAGTTTGGCCCAGTGGGCCTTATTCAACCATCAACCTTTCAGTAGTCCACAATCCACAATATTTGGACGATTCTGGCCTTGTAATTGGTGACATGCATTGAACGCTAAAAGTCAAAAGCATATCCCATTTAGTGAGAAAAAAGTCCATTTATTAGATGGATAAGATACAACAATCAAAGAAATTTTTTGTCATGGCCAATTAGTGGTCCAACCCGAAGGATGCTTGGTTTCGATCATACATGTTCCCACATGTATGGTACAAATTTTGGAGGAATGAAAATGCCGTGATTCCAAAGGTAGGGAATCTGCATTCCTAAACGAAACAGAAAACATCAAGGTACCTTGGGTGTGTCAAGGCACCAAAAAATGAAATTTGGACCTAGAATTTAAATTGATTCAGGGAGATCACACGTGCCAAATCTAAGCCAAAGAAGCTGTGCAAGAAGTAGAAATTCGCAAAAGTAAAAATAGACAACCATTGAATGAGATTCCAACAATATCTAGGACACCATACAACTAGTTTAGGGAGCATCACACCCCTAAATATCAACCCATCACAGGTTGATCACCCATCTCAACAATGAGATTCCAACAGTTTCTAAGACACATACAACTAATTTAGGGAGCATCACACCCCTAAATATCAATTGTCACGCCCTGAAATTCGAGTACAGAGTGTGCACCCTCAAACTCGAGTTTCGAGTCATAACTTGTACATTGTGTACTTAACTCATTCCATTATATGATTATTCATAGGCAAAAGTAATATTCATTTTACATTCCGATTAGGACCATTCACAATCATTCACACAAAATGACTTAAGCATCAATATTTGTCCATTCTCAACATCCATAAACGTTCAATCAGCATAAATCAGACACCATTCATCAGTCAATACAATTTACCAATGAGTACTTGTTATATATCTAGAACAATTCAATTAAATAAAATCAATCAAATGCTTAAAATCATACAACTAATACCATCATTCATTATATATGAATCATACTATCCTAACAAGTAAAATTCTAACTAAATAATTATGAACGGTCCAAATGCGGTCAATTCCTCTTCCGATAGATACAGCCACGTCTAACATGGGTCGTGTACCAGTTCAGCCACAACTTCTTGTTCATGCATCAACTCATTAGTTTTTTTTTTTTTTTTTTTTTCTAAAATTTTTATTTACACGCGCACACACACCCCCACTCACTCACGCCTAGTGGAATTTCATCACCTATGCATCAACTCATTAATTAATTGCTCATCTGTCCGATTTTTCCATCAATAAAAATGTAAGCTGACCAGGCTTAGTGAGAAAACTCAACATGGTTCATGCTTTTTGAAATTAAAATATAATAGAAACAGAGTATGCACAATGATATAAATGCAAATTGTGTAAAAATACATCAGATGGGATGATCATCCATCTGCTTAGGTTGGAGATCGTCAACCCGCATCTACCCGTTAGGTAGGCTTCCACCTTCTGGTAGGCTTAGGTATAGACCGCATCTGGTAACGATCTACCACGATCGATGTTTCTTCAAAAGAGGACCCCCAGATTGACAATGCAATGTGTTTGTATGATGGATGATTGCATCATTTTCATAACTGTCATAGTTACTTATCTTGATCAGAACATTCATATGTGAATTTAACGTACAATTATCATAATTCATGCAATTTGACACAGATTAGCATGTGATTTACCATAACATACATTCATAGTATTTAAATCAACAACATCATAACAAAACACTCCAATCAGTACATCAACCAATCAAACCATCACAAACAATTTATTTTAATTCCAATCAACATATGACATAATGGGATCACTCACCTGGGTCTACTAGTGAAGAATCCACAAGATGATCAGATTTATTTGAATTCATAAATCATATCAATTATATCTACAACATTGTTATTCATCCGGTTATATTACACGGTGGGTCTTGCCTTTGATTATCATCCTAGGTGGTCAAACCCTAAATGATCAAATAATTGAAATAATATATTCATTAAATTCAATTATCAAAATTCATTTTTAAAAAAATTATATTCAGACAACTATCGATTGATGTCGTCGAATCAAAAAAATACATTTTAAGGTACACAGATCGTTGTTGGGCTGAAAGTTGGGCGGGTTCAACCCGACCGACCCGTGACCGACCCGACATTGGGTCGGGCTCGGGCAGGATATTTCAGGTCCGATCTTAAGCTTGGGCTATACAAACACCAACCCGATAAAACTTGGGTAGGGCTCGGGTTGAGGTCTCGGGTTGCCCGACCCAACCCGAACCCGATCAATATTAAGTTACTTATAAATTATAATTGAGTGTGGATCGTTTGTGCACACTAGTGATGTCCAGTCTTATCTGTCCACGTCATTTCCAAGGACTCGAGCTAACAAGATATGCCAGATTTCTCTCTCCCAAATAGACTTCGTGCTATGCTACATGACTTTTAAAGGAGTAGTTGCCTTATATTTTAGCTTGTTTTTTTAAAGAAAAAAATGAAGTTCTTTATAATGAATAATCACACATATAATTAATAAAATTATAGATGCAAAAAATAAATCCTATATTGAAATATAATAAACTAATGTAATAACGAAAATATTAGCACGTATATACCCGACCAACCCAACCAAGCCCGCTTGGGTTGGGCTTGGGTTGAGAATTCCCAACCCGAGATTGGGTTGGGTTGGGTTAGGGTTGAGGTATAGGAACCTTAGGTTGGGTTAGGGTTGAGGTATAGGAACCTTAGGTTGGGTTAGGGTTGAGCACCAACCCGACCCAACCCAACCTGACCCAACCCAACCCAACCCAACCCAACCCAACCCGCCCGACTTTCAGCCCTAGATCGTTGGACAAAATTTAACCAATTTAGATAGATCTACAACCATCATTCCCCACTCCTTGGTCAAACACCAGAGAAGACATGGATTTAATAATCTGACCCATTCATATGCTTATTTACATCTAGATTCTAAAATTGAATGGCAAATGATTTATTGGGGTGGCCCACTGGATGATTGGATCATCTAGATTCTTGATATCTTGGCATATTTTGCCTCTACACGTTAGATGGATAGTGTGGATCTAACCACACACACCGATGGCCCATCTCGACCTTCTACGACAAGTGATACAAACACTTGCGCATAAATTTGAGCTTTCCTTATTAAACACTTCTAGATCTGACAAGTGTGGCCTATCCGATGGTCAGATTGATCTGAAAGTTAAGGCCCTTGTATATTTTGGCCTTAGGATCGTATGATCCGTACGGATCTAATCTGATTCGATCAGATACACACGAGTCGATCTCTGCGACAAGAAACTTCGCATGGAACCTTAGCTTTCCATCGTATTTACATCGTATCTACCCACAGATCAATGCAATGAACATGTAGCCGATCCACACCACTCATTGCATAGATCGAGTCAAATTATATTAAATGTACAAAAAAATTAATGAAAGAAGGACCATAAACTTATCGGATCTAAGCTCTCCAAAATCCTCTCTCTCTCTCTCCCTTTCTCAGTTATACGTAGGATGACTTTTTGTTAATATCTGAGTTGTGAGTAGAACTCTTCTTACAACACCTTACATAAAAGGAAAAGCTCATTTGAGAGGTTGAGAGATACATGGAGATTTATAGATATATAAAAGGGAGAAGAATTAGGGATAGAGATAAGATAGGAGATAAAGATTATGTTTGGATAAGAGATAGAGATGAGATATGAAATCTCTCTCAAATTCAAAAATTTTTTTCGCGGCCATTAGATCAACCAATCACAAGTTGATCACCCATCTCAACAATGAGACTCCAACAATTTCTAGGACACCATACAACTAGTTTAGGAAGCATCACACCTCTAAATATCAACCCATCACAGGTTGATCGCCCATCTCACCAATCTCCAATTAAAAACTTACCAACCAAAAACTCGCCACATACTAGAATCTTATGAAGCTACTTCAACTCAAATAGCAAACATGGCTCCCAGCAGCAAACTAGGACTCAAACTCTATCGGACATCAATACATAAGAGAAGGATACAGTGCCTCCCGAAGGAGCCAACCATGTTGCCTAGCCCTAGGCTTGCTAGAGGGTCAAACTAGGCCGGATGGACCGGTTGGGCTTTGCTAATGGTCCCATAAGGAGATGATGGAGGAAAGAAGAAGGGAAAAGAAAGAAAGAAAGGAAGGAAGAATGGAAGAAAGAAAGAAGAAAGAAATAGAGAATAAAGGGAAGCAAGAGAGAAATCAGGAGAAGGATCTCTTAGGTGTTGAATTCTAAGAACCGCTCTGATACCATGTTACTTTACACACTGTGGAGAAGAGAAATTGGAGACTTCTGACAAAATAAGTGTTGCAGAGAATAAACTTCTCTCACACCCTAATTATCTTTTATAAAACCCTAAGCATCTTAAAAGAATTGTGCATAAAGGAGCACCAAAAGAAAATACACACTCGACCCCAATATCAATCCCTACATACATAAATGTGCCCTAAAACATACACAAGCACACACACTCTAAATGTATGTTTTCTTTTTAATAAAATGTTATATTACCATGTTATCAAAAAATATAGCAAACATCAAATAAAAAAAGTGAAAGAAACTAAAGAACAATTATCTAACAACAGAAAGATATTTAAAGCCATCTAGAAAACGAACGGGAACAAAGACCACTCTAAGAAGGACCAACACACACACGCACGCACGCACCCACACACACACACACAAAGTTCCTCACCTTCCGGAAGCCTATTGATATAGCACCATCGCTTTCTGAGGCAGTGAGTTCTTGCTCAACCTTTTCAAGCCCCTTATTTACTGCTTGCATTTCTTCAGCCAATAACTTGAGTTGGATCTGTGCTTCAAAAGACAGAAAAGGGTAAAAAAAAAAAAAAACTTTATTATATTTAAGACACACACCAATAACAGAAAAACATAGATATACCTTAGAGGCAGCTTCCAAATGAACCAGATCTTTATCAAAATCTAGCAACTCTGGCATTTTCTCACCGACGAGCTAAACAAATGCGAGAGTAAACATTAAAATTAGAAAAATCAATTAGTTATTTTTAAGAAAAAAGGATTTCTACGTAACAAATTGAAATATTTAAATAGAAGTATACAATTTGTGTTAATACATAAATACATATCCACACACACACACAAACACACCCGACACGGAAGTTGCTTCAACATTATACCTTGCACAAATAATGCATTAAAGTCATTCTACTGTTTCTTGCACGAGTATCTGACAACTTAAGAAGGCTATCCAGTTTAAATCCTATAGCAGATCCTGCAAGATACAAAACAAACAAGTTATAACAACTTCTAGCTTGATGAAATCACAAACACATTATTTACTTGCATGTATATTACATTTGTACCTCGTGCTGTGCCCTGATTCAATGCGTTTCCTAAAGTAAGGATCGTCTGCATTATCCCCCGCAATTTTACAGATTCTTTCACCTAGAATGGAATGTTTGATGCATTAGATGTAGCTGACAGAGAGAACTCCATCTTCGTTAGTTTGTACATAGATGCTTTGAAGGATACCTCTCTAGATGCATCATTAATTGTAATTAAGTTGGACCGCAAGTCCTTCACCTGCAGAAACATTGAACATACATAAAATGTGATGACAAATAAACAATTATTCCATGAAGAAATGTCCAACATGTGTTGCCATTGTGCAGAACGACATGCCTGGGTAGAAAAGGCAATTCTGAATAAGAACACCCGTAACTTGGATTCGACTCGAGGGACCTTCATCAGCTCCAGAAAAAACTGACCGGTTTATCAACCAAAACTTGGTGTTAGAAAAAATATTTGAAAAATGACATGACATGATCAAGGTGTCAGAACTTACCTGTTCAGACTTGCCAAGAATTTCCTTGTTGCCTGTGTAATTCTGAAACATGGTGAATGCCAGTAAGCAAATAATAGAGAAAATTCACCATGGTACATTAATTATGTGAAAATTGTTCTGTGCGTAGAGAAGATGAGTAATAGTTTAAAATATACTGAATTGCGGTATAGCATAAATGGTTGAGAAAATCAAGATGCAAAAGAGAATTTTCATTTCATAAAATGATGGGGACATCCCGCGCACACGTGCACGCACGTCGAGCCCCCTACGCACGTACGCCAAAAGGAGGGCCCCGCCGTTAATCTGGATTGATGACGACGTCCAGTGAGGGCCTCCTAGTTAGAAGACGAAGTTTTGGTTCAAGAGAGTGGACCCGATAGCCAAGAAAAACTCATCATAGGATCTCATGATCGTGGCCCACTAGTCAGATTAAATTCATACTTTAGGTTTTGCTTATTTATATTATTTAGAACATCATGAACGCTTTATATTTCTTTGATCGATTTTTATTTTAGTTTACTTCATCGCCAAGTAATAGGTTGCGCACATGGCGCGAGTTTTGGGGTATAGGGTTTTCCCTATAAATAGGCACTCCTTGTAGTTCTTTTAATTCATTAAAGTTTAATAAAAATTCCTGCAAGTTTTTTTCTACTCTCTGAGTTTCTGAATTGTGGAAAAATTCAAGTGGGTGCGAAGCCTTCCCTTTTCGAAGGGCTAACTACCGTGGTGCAAAGCCACATCTAGAGCTGTACACGAGTCGAGTCGAGTATCGCCCTACTCGTACTCGGCTCTTAACGCCCGAGTGTTGCTCGTACTCGGCTCTACTCGGCCAACGAGCATGGACTCCTTGCTCGTATTCTACTCGCCCAAGTACGAGCCGAGTACGAGTAGTAAACGAGTCGAGTCGAGTCCGAGTTTTCGAGGCGAGTTCGAGTATGAGCAGAAATCTACACGAGGTCATGGAATTGAATCAAACTATAGTAAAATGCTAAGAAAAGAAAAGGAAAAAAAAAAAAATTAACAATTTTCTACCTTAAACAAGGCAAGGACGAGCTGCAGCAGGGATGGGCACCGGGCAGGGCAAAGACGAGCTGCGGACAGGGCAGTGACGAGCTACGGACAGGGCACTGTGAGCGCCTGAGAGAGAGAGAGAGGGAAGAAGAAGGGTAAGGGAGAAGGCGACCGAGCAGGGCAGGGACCGTCGGACGATCGCTGTGGCCATGCGGGTTAAGGTTTTTGGGGAACGTCGGAACGACCGAACGAGAGAGAGAGTACCACCGGACAAGGGCACCGGGCACTGGCAGTGGTAGGCAGGGACGAGCGGCAGGGACGAGCTCTGCCAAACAGGGGAGAGAGAGAGGGAATGAGAGAGAGAGAGAGAGAGAGGAAGAAGAGGGATGGGCCGGACGGCGGACAGCACCGGGCATGGGTAGGGTCACAGACTCACAGCCTCACAGGGGAGGGGAACGAGAGGAGAGAGAGGGAGAGTATTTTCGAACGGGCGCTGGGAGGGAAGGGATTTGGGTATTTTCAAACGGGCGGGCTGCGTTGTCAAAACAACGGGCAAAACAAAAGGGGGGCGTAGGTTTTTTTTTTTTTTTTTGAGGTGGATATATATACGGTCGAGCACAGGAGTCAAGTACCGAGTCAAGTATCTCTAGACTCGTACTCTACTCGTAATCTAAACGAGTCTGAGAAACCCGCTCGTACTCGGCTCTAACTCAGACGAGTTGAGTACGAGTCGAGTATTCCGAGTCGAGTCGAGCGAGTACTCGAGCCTTAGTCTGCTAGTGTACAGCTCTAGCCACATCTACCCCATCCGTCCCTACCCTCTATATCTCACCTTCTTCCATCCATATTTCTCTTTTCCTACAAGCATTCCATCTGCAAATCCATCAATAGTTGCAGTCATTTTTCTCTCTACAGCAGATTTCCAGAATCTGGCCCTGCAGGAAGGCTGAAACTTCAGCGGAGCACCACGCACAAACCGTGCATCGGATCGAGATGAGATTTGGGGGTTTTGGAGTCCATCCCTGACCGACCAGGGCCAAGGTGGCCTTTTTTTGAATAGTGGGCCCCACATACTTGCGGCCGTGATCACACGCACGTGCGTCTGGGCTATTGTTGCTATCTGCGCGCTGGAACTCTCTTCCGGTTTAGGTTTTCTTATTTTACCATCTCATACCAGTTTTTCATAAACCCTAACCCTGTATTGCATTATCCTTAATTTATTTGTCCTTTTCTCACCCTAAGATTCCTTGAATTGAAATTCGTGAATCCCTTAAATTAGGAACTGGTTACTGTGCATGTGTGGATGATTTCTATTTCCCTTTGAGCATCGTTTGGTCCATAATTTTACTGATCCAGTCCTAGCCTGTGTAGGCCCGGACCCTTGCAGATTCCCCTTAATTGAATGTTTGGACTTTTGTGTGGGACGTGGAATTTTTATGTAATTGTTTCTGAACTAACGTGATCTTAAGCCTGAAATCTCGCACATCATATTTAAATTTCATGTCCTGCATCATAAAATGACCCCATAAAGGATAGGCCCTCCAGAACTTTACCATCAGTAATAGAATAGTATCTTCCATCAAACCTGGAACTGCACGAGAGAATAACTAGCCCCCAACTTGGACCAACCTTTACGAAATAAAGCTTCCAAAATCCCAACAGAGTGGAAGTGACATTGGAAAAATTGATACAATGGTGAAACGATTGTCATTCAAGGGTTCCAATGAATGTTTCCATGCTCGACCATTGGCAGAAAGCTCACTGGTACGAAATAGTTATTCTCTAGTTTTCCAACACAATCAAGGATGGGTAAGACATACTTAAAAAATGGTAGAAGGAAATATCATAGATGTCCCTACTCAAACGTTAGTTGCAACACTAGGGCTATGGCTTTTCATTTTTTGAACATTTGGGCTCTATAATGTGCCTAAGTTGTGACATCTAGTTCCCATGGCTGTTTTGGACACATCTCATAGGTTCAAAAGCACAAAAAAGAGGGGAAAAATAAAAAACAGAGCCTACTGAAGAAACTATCGAGCAAACTGCCCCACAGTTACAAGTTGCTTCTCCGATTGATTCCATGTGCATGCTAGGGGTGTCCAAGATTCATATGAGAAAATATTGGCTCCAAATCATATAGTTTAAGGGTCCAATTCACCTGAGAGTTAGTTTTGCCAAAGCTAAAGCCGTCTCGCAAAACTAAGCTGACATAAACTGTAGCAATGCAGAGTAATTCGACGAATCAATCCTACACTCGTATCTCCATAATGGAAACTTTGATCCCTAGGATCAGCTAAAAAAAGGAGGGTTTGGTCCCCTTTTTCATATCTAAAAACGAGCATAGCAGTGTTATCAAAATCCTACGATTTACGATTTACAATATATGATTTTAGTCCAATCCTAAGCAAAATTATTTGAATCTCAACCTTGAATCCCTTTTTATATGAATCCTACGATTCTATGATTTGAATTCTACGATTTATTATTCAAATTCCGATTTATGATTCAAATTGTACTTCTTCTCTTCTATTTTAAACTTCACTTGGCTTTCATTTTATAATTTTAAATTGGTGGGAGCTTCAAGAATCATTTAGAAAAGGTAAATTATTTGTATTAGTTCTTTATAAGAGATTAAATAATATATATTGATGAGGACATCACATCACGTACACCCTTGCATACGTATCAGATGAGGAGGCGGGCCGCACCGATTTCCCTATGGCTAGGCGAGTACCCGTGATCGTGCTAAAGAACTCATGTGCATGTGCAAGCATCTGGAAGACCACACACTAGGAAGATGCACATGGGTTACTTTATGGAGTGATCCAGACCGTTGGATTGGATGAGCGTGTCGATCAGGCCGTTGGATCACATGATCGGGCCATTGATCGTGGATCGTCCACACTAGTTTTCTTAGATTTTATCAGCATTATAGGATTTAGTTTTGTTTATGTTATATTTGGACATCATTATGGGTGTTTTAGTTGATTTTAGTTAGACAAGGGCCATTTTCGTCAAAATTCACAAAATAGGGCGTTAATTGTAATTTTTCAACTTTCTTAAAGCATAAAAAGAGGGTGGGCGTGTGACCCTCTCCCTCATTAAGTTTTGTGATTAAAAAAACAAAGAGAGAAAGAGAGGAAAAAAAAAAAAAAAACTCTTGCTTTCTTCTTCTTCCATCTTCATGCGATTTAAAGATACCTCCAAGCGATTTGGAAGGGAGATTATTGCGAGGCTAATCTTCATCAACGGAGGTGCGAGGTCTCCATCTATCCCCACACCACCATCTCTTTTCCCATCCATCAAGCTATTGTCTTCAAGTTCTTCAATTCTCACAACCTAAGCCTTCGTCTTCTCCTAAACCCCTTTCTTCCATTCCCGAAACCCTAACCTTAAATCTAAAATCCCTAACTTTCCTACTTTCCCAAATTACCCAAATCCTAATTTTCACCCTAGGTTGTATTAGATTTTCTATTTTGAAATATACTATACCCTATGCTAATTGGATGTCTCTACATCCATTAGATCCTAGTTTCGTTTTATTTAATGATCTTGTGTGATAATGTTGGTAACTTAGGCTAGGATCATGCATGTTCTTTTGGTTTTCATTGGATTCATGATGATTATGGCAATGCTTGTGTTTTTTTATTAATTGTCTTAATTCTGCTACTTGATCTCACATGTTATTCAGTTCATGCATCAGTCTTGCGTCATATATTCTCTTCAACGTTAAATCATGAAGCTATTTTTGTGATTTCTTACTTCTTGACCGGTCGAAACACTAATTTGATGTATGACTTGCTTGTAAGGTTTTTATGGATGGTTACGATCATGCTAACTTATATGTATTATGGCATGATGTTTAAAAATCAAAATATCTTATTTTGTCATTCTACAGTATCAAAGGCCACCTTTTCCACTGTGATTCTACATTCAAGAAAGGTAACAATAACGTAAAATATTAAAGGACCCTAGTATGTTTTTTAAAGGGAAATTTCATGGAAGACAAAAAATAAAGGAACAAGAATCCTTTAACACTATCATGACATGGTATTACTTGGTACACATTGATGGCAAAAGGAAGATAGATTTGTTTTTTAAAAATTTTAAAATATATATCTGATTTATTTATATTTTTCATATTTTTTTTAAATTTTTTTAGGAAATTTGTAAAAAAATCTTACAATTTGCGATACGATACGATTCAACCCCCTACTACGATTTGCAATACGATAATGATTTTTGACAACATTGGAACATAGAACTAATACACGCAAGATTCCAAGAAACGAGGGAAACAAGAGCTGAGAAATAGATTTATAGAGTGAGAACCCAAAGGAGCTTTAAATCACCAACTCGCTAGTTGCGGAAAAGAATCATGGATAATCTAGTTGCACCATGAAACAAGCTGGAGAAAGTTTCCATGCTGGAAACTTGACTGAAGGAGGCACGTTTAGGCTTCAACCAAGTCAATAGAAAGTTCATATTGTGCCTGCATGGCTTATGCAAGGTGCCCCTCCAAATCCTAGTATTGTCTCCGTGTTCCCAAGAATTTACAAAAAAAAAAAAAAACATATTCTACTCCCATGTGCAAAAAAGATTTTTTTTAAAAAATTAAATTTTAAAAAAAAAAGTCAACGATGAAAACAAGCAATTGCAAACAATTCTGATAGAACTAGGGCTGAAAGTCGGGCAGGTTCAACCCAACCAACCCATGACCGACTCAACATTGGGTTGGGCTCGGGCAAGATGTATTGGGTTTGGTCTCAGGCTTGGGCTATACAAACACCAACCCAATAAAACTTGGGTCGGGCTTGGGTTGAGGTCTCGGGTTGCCCGACCCAACCCGAACCCGATTGATATATAATTGAGTGTGGATTATCTGTGTTGAAGGCACAAGAAATTCCAGTGCCATGGGGTCTCATTAGTCCACGTTATTTCCGATTACTCAAGCTAACGAGATAAGCTGGATTTCTCTCCCAAATAGATTGCGTGTTATACACAACACAACTTTAGAAAAAATGAAGTTCTTTACAATTAATAATTACATATATAATTAATAAAATCGTAGGTACAAAAAATAAGACGTGTATTGAAACATAATAGACTTATGTAATAACAAAAATATTAGCATGTATCCACTCGACCAACCCAACCGAGCCCGCTTGGGTTGGGCTTGGGTTGAGAATTCCCAACCCGAGGTTGGGTTGGGTTGGGTTAGGGTTGAGGTATAGGAACTTTGGGTTGGGCTAGGGTTGAGCACCAACCCGCCCGACTTTCAACCCTGGATAGAACCCTTAAAGATTGGTGGCAATACTAAAAATTTATAAGAATCATTCAAACCGTTGGCAAAAAAATATAGGTCAGAATTGAATGTAGGTACTATTGTACTAATGTGTCAAGTCAAGATTGTATGCTACAGCTGAAGATGGAAACCAAAGTATGAAGATGATGGAGTCCATAAAGGAATTCGGAACCATCATGTTGTAGGCCTTTTGATGTAGGACCGATGCAGGAACTCAAATATTGTGTGAGATCAACCAACAAAATTAAATTAATTAATAAAAAGCACAAAACTTGCTACCATCATCAAAATACCAAAATTCCAAAAGGATATCATACATAATTCAAACCTAGGTTACCAAGTATCATCCTACAAAACCATTAAATAAGGAAAACTAGGATCTAATGGACATAAGAACATCCAAATAGCATAGGGTAAGCTTATTTCCAAAGGGGAAGGTCTAATACTACCCAGGATGAAGTTAGGGTTTAGGAGAATTGAGGTAAAATGAAGATTTGGGATTTCTACGTTTAGGGTTAGGGTTTAGACAAGAGAAAGTAAGGTTTTGTGGTACGAGTGATGGGAAACCAAAGGAGCAAGGGTGGGGCCGTACGGCCAACCCTATGGGTTCACACGTGTGGCTGTACATGGGGCCCAACACACCACGGTAATAGTAAAAGCCATGTCTCAGAGGGAAAAGTAGACAAGTTTAAAAAATAAAAATTTAAAAACTTATTAATTAGATTGTAGAGCTTTGTATGGGATAGAAGTCATTTAAGAGTAAAAGTATACAACTTCAGGAGGGGAAAAAAGAAGAAAATAGTATACCTTCAGCATATTCACTTCTTCTTTTGTGGGACAAAATTTGATGAGATTCTCAACTAGATCCATGTCCAAAACTGAGGAATCCAAGGCCAAAATTGCAATCTGGGAACGAAAAACCAGAGAGAGAGAGAGAGGAAAAAAAAGTCATACACAAACCATGTCAAAAACCAGCACGTCAAGACTCAAGGTACACAAGCCATCAAGCACTATATGATGACTTAGAATTGCTAAAATCACTGGTGGCATGAAAGGAAGAAAAAGACAAAGATGACTTCTCATGCATGGGTGGCAGTAATGGAGGTGCTAATCATGGAAACCATGTAATAGTAATAGAAACACTGGCAGTTGCATTCATATCCAGTTACAAACTTGTCCTATAACTTGTTAAGCTCATAGCACGAGATAAAGGAAAGATGAGCTTACAATCATTTCTGATAAAGGAATTTTTATCTTTGTAAGC
Organism: Magnolia officinalis; assembly: GCA_021015155.1. NCBI lineage: Eukaryota > Viridiplantae > Streptophyta > Magnoliopsida > Magnoliales > Magnoliaceae > Magnolia > Magnolia officinalis. Next base: position 1,273,884 of record JAJHSJ010000001.1, on the reverse strand, counting down.
ATGATTTCACAATTTTTTGCTCTGTTCATGTCCACCTGAGATAATAAAGAACAAAGTCAAGGTCTCATTATCTCTGCAAGTAAATTTGGGATGCAAGCTATATGCATAAAAACTGAAACTTTACATCTAAACATCAACCAAAAGCATGATAGATGCAATGTTGTCAAAATCCTACGCTTTACAATTTGAGTTGAATCTTAAGCAAAACAATTTTAAAGCTTACAATTTACAGTTTGAGTTAAAACTTAAGCAAAACAATTTGAATCCCACCTTTGAATCCCTTTTCATATGAATCTTATGATTTTATGATTTGAATCCTACGATCTACGATTCAAATCCCTATTTACGATTCAAATTATGCATGTTCTCTTGTATTTTAAGCTTCAATTGGCATGCTTTGAATTGGTGAGGGCTTAAGAACCATTTAGAAGGAAAAAAAAAAAATCATTTAGAAAAGATAAAAAAAATTATTTTGTTCTCCAACATTAAATCATAAAGCTTTTTTAATCGTTCCGTACTTCTTAATTGGTCAAAACACCAAATTGATGTGACTTATCTGGAATGTTTTACGGATGGTCAAGATCATGTTAACTTGTATGTATGTGGAATGATGGTTAGAAATCAAAATATCTTTTTTCGTCGGTCTACATAATCCAATGTTGCCTTTCTAACGTGATTCTACATTCAAGAAAGTTAACAAGAACATAAATTATTAAAGGATCCTTGTATGTTTTAAGGAAAATCTCTTAAAGGACTTGAAGATAAGAATCCTTTAACACTATCATGAGTCATGACATGGTATTACTGCATATTGAAGGCAAAAGGATGATTACTGAGTTCTTTTTCTGATTTATTTATATTACTAATATTTTAATAATGATCATTAAAGATCATAAAAAATCTTATGATTTGCGATTCAATACAATTCAACACCTATTACGATTTGTGATACGATAATGATTTTGACAACATTGGGTAAATGGACATAATTTTCAAGCACAAAAAACAGATTGATTTGTTTGCAGCAGCCAGCACCCTTTTCACTTCCTACAAGATGCAGTTGGTTCATAGAAACTGACATAAATTGAAATAGATTTTAGATTAATTCTTAAGAAAACCTTCTAAAGAAGTCCACAAAAAATGAGACAGATGAACAACTGACATAGAAACTTTTTCAACTGGATTTTTTAACAGTACTTTTTATCTGGAATTTATATAATGAAAAAAAAAAAAAACAATAGAGGATGTTCCGGTGGCAAGAAGACCTCCAGTGAGTAGTCATGATAGCCTTCAGGGTCATCTTTCAGGGCCTGTATCTCAGAACTCTTTACTACAATAACCCAAGTGACTGATGTCAAGGGTCATCTGGCTAAATATTTGTGTTTCAGAGTGGTTGTTCATGGGTTGCACACAGATAAACCAAATTAGAACATCAATAAGCACTGTTAAAACATTAGTGAATTTTGATTGCCAACTTTCAACTCTTCATTTAGTCTTGAAGATGTGCACTAGTCTTTGAGGCTCCCTCCAATTCTTGGGTCTTCCAGAATAACCATGAAAATAAGAGCATGTAATTGAACCTTTAGGTAAAATGACTTTTTCTAAGCTTAACCTTCCACGAAAGGAATTCAAACATTTATTTAACGTCAAACCGCATCCTGGACATCCTCAACCTAAGTAGGAATTATAGCATCCTGCACATCAGCAACATGCTCTTTGCTGATGCACAGGATTTTGTGAATCTGACACCGTGGTTTGGTGATCAAGCCATTGATCTGACAAGCCTCACTGTGAATGGGGGATTCCTCAAAAAAAAAAAAAAAAATGCACATGCATGCACACACCAAGATTTTGAACATCCGACCCTTTGATTCCTGGACCTTTTTGTTGAATGCAAACCATTATGTACCTCTCCTTAACCATAAAAATTTTAGGCCATCAATCAATGGTTTTAGTCTACCAATCTGAAAGCTTTTTTAAACATCTCCCACCCATAGAGAGGATTATCTAATCAATGGTTTGGATAGTCAATATAAAGTCCACATGTTCAAAATCCTCATCAAACAGTATGTTTGCTGATGAGCAGGACCCTTGAACTCCTCCCAACAGAGAGCATCTTACATTCCAATCCTTCGTGCATCCAGTTTTGACAACGCCTAAATCCCAAATTAAATTCCAGCCACAACTGCTAACAGTCTCAGTCATCAACCAACAATAGATAAAACCATCTCTAAACTTTGTCTCCTTTGTCTGCTCTCAAGCACCAACTGCAAGTCCTCAACAAAACATTGGAATGGTGTTCCCATGAATCCCATCAAAAAAAAAAAAAAAATACCCAGAGCATATACCACGAAGCAATGGAATCATAAAATGTCTATCAAAATACATGACAAGTTTTCAATGTAACTGTTGCTATCAATTTAGTAGTAAACCATAAATGCATGGGTCAGCCTTTGTCCAATCAACACTTTAGTTTTAACTTGAACCTCATGCATCCAAATGGTATAACTCTCCACATACACATTATGCAAAGTCAGCAGAAAATAGACAGCTCAATTAACTCAAAAAATCTTTATATAGGTTCTCCTAAGGTTCCATTCAGAATGAAACTCGGTAATAATAACCAACCAAAACAGGTGAAAATCCTAATATGCGCATATGGAACTTAATGTGTCCAGGATATTTTAGGATTGTGACAAAATAAAAGATGCAAATTCTTTAAAAAAAATTATAATATGGCCATGAATGGCCACAGGAAAACACACAGAGAAGCATGCATGTGAATATATTTCACAGGTATTTATGAGTATGACTTAATAGATGCCAAAAAAATTTACGTTATGCCATGAATGATCACAGCAACACACAGACAAGCACATACATGTGCATGTATGTATGCATGCATACATTATATAGTATATATGTACGTAAGCAGTGAGTCTTCGTCAAGGGTCAGCGGCAAAGTGTTCCGTATCCATTACGATATGACTGTGACCATTATGCGATATGGGGGTTAAACGGGGCAGTTGGTTTTTTGGGACGCATAACGACCGTTCCCCCGTAACGGTCGAAAAATGGTCGCCTTTTTCTATTTAAATCTATTTTTCTCCTCATTTTTTCACTTTTCTCGTTCCAAAAACTCCTCTAGATCATTCTATAGTAGATTTCAGCTACTCTTACTATAGTTTTTAGGATTTAAAACGTAGATTGAGGTTATTTGAGCGAATAAAAGCTTCAAGGGCCATTTTTTCAAAAAATTGAAAAAAATGGTATATATGTCTTTTTCCCAATTTCTAATTCTAATGCTTGATTGTGATGTGTAAACATTATAGGCATATAAACATGTTCATAAATTCACCACACAACTTGATACAAAACTCTCACCAAATAGTGAATCACTACGTTACTATAAACATGTTCAAAACAAACAATGAATACATATTTGGAATATTTACATTATTCTAGATTGTTTATATTCTTTTTCAGAATTTTTCAGGCAAAAAAAAAAAAGTCAACCATTACATGGGTCATAACGATCGCTCGCCCCCATATTGGCCGTTACTGCCAATACTCATATCGATAATAGTGGTGACGGTTATGGCCACAGTTACTGACACAGAATACCTTGGTCAGCAGAACCATGATCCAATACGATATTTACATGCCTTCCTTGTGAATATGTGGCCCAAGTGGGTTCACCTACAATCAACAAAAGGCCATTAGAAAGGCGAGGTCGTCCACCATGCATTGCACATGATCCAAGAGTAGCCATGATTGGAACGGCTATGATCGTCCGACGTACAGTCTGCAGCAGACCCCTCCTATCCAATCATCCAGATGATCAGCTCAATTGGTCGCATCGTAATAAGGTACAAAGAATGTATTTTGGATCATTGCTTATGGTCAGTATTCTGCCTATACCATTTTGCACTTGTCATCAGCAAATTTTTCATAATATGATTGGTAGCCCATCTATGTATACAGGGCAGAATGTTGGCAATTAAGAAGCAACATCAGCGGAGAACGAGCATTATAAAAATGAGATATTGAGAAGTTGAGATGGATGTGTGGAAGGACTAGGAACGATAGAATTAAGAATGAGGCTATACAAAACAGCTTAGTAGTAGTCCCAATAAGAGTCCAATGTTTAGCCTGCGACTCAACATTGAATGTTGATTGTCACTTACATTATGTTCTATAAACACTAAGTAGGCCATTGATTGAACAGTGTCTTCAACCTGAGAGATACTAGGAGCATCTCATATGTATCGCTGGCTCCACCTATCAGACTGTTAGGATGGGTCCTACATGTTCCTCGGGGACCTATATTGAGTGACATTCTCTTATTGGAATGCACAAAAAGAAAATGATAAAAAGATCAATGGATTAGGATGTCCCAAATTTGGTGGCATGACATAGCAGCTTTCGTATCATAGTCTACAAAAGATATTAATTGAGACAACAGGGGCAAATATGACAATTCGCTAATTTTCAGACATTTATAATTTTTGTTTACCAAACAATTTTTTGTAATATATATATATATATATATATATATATATATATTATATATATATTATATATATATATAATTTTTATATATATATATATTTATTGTATTTATTTTTAGATATCAGGACTTTTTTTTCAGACAATTACCAAAGATTTTTTAGTAATTATAAGTACTAAAATTCAGTAATTTAATATTTCAGCACTTATTTAATTTTCAGAACTTATTTTTCAGTTTACCAAACAGCACCTAACTCTGCTTATCATTGAAGTGCAGAAGAAACCTACCCTAAAATCAACATTGTATCACCATCTTCTGCTTGGTTCTAGAAAAAAAAAACTGAAAGCCAATACAAAATTGTTAAGAATAAAAAGGGCAATGGCCTGCTGACGATGCAAGAATTTCTACATTTCGATAAGAAAGAAAAGCAATAATAACACATTTATGTCCTAGATGCTGAATTGATAAGAAAACTGTCTTCGCACCAAAATCAAGATCATTCGTTCAATTGAAAATATTAAAAGCACCAACCTATTTGAATCCACTGCTAAACTAAAATAATTACAATAATAAATGAATAATGAATGCATATCAACTTATTAAGAAAACCCTAAATCTATTCCAACACCCAATTTTGCCAACATCATATGATGAGTAAATATATAAAAACATGCCGAATACCATGTGCACTATCTCTGGTTTGTTGGCGTTAGAAGCCTTTCGAATTCCACCTTTATTTGCACCACTCCCACTAGAAGCAACAGCAGCTGAGAACAAACTTTCAAGTTCTGACAAATCAATCTCAGGGGCCCTATCCAACAATTCCATCAATGATATGATCAGCATTTCAATACTGATAATCAAGAGCAGCGAAAAAGGAAATGATTTGAAGACATTTAATTTGAGTCAAATAGTTCAAATATGATGAAACAAGCTGGTTGCAAATAATAACAATATATTCGAGCAACATATTTCTCTTAACAGAAAAATATATTTTTGCATTGAAGGCAAACAAATGGAATGTGCACTGCATACCTTGCCTGGCTTTCTTGTTTACTTGAATCGGCCCATAGACTTCCTTGCATAGCTCGAGTAACTTTCACCCAATGTAATGGCTTCAATGAAGCTTTCTTAGGTGCGCCAGTAGCACCTAATGCTCCTCGACCTCTTCCAGTTGACCCCGATAGGGCCCTCCCCCTTCCAATAGATGGCGGTGGTGGTGTTGGGGCACCAGAGACCTTTGCCCCAGGGGGTGGGGGTGGGGGTGGACCCGATCGACTATTATGCAAGGGTGGTGGTGGAGGGGGCACAACACCAGGAGGTTTTGGTGCCTGAGGTGGCGGTGGTGGAGTTGGACCTGTCCGAGTAGGCTCCGATGGAAGCGGAGGTGGGATCGGGGGGGCTCCAAGACCAGAACCTATAGGAGGTGGAGGTGGTGGTCGAGGTCCTTGATTAGAGGTAGCCGGGGGTGGTGGCGGCGGCGGTGGCGGTGGGCCTCTACCAACAATAGGAGGTGGAGGCGGTGGTGGAGGGCCTCTACCGGCAATAGTGAGGGGAGGCGGAGGTGGTGCTGGAGGGCCTTGACCAACAATACTAGGCGGAAATGGAGGCGGTGCTAGAGGGCCTTTACTAGCAATAAAGGGGGGAGGTGGAGGCGGTGTTGGAGGTCCTTTGCCAGCAATTGAAGGTGGAGGCGGAGGCGGTGCTATAGGGCCTTTGCTAACAATTGAAGGGGGAGGCGGGGGCGGGGGCGGGGGCGGGGGCAGAGGCGGTGCTGGAAGGCCTTTGCCGGTAATTGAAGGGGGAGGTAGAGGCGGAGGTAGAGGTGGAGCTAGAGTGCCTTTGCCAACAATAATAGGGGGAGGGGGGGTAGGTGGTGTTGGAGGGTCTCTTTTAGAAATGGTGGGGAGAGGTGGTGTTGGAGGGCCTCTTTTAGAAATGGTGGGGGGAGGTGGCAGTGGCGGTGGCGGTGGTGGACCTCTGCTAGAAATATAGGAAGATGATGGAAGGCATGCGCTTGATGTAATAAAGGGAGGAGGTGGCGGGGGTGGTGGAGGTGGAGTTCCTCTACTTGAGATTGTGGAGTGTTGAGGTGGTGGTGGCAGAGGTGGAGGTGGAGGTGGCGGTGGCGGTGGAGCACCTCTACTAGACGGCATTGGTGGTGGTGGTGGTGGAGCTGGAGGTGGAGGTGGAGCTCCTCTACTTGATGGTATTGGAACTGATGAAGCTGGGAGGAGAGGACCTCTATTGGATGGCACTGGTATCGGTGGAGGTGGAGGTGGAGGTGGAGGTGGAGGTGGAGAACCTTTATTGGATGGGGTCAATGGTGTTGGAGGTGATGGTGATGGTGGCATTGGGTACAAGAGGGGAGCGGTCATTTTGCTTGAAGAAAGGGGTGGTGAGGGAGGTGAAGGAGAAACATTGGAGTCCATAACCATTGGTGAGGATGGAGATGATAAGCACATTCCAAAAGACGGACAAAATGGAGGAGGTGGAGGTGGTAGAGGAATATTTACATACCGGGAAGCAACATCTGGAGAATGTGAAGGTTTTGAAGTTGTGGCTGGATTTGAAAGACAAGAACCATCAAGGGTAGAATTTTGTGGTACTATTGTAAGAGGAAGGGGATGAATGTCACGTGGAAGGCTTGCAACATCTAGTGTGTCAGGATCTTGAACTGTAGGATTGTTAAGGAAACAAAGTCAGGATCTCAATAAGTAAAAACAAAGGAAATAACAGTTAAGAGGTTGTATGTACCATGTAGAACCTTTTCAGGTTCCCAAGAAGCTATAGGGTCAACAATTTCAGTCTCATCTTTTTCCTCTTCAGAATCTGTAGTAGATCCTTCCATGCTCCCTTTACTATGCAACCTTGACAATTCTTTCACATCACTTAGAAAAAGTTTTTCAATTTTTTCTTGTAAAGCATTTGCAGAAATTTGTCTGAGTAACCACAACGCAGCATCACCACCACTATCAACCCATTCCACGCCACTAAATAGCTCTTGAACCTTGGAAAAAGCTTCAATTGGCAATCCACCTTTCTCCTCACCATTTAATGTTACAGTTGGAGCTCTAGGAGTTGAGATACTCTCTACTTCACCAAATAGAACCTGGACCCATAGGTTTAAAATAATAAATAAATAAATAACAGAAAACAGAAAAAAAAATATATAAAGCTTGCATCAATTGTGTTGGAAAAGCCCATTATAATTTTGGAAATAGTCACCTCTGCTCGGAAACCTTTTGAATATCGCTTCTTCGAATCCCAAAGAATGTCCAGGTCCTCACAGCTCAACATCAGTATGTTGGACCGAATAAAAGCAGTATTAAACATTATACGGAACATCATAACTTCCCTTTCAGAATCCATGTCTAGATGTAGGCACTCCAAGACAACATCTCCTTGAACCAAGCATTGGATATCAATTTTTATCACATCACAGTCAGCCTGCAAGTAGAGATCATCTCCCACTGGTGTAAATTAAGGGGGGGGAACAACTATAGGAATGTCATAATTCATGCAACGAAGCTCCTACCTGTCGGTAATGCCGTAGAGATTTTTTCTTCTTTGGCATGGAGAAGAGCATCTGGGTTGAAAGGCCATCCTTGCTATGAAGATTTCGGCCAAAAACGCGGATTATCGGTCTGCAACCGTTATGAGAATCAAAGCTTGGAATGGCTCGGAGAATGAGGCAGTCCAAAGAAAGAGCTCGCTCTGTGGGCGGCCATTCTGGAGATATATTTCTCCTAGAAATATACTGCAGGTATCGAAGTTGTGATGGGAATGGATTCAAAGGCGATAAAAGCTTTAAAAACCCTTTGGGAGCCTCCCGATGGACAATATCAAGAGTCCTTTGCTCACCACTGTGTAATTTTCTAAAAATCAAAAAGCTAGCTAAAAGAAATGCTAAGAGGGGCCACCCTCCTCTCTCACAGTGGAGCAGAATAATGTTCTGATTATTCCTCAGAGACAACCAACTCTCGCTGACACGAAGGAAATGTTGAATTAGGGACAAGGGAAGAATGGGACAACCTTCATACTGTCGTGGATAATCCAAGATGGTGACATCATATTCACAGAGAATTTCTGCAAACTGGCTTTTCTTCTCTCCTTCTCTAAAGTTGAATGCAAGAAAGTTGGAATCCGCAAATTCTTCATGTAGCTCAGTTACAATTTCATGCAAGTAAATATGATACATACCATCCGGCAAAACCTCTGTTGAGAAGCACGAATCAAAAACTGCACAAGCAACCAAGCATGTTACAATCTTTTAGGTAAATGTACATGAGCTATATCCAGTTTCAGATGCTTACCATAAACTCTGTCAACAAATTCTAGCAAGCCATCAGGGGGTCTTCTATAAAAGAATCGACTGAAGAGGGACATTTTATGAAATGATGCAATTCTGCTTCCCTATCAGACGTAAGATTATATGCATTGCATATACACAGGCTCACGCAACTGTGAATCACAATGATTCATGACAATGTTGTCGTCGGGGCAGCTTCAACTCATCAGAATGGAATAGCCAATCTGCAAGCATAAATAAAGTTGGATGTGAGAGAAATTTGGTGTACTCAAGAATATAATAGCAGAATGCTAAATACTGTTCAGGACAACAATCCATACAGCCATGGTACACCTTTCAGAGACCAACATTGGGCTGGTCGGCCTGCCTGCCAAGGATGATGGTGGATGAAAAATCTCCTCCATAAAACAATGCTAACCATCCAATTGGAGGACTTATCGACCATCAGATAATTCTTTACCATCAGTTTGCAGGCTAAGAATCAAAACGCTAGGATTGCCCGAGCAGGATTCTTTAGCAGCAGCATCCATCCATGATGGGGGGCACCAAATGAATGTCTGGGATCATTGAAAGGTGATTCCCTCCAATAAGAATGTTGGCTTGAACAAATAAGCCAACAATTGTATGTTATACCGTAAAAACAATAGTAATCTAATCTTTGCCAACTGTAAAAATAGATAAAGAATACTAAGAGAGCATTTGGAGTAATTGCGCTCATTCAATTCAATAAATGGGAAATGGTCAAATTGTCATAACATTTCTATGACTCAAAATGAGGAAGTAGCCTTCAAACTATAGTCACATTCCTTTCAAGCCCAAATCAATAGTAGTGTAATAGCAATTTCGACAATATCCCTCAATATGAACACTATGGCCCGTTTGGGAGATTGAATTTGGAATGCATTGGAATCCAAATCACAGTTACATTGGAAGCCAGGGTGATTCCAAGCCCTCGACTGTGTTTGGTTGAAATGCACCAAAATCCAAACATTCCGTTTGGGAGCTTGTATTTGGAATGCATTGGGATTCTTCATTATATTCACAGGACCTGGATTTGATTAATTAAATCAGCTTTCATATCCCAAATTTGTGTGTGTGTGAAATTTGATAGAATGATTGTCATGAGCCCATTGAAAATACAGACTCTGGCAAAACATGATGAAATTTTGAGCCTTGGGTGGGCCACAAATGTAAGGATCACAAACGAGCGACTCGGAGACGCTTTTTAACCGTCCATTTAGATGTCCAACGTTTGGATGGTTCGGATCATTCTACTGATATGATTTTACTGATGCAGCTGATATTTGGATTGTTTTGGGGCATCAATGTGCCACGTGTACAGTAGATTAGTAGCTTAGCCACACCCTTATTAAACATGTGATTCTCTTGCCTCTAAAAACAGAAGCCAAAAAAGACATTTCATTTGGATTGTGCCGGAATCCAAGCATTTTGCTGAGATTTCAAAACACAACAAAAATGAGAATTTGAAATACCTTCGATTCCATTTACCTCTAAATCCAAGGCTGCCAAATGCAATAAGTAGCTACTTGGATTTGAAACACACCCATTTACCTCTAAATCCAAGGTGCCAAACGACCCATAAGGGCGTTTTTGCCAACGGGTACCCAAGGGATCCAACCAAATTTAAATAGTTCCAAGTCCAGTTTTCTGATCAGGTTGAAATCCACCACCTTAAACCTGTCTATAAACCCAGCCAGGTTGGGTAGTAGGCACCCAACAACCTGGTTAATTGTAATAGTAATATCATATATAAAAAACTATGCCGAAAGAGAGAGAGAGAGAGAGAGAGAGAGAGAGATTAATGAAAACTGAATGAAGAAAAAATGGTGAAAATGAGGGGAAAAAGAGTATTACGACAAAGAAATTACATGTTTGTGATAGAATCGATAAATGATGGTGAAAATGCAAGTAGCAAAAGAGATCAATGGCATTTTGGGATTAGAGATAAGAAAAGTATTTTCATGGTTAAATCTTTTTACGAATCAATTCGGCGAGGAGATGAGGGTCTGGTTTGCACTCACACTGAGCAGATTTGGTCATAAAAAGCTTCGCCCAAGGTCTTAGCTTTTACTTAGCTTGTGGGAAGAAATAGAGTACTCACAATCGACAACCTTCACAGACATGGTATGGTTCTTCCCAATATGTGTCTGATGTGAGAGGAAGACGCAGAATCTGTTTTTCATCTTTTCGTCTCCTTCCGTTTCGCTGCTAAGGCATGGAACAGCCTCCTTCAATTTTACAGCATTGCCTGGGTTATGCCGAACTTCTTGGAAGGATTGTTCTACCCTTGGCACAGGGGAATGCCTGTCAGTTCAGCCAGCAGCAAATGGAGGCTCTTGCTGCCAGCCGTTTTATGATCAATATGGGAGGAACGCAACACCCACTGTTTCAGAAATGTCTTGAGGCCTGTTACAGCTCAGTGGTTCAGTTTTCTCCTTTTATTCTCTCTCATTATGGCCCCAGGACTGCAGTACAGCTCGTGTCTTGTCATTTTGCTCTTTTAGCATTCTCTTTGTATTCTTTGCCTTTGGGCTTTTAATTCAATTATTTACCTTTCAAAAAAAAAAAAATCAATGGCAATTTGGGAAACTTTTTGGTGTTAGGACTTTCTTCAAAAGAGCAGTAGAGCTGGTCAAACTATGATAAGGTACAGCCCCAATACGTATGCCATGAGGCATTTTGAAAGCACTTTTCAGGGGAAAAAATCCATAAAATTTTGAAAAACTGCTGTCAGATGCCGCATGGTTTACACTCTTTGGCGCTCTACCTTATTACGGCTCAACAGGCTCTGCCATTTCATCTCCCTTTCTGAGCCCTCATATCTTACTGCCGCAGAGACTAACAAGAAAAGAAGTGTATGAAAAAAGTAGGGTTCTAGGAATAAACAAGAGTTATTTGATACAGAGCACTGTATAATCAATCCACACGCATGCACGTAGCAGCTGTAGTCACTCATGGCATTCATCTACCTCAATCAAAGCCATATAAATCTTAGGACGCATTACTGGTCATTCATAAACTAAAGTTCATACCAAATAGGCAACCCTCACCGTCTCATTAGTAGCCATCAAAATGAATGACATCCAAAGGTTCAAGTTCAACATACAAAACATCTATTAATCCGAGGTAAGTACCATTCAATCACTCTAGTTTTGGGAGTGCAAAGTATATACAGGGGCGATCCAATATTAACTGTGGGCCAGATACGTAGTGGGCCAATTAATGTTAATGCAATCCCGAAGGGGGATGTCAATGCATCAAAGGAAAGAAGAACAAGATTGAGGGAAGAACCCAACAATCCACTAGCCACGTGCTACTGATCACCAAAAACCCATCTCAAATCTTCTTCCAAATCAAAGAAGTCAAAAACTATTTTTATTTCCAATTTATCATAATCATTCACACATCCAAGCATAGCCTCATATAGGCTTGAAATAGAAACAACCGAAAAATGCCCTTGAATCCCGTTACAACCATATGGACCTTATGTATATTGGCCATAAGTAACTCACCCGAATGGCATTGGAATTGCATGATTTCAGGCTCGTTTGATTGCTAACTCAATAGGCTATCAAATGGAACAAATTTTGTGTCATTCTAACATTGTCTGGTGCACGAAAAGTGGCCCACAAAATAAGTGATGAAAATACAAAGGGAAATTTATTCAATAATTTATTCTAATCCTCAAAAGTAATTTAAAATAATAAATGCTAGAAATATAAGTACCATTTGATTGATCCCATAGGCCCCACGATGCAAGGTGAGCATTGATTTCACCAAATTTATCATTGGACCATTGACAAGACCAAGTCAGTTGTTCCAAATCATCAATAAAGGGAATGTAAACCAAGGTATTCGATAATCGTAACGATGGCTATAACAGCAACTGTCGTTATTGTTACGATATGGGCCACAACATAACAACCGTTACGGCCAATTAATATAAATAAATAAATAATTGTATTGTCGTCGTGATGGCAATTACGGGCCATTTTTTCATAATGCCCATTACAGCCCTGTAACAAGTAACGGCGTAACAGCCATAACATACATTACCTAACCGATTTTTGATACCTAGATCTAAACAGTTGGATTTGTCTAATATTTAATCAACCAACTTGTGTGGTCATTCAATTCCACCAGGCTTCGAAAAGAACTCGTCCTCAAGCTAAAAGCAATGGCATCAATCTACTATGAAGACGCTCGTTTACAGCTCATCCAATTTGGTTTCAACAGCTGTTGACGATGAAGGCCTACGCGTCTGACTGTTAGCTTATGTGCAACATAACGTTGAAATACATGCTATCTCTTTTTCTCTTCTTGACTATCCTCCAAGTTCTAGGTGCTGACTTCCAATTATTTTGCAAATGTAGATTCAATTGCATTGAATGTTGGATTGTAGATCTTGGCATCATCCCTTGTGTCCGATGAGTGCCCTGTCGTTGCAAGGTCATCCTTATCATCACATGCAATCTAACCTTGGAGTCCACCAAATCTATCGATCCATCTATCCAGTAGATAGAAAGGCTTAAAGAAACAGGTAGAGGAAAGATTGAGGAAAAGTGAAAGGGGTTTGGTAGTGGCAAGGGAATCGGGTACGGTTGGGGTTTCGTTGGGGCATCGATATAGTGTTTCCCTTCTAATGGATGGATTGGATCTCGGACCTATGACATGTTAGCACGTTTGGCATGTACATGAGCTATATTGCAATGGGTGGGCTTCGCAAAGCTCTAACTTAATAATTAAGACTTGAGGGAAGTACCCAAACCCAACACAAGGCTTTGACCCTAAGACCCTACACATACCAAAACCCGTGTGAACTGGGATCCAATACCTTGAATGTGACACCCGGATGATCCAAGCATGACCTCAGACATCCCAAGAGGGGTACTCCAGGACACAACCTGAACTTTGACTTATTGGCAAGCCTAATTGTACCATTACTCAAATAAATTGGTCAGGACCAAAATGTTATTCTATTACAATATTACTTAGTATACAGGGACCAGTGTTTTCAGTAGCGCTCGTAGCATAGTGTGTATCGTACGCTATGTACCATAGCTAAAATACTACCTAGTGTATGTAGGCAGAGTAAGCTACAGGACATGTAGCGTAAACTATGTTACATGTAGCGTAGTGCGTAACACATGTAGCATATGCTACCTGAAATTTCCTTCTTCTTTTAAAGATTTCTTCTAATGCTAGTTCAACACCTATTTTAAAATTGTGGTGACTCATCCCCATCAAACATGGCACTACATTAGATCAATCCGGACCATCTAAATTGTGGTTCATATCATTGATAGATCACTTAGATCAATCCAAACCATCCAAATTGAGGTCTAAATTGTGAATTTATGATGTTTCAATAAATAAAAAAAGAGGTCACACTTAAAGATATCTGAAGGCAAAGAGATGGAGGATTTTGCATGGAAATATGTGGTTGATGATCCAGATTCGCAGTCAAGAACTCATAAGAATTATGCATTTTGTAAATTTTATCATTTTTTTTTTAATTAAAAAATATTGAAGTATCGTGTAGCTTACGCTACACGCTATAGAGGGCCGAATGCTATGCTATATGCTACACGCTACTTAAAACACTGACAGGGACAAAGCTCCAAGTCAAGGTGTTTCATAACAGTAACATTGGCCGTTGTGGCCATTACGGCCTTTTTTATGTTTTTGAAGAAAAAAAAAAAAAAAACTATTTCAAGACTGTTACAAGCATTATTTCTGTAATGGCCATTTCGGCCCCAAAGCCTCCCCTCCGTTGAAATTTGCCACCCCCACCAGTATGAAGCTCCCCTCTCTGTCTTTATCGTTTATGATGATGTTATTATTGTTGTTCGAATGGTGGTTTGGGGTTTCTAATCAATTTTGAGAGATGAAGCTGGCTTTAGTGACAGAAACGGGTTTGGTGCCCACGTGGTCATAAGAATGGCATAACTCGCAGTAACCTAATGCCATGTAGGTGGAATGTGCATGAGATCTACCTTGTCCATCAGGTGTGCCGCCTGATTTTAACCATGGATCTCAAAAACCAGATAAATTCAAAACTCAGGTGGACTACACCATAGGGAACGATGTAAAATCATGCCAAGAATCTCTAATCTCACATATTGTGGCCCACATAACGTTTGGAGATGCCTTTTCTGGGAGTTCATCATGGTGAGTCACATCGAATTAATGGATTAGTTGGAAACCACCACTATGGACCCAATGCTCATCTTACATGTATGTTGCACACGTATGTCATGTTGGCATATTTGACATGATTTAGTTCTTCAAGCTAAGTCTCCTTTTGAACATGCATAATAGACTTCCAAAACTCTTTCCAGACATTCAAACACAGTTTCTTGACTCCAAATAGTCAAACTCCAGGGTGCCCAACATGACTGACAGAATCAAATTCTCAGGGAATCCAATTCCAGGAATGGAATTCTCAAGTAATTCACAAATTCCAGACTGCTAAACACACCCAAAGTTTATGTTTAGCACTTTAGCTCCTTGTGCTTTTTTTTATTACAGGGAACAGGGGACCCTTATCATTTCAATTGCTTGATTAGAAGTAAGTTCAACAGATTTGATGATTTAATTGAAATAAGTTTGCCTTTTTGTGGCCATTTCACGAGCACAGAAAATAATTTTTGGTTCTAGAATTTCCATTCTCCATCAAGTTTCTATAGGAAAGAATTGGGCTCTTTTATGTTGTATAGGAAAGAAAGATCTCTTCCATATTAAAGTGAGAATCGTTTCATAAAATTCTGGACATTCTAGTAAGAAGTAGAAATCCCAAAATTTGCATACTATTTTCATCGAAGCCCAAACAAAATGCACCCAAAACTAACACTTCATCATAATTCAATTTCGAACTCCAACTACAATTCTTTTCACAAATCTTCCTCCGAAACATCACTGTCAAACACCTAACCATCGGAGACGGATAGAGATAGAGAGAATAAGAAATAATAATATAATAATATAATATAATAATAATAATAATAATAATAATAATAATAATATAGACGTTATTTTTCAAGCTAACGAAGAATTCGAACATTTCCGTGAATGTGTGTGTGTGTGTGTGTCTATATATATATATATATATATATATATATATATATATATATATATATATATATATATATATATATATATAAAGGAAGGGAAAAAACGAAAATATATCCAAAACCTTAATTCAAGCAATGGGAACGCAATGCCGTAACGATGGAGTAAAAAACTAAGATTTTCAGATGAAAAAAGCTACAGCGTATTGCACAGTGATCGAATCAAGGGAAATCGGCGTTTCGATGATTTACACTTACATGAGCAAAGCAGATTTCGAGATCTAGCTGATGTGATTTCTCCCTCTTTCTTCTTCTTCTTCTTCTTCTGTTTTTTTCTTTGGTGGGAGGAGTGGAGAGTTAGGGTTTGGATTTTTCAAATCAAAACATAAATTAAAAAAAAGCGTCTTATGGGGAGGAAAATGTTTTAAGATGGGGAAAGCGCAAACGAAATACATCCAAAAGAGACAAATTTCAAACGTGTTGGGGTCTTATGTTTAGATTTGCAACTTCCGCGCGCGTGTGGAGCCCTTCTAATCCACACGCGGGAACTGTGCCAAAATGTAACACGTGTGAGATCTGATCTGTCCGTATGGTTGGAAATAATTCTTAATTTCTTTTCATATACGTTTTTTCTCCCTTGTGGGCCATGATGTGCAACGCAAAATTCAGGTAAAGACAGCTCGTTTTGCCGTCCATTTGTTTTGATATTGTGTATTGCATCTGAAGTCTGAAATGGATTAGTTTTGGATTGAAAGACCTAAGCATTTTAATACATCCGATGGATAGCTCAGATCTGGTCCACCTATCTTATATCTGCACGTGTTCAATGTGAAATGCAGGGCCCTACACGCATGTTGAAGTGGAAACGGATTGGCTACTCCCCCTACCACCAGCCAATGGCTGATGGTCGGTGCTCTGTGGGCCCCACCACCATGTATATGTTTCATCCATGCCGTCCATCTATTTTTATAGATCATTTTATAGTATTAGAAAAAAAAATGAGGTATATCCCAGTCTCAGGTGGACCACATGACAAGAAACAGTGTTGAATGAACTTCGACTATTAAAAACTTTTTGGGAGCTATAAAAGTTTTGGATCAAGCTGATCTTTGTTTTTTCCCTTCATTTGGGTATGACCTAGTTAACAGATTGAACGTAAAATAAACAGTACAGTGGGCCTTAGGAGGATTTAGATGGTGAATATCTAATCACTGTTATTTTCCTGTGGTGTGGTCCACATGAAATTTGTATCCCTCTCAATTTTGGAATAAAGCCCTAAAATGATCCGTAAAAATGGATGAACGATATGGATAAAATAGATACATCATGGTGGGCCCACAGAGCACCGACCATCAGCCACGGGGCTGGTGGCAGGGGGAGTAGCCAATCCGTTTCCTGTTGAAGTACTAAAACCTTTTTTCCTATTCGTTCGGATAAAAGACTATAGCTCACCGCCATTTAAAAATTGGTGGTGACTATTCAACTCAGACATGGGATAGTTTTGCAGCAATCAAGACTGTCCGAATTGTTGACTCAATTGCATATGGAGCATAAATCAAAATTTACGGTAAGACGGTAACTCTCTAATTTTGGTTTTGTAAGTTAGACTGGTCGCTAGATCATTTTAACCATCTATTTGATAAAAATATCATGGGTAGGATCTGCTCCATCCTCAGTGTGGCCCATGATCTGGATGGCTTTGATATCCGTTCGTGAGTGCTACATATTGAAGAAGATGAGTCACCACCATTTCCAAAATGGCGGTCAGCTCTCATGGGACTAAAACGTTTGGGTATCTGGGAGTGTACTTGCTCGCTCGCGCGCGTGAGCCGCTGGAACATGTGTGCACAATCTGCACCGCTCATATTAGGCCTTGTCACATGTTAGGTGCATCCAACAGAGTATTGATGTGGCCCAAATTATGATGGTCCAATAATCAAATGGGCCACTGCAAAAATAGATGATCTAAAAAGAAATTGAATCGCGCTCCCTCCTCAAGAAGTACATGGCAAGCATACGGTGATCGGCACCGTTGATCTGGTGGCCTATCACGTTGATGGGCTATAGAACAAAATAGAAATGATCTGGCAACTCTACTTCAATTGGTGGTGAAATTCAATTGTTGAACGATTACTGCTGATCTAAAATCGTTCCTTTTGCCGAACACTAAGGGCGTGTTTGGATGGGCAATGGAAATAGTCTTACGACGATATATGGTGGTTATCCCATTACTTTCCATCCCACCAGTTGTTTGGGCAGTCCGTATACGGGTGCCATCGCTGCCTTCGTAAACGATGCCTTAGATTTCGATTGGATTCGGCGACTCCCTCCCCTTCTTTTCTCCATCCCACCAAATCCCACGGGATTCGCGATGGCAGCTCCCTGTCGCCGAAAACCTCAGATTTGCCGGAGTCCTCCTCCCTACAACAGCATTTCTCTCTTTCACCAGAATCCACGCAGCATATTGACCAGTCCAGTCCTGAGTCACCATCATTACCTTAAAAACACTTTCATCCCTCCTAATCCTATGGGATTGGTCTGGCCAAACACGCCCTAATTGGTTGGACGGACTGGATAAAACACAACGTCATGGTGGGCCAACATAACCTACCAGTACCGAGTTCTGAGTACCAGAGAACTCGGACCTGGTCGGTTCCATGGGCCCACCATGATGTATACGTTTTATCCCTGCCGTACATCCATTTCAAATCTTATGTATACCACACCACATGAAATGGAGATGATTAAAACCCCACCGTTGAAAACTTACAAGAGACCGTTGTAATATATTTTTACCATTCCAATCAGCTGATCAGGTCACACAGACTTTGACGAAGGGAAAACACGAATATTAACTTGATCCAAAACTTTTGTTCCTCATTATAAGTTTTGAACAATGGGTGAGTGTTCAATCAGCACTGTTTCGTGAGATTTGGATCTGCCTATTTCTGGGCTTATGCCTTAAAATAAGCTGGGAAAATGAATATACACCATCGATAAAACGCATACAATATGTTGGGCAAACAGAGCTTTTCCAGCACCGCCCAGTATCTGCATGGGTTCGGGAGGGGTCCCTACCTAATCCAAATCCAGTAAGTAATGGAGGGGTCGCTACTGAGCCTGCGTCCACATTCTCCTCCGTATGATTCGAGTAATAATTTAATAAAGGTGCCAACAACGGTCTTAGAACGACTTCTTTTTTATATTAATTTTTTTCCATACGTTTAAAATTCAAATTTTTGGTCATTTTCCGTGGATCAGCCAAGAGCTTATTTGAGAATTTTATTTTATTTTATTTTCTTTCGGTTAGACGTGCTTACGCACTTACACGCCACACACATACGCCGTACTGGAATTCCCATGTTACCTCGTGTTAAAACCCTTGTGAGTCTACCATGAAGCCATAAGTTATGACTTAATATCACTTAAATACTTATTCCTTATGTTTGTTTGGTCCACACTCTTAATGTTCATTACTGGACATGAGATATGGGGTGTCCATCATGTTTGGCCTACCTTTAATGTGGATTGTCTGCAGCTCCCAAATCGAATTGAGTTGTCCACTGTGCGGGACCCACTTTAGATGTGAATCATTCATCATTAGAGGCCAACCTCCCATGTGAATTGTCCTTACATGGGACCACCTTGATGTGGGTCAAATAGGACCACCATCAATGCTATTCTCCATCATGTAAGGTCCACCTTTAATATCCACCGCCCATCATGTGGAGCCCAACTTCAAAGTGGGTCTTTATTACATGGGCCTACATTGGATGTCGGCCATTTATCATTAGGGGCCGGCATTTGATGTGAATTGTCTTCATGTGGGGCCCACCTTAATGCATGTCATCTATTATGTGGGGCCCACCTTCAATGTCCACTACCTATCATGTGGAGCCCACCTTTGATGTGAACCATCCATCATGTGGGGCCCACCTTATAAGCAGGCCATTCATAGCTAAGGGCGACCTTTGATGTAGATTGTCCATTATGTGGGCCCACCTTGATGTGGGTCATCCATCATGTGGAGCCACCATCAATGTCGTTGTCCATTATATGGGGCTCATCTTCAATATCCACCATTCATCATGTGGAGCCCACCTTTGATGTGTATTGTCTGTCGTGTGGGCCCCACCTTCAAAATGGGACATCCACCATGCGGGGCCCACCTTGAATATGGTCATTCATCATGAAAGGTTGACCTTTGATGTAGACCATCCATTATGTGAGGCTCACCTGTGGACGTTAGATCACAAGCTAATCACGCTCACATGTGTCCTTTTAGGAGTGTGTATATCTATTTGAAGTGTGGAGGTAATGTATTTGACGAAGTCACCATTAGTCAATTACTTCGCTTACATTATTGGCTAGACGCCGTAGAAACATTAAGTGAAAGAATACGAAGGTTTTTTTGTCTTAAAATGACTTCTTTATCTGAGACTGAAATTCATGGTAAGGAACAATGATTACAGATAATGAAGGTGTTAGGCACACACTCTACTCGCATAACTGTGCAATCTCGACTTCATAAGATTAAACAAATCATCATAAATTGGGATTAATTCTCGTGCACCAGTTAATGTAATAATATGTGTTGAGACAAGATCGTCTTGAAAAAAAATACTCATATTAAACAAAATCTGATTGAACCTTTATAAAACAATGATGAAAATTCATGTGCTGAAATTGACAAAGGTAACTTTAGGTGGACCACAAGTAGATGGGAAGGGTCGGGTGGTAGACTCTCATGAGTTTCAACTCCCGGTCAAGGGATCGAGTGCCCATAGGTGGTGAAATTCCACTAGTGTTGGTGTGTGGGGTGTGTGGGGTGTGTGGGCGTGCGTGTGTAAAAAAAAAAAAAAAAAAAAAAAAGTAGATGGGAAGGGCTATGATGATTGTTATTAAAAAGAAGTCACATAAAACATCATAATGAAAAATATTTTGTGTTGGTGACCAGTTACTTTTCACGTGTTCATATTTTCACATTTAAGTTTCGATTTTAAGATCTGATCCAAAATGGAATAAGCAGCACTAGTTCATGCAGCATAGTGTCTTGAGCTCGAGAAAATTACCTGAATATCTACAAAGCTACACTGGTGGCAATTTGACTTGACGTGAACGTTATTAAGCAAGCCCACCACACGTGACCTGGATCAAAATCAAAAGAATATCAGGAGAACTCGGACAATTAAAAAAATAACCAAAAGTCACATTTACTGTATATGCATGTATGTTGTCACCCACTCTGTGAATGAACAAGCTTAATTATTGAACGAGGTCATGTAGAGTCTCATGTAGAC
This sequence comes from Magnolia officinalis, assembly GCA_021015155.1. Classification (NCBI taxonomy): domain Eukaryota; kingdom Viridiplantae; phylum Streptophyta; class Magnoliopsida; order Magnoliales; family Magnoliaceae; genus Magnolia; species Magnolia officinalis. The sequence goes on along the minus strand of JAJHSJ010000001.1, from coordinate 1,252,671 downwards.
CATGCTCCTTAGCCCGTGGTGGCACATGCGGTGCACGTGAGTTTGTCATTGGATTCCTCTTCATTGCACAGCCATAAAGTTCTCATGTGCTTTGGGGTATCATCAGCGGATGAGTAGCCCAATAACTCCTTTGCTACACATGCAACTTTCCTACCTTTAAAAATAAGAAAAAATAAAAATAAAAATTGTTTGATTCCAAATCACTTTAAAAGAGAGTACAAAACACAATAAAACGGTGTATTTCAAATACTTCTGATTCCACGCTGCTAAATAACTTTTGGATTCCGAATGCACTCAAAACTGTGCAGTTGAATGGCCCTTGGATGGTTTAATCATATGCAACCGAGACCTATAACTATACCGAATAAAAAAGGTGGCTTGATATAAGTTGAAGGCTCTAAAAAAGTAAACAGCACCTAAAAAATAGGGATTTGTGGTGGTAAAAATGACTTGATGACATGTGGTCTAGCTAAAGTATGGCACTTGATAGAGTGGAATAGTGGAACATGGCCATTGATAGAGAAAAAAGGGTGGAATATGATTAATGTAGTCAGCCCAATTAATTTTATTATTATTGTTTTTTTTTTTTTTTTTTACACACGCGCACACACACCACCACACACTCACGCCATGGTGGGATTTCACCACCTATGGGTACTCGAACCCTCAACCAAGTGTTGAAACTCCTGAGAGTCTACCACTGGAGTAAGAGTCAGCCCAATTAATTAGAATAAGGTATGAGTGATCCAAGTCTTGCCCAAATAAATCGTATGGTTTTTTTTTTTTTTTTTACACGCACACTCATGCCATAGTGGGATTTCACCACCTATGGATACTCGAACCCTTGACTGGGTGTTGAAACTGTTGAGAAAAGTCTTAAATCTAAGGTTTTGAGGTCGTTCGACCGGTCGTGGGAAGCTTCAACTGGTCGTAGGAGATGCTCGACCGGTCGTAGGTTCGAGCCCTGGCACGACTCAAAGTCCAGTGAGTTTTTGCTGTTTTTCACTGTAGCCAGGACTGGTCGTAGGACAGCTACGACTGGTCGAAGGTGGACTACGACCAGTCGTAGGAGAGCTACGACTAGTCGAAGGTTACGCAGTTTGTTCCTCGATTTTGCGCGAAACTGCGGATTTGAGTCCTTTCGCAACTGGGATGCGGAAGGGAAGTTTCCTAAACTATAAATAGGTTTTCTAGGGTTTTTCTAGGAAGTGGTGATGAATGCTAAGGCTTTCTAAAAGGGTTCCAGGGTTTCTAAAGGGTGTAGCAAGGGTGAGATTCGAAGTTGTTCGAATCGGGTAAGTCCTTTCTCTTTGTAATTGATGCTTTCATAGTGGTGATCTGTCGCTTTGTGCCGTGGTTTTTTCCCGCAAGGGTTTTCCACGTTAAATCTGTGTGTTCTCTTTTCTTGTGTGTGCTTAGTGCCATTGGATTACCATCCTAGATCTAGATCTGTGTGATTCCGCAGGCCAAAAATCCCAACAAGTGGTATCAGAGCAATCGGTTGGGACACAGATCTGAATCTGAGGGATTAGTAATAATGGCGAGCGCCAGGTATGATATTGAGAAGTATTCAGGGAAAAATAATTTTGAGTTATGGAAGATCAAGATGATGAGTTCCTTAATCAAGCAAGGCGAAGATGGTGCTCTTGAGGAGCAGAAGTCCACCATGAAAGATGATGATTGGAATACTCTTGATAAGAAAGCCTTATCATCGATCCGTTTATGTCTCACGGATGAGGTTCTCTACAACGTCATGAGGGAGAAAACTGCGGCTAATTTATGGGCGAAGTTGGAGGATGTTTATGCGAAGAAATCCTCTGAAAATCGTCTACACTTGAAGCGGCAGTGGTATAACTTCAAGATGGCAAAGGGTGGAGATCTGGAGGCACACATCAGCAACTTTAATAAATTGGTTTGCAAATTGCTGGATATGGAGGAAGTGATGAAAGATGAAGAACAAGCATGTATGTTGCTGAATTCTCTCCCGGCGTCCTATGAGTCATTCCAGGACACTATGTGCAGCATGAATAAAACCCTGAGTGTTGACACTGTTATCTCAGCCCTTCAAGGGAAGGCTATGAGACAGCTAGACAGCAACATAGGGACATCTTCTGATGCACTGTTTACAGTGGGTAGGAATTCTGAACACGGTATAGGTTCTTCAGGTTCTAGATCCAAATCCAAGGGCAAAGGCAAAGGAAAGGTAAAGTGCTGGAATTGTGGGAAGGAAGGACATGTGAAAAGGGATTGTGAAGATCCTAAATCTAAGAGGGAAGATTCTGAGGCTTCATGCAGGGAGGCTAACACTGTCACGTCAGATGAATCGAGTGGATGTGATGGCGATGTTTTGTCTGTGTCTTCGCTCAGACGGTCATACGATGATCGTAAGGACGAGTGGATGCTAGACACAGGGGCATCTTTTCACATGACTCCTCATCGGAGTTGGTTCACCAGCTATAGAGAGTGCGATGGTGACAGGTATTTATGGGCAATGACATTGCCTGTAATGTTGTGGCTATTGGTACGGTACGCATCAGGATGTTTGATGGGGTGGAGCGTACCTTGACTGATGTCAGGCACGTTCCTGATTTGAAACAGAATCGGATTTCTCTTGGTGTGCTTGAGGCAAAGGGATGCAAGTACACAGGTATTGATGGTGCTCTTAAGGTATCCAAGGGGGCACGGGTAGTCATGAAAGCGCAACGACTCGATCATGTTTACAGGTTGATCGGGAGCACTTCAAAAGGTGGAGCTATAGTGGATGTAGCGGATTCCACCTCTGCACGTGTGTGGCATGATGGGCATGGCCACATGAGCGGGCAGGGCAGGAAGGCTGAGACGTGCGGACAGGGATACAGAGCAGGTGGAGTAGCCACCTGTGAGAAGAACCACATGGCATGATTGCAGGATATCGGCAAGGTACATGGACGACTCCAATATTGCAGGGGATTCATCTTCTATTCTGATGGCTCTAGGTGAGCCTGGTGCTGAGAAGTGGAAGGTGACTATGTGCGATGTGATGGATTCGTTGTACTAGACCGACATATGGGAGCTGGTGGAGCTTCCAGTGGGCCGGTGAGCGGTTGGATGCAGGTGGATCTTCAGGAGGATACGGCATAGATACAGGGCAAGGTTGGTAGCAAAGGGTTATGCTCAGAGAGAAGGGATCGGCTTCTCAGAGATATTCGTGCCGACGGTATAGTAGGTATCTATCAGATCCGTGATTGGCGCTGGTTGGCCAATGTGATCTTGAGCTATGATGTGAAGCAGAGATAAGAGAAGAGGTCAAGGAGCTACACGGTTGAAGATTGAAGACTTGGTGGAGATTGTTGAGAAAAGTCTTAAATCTAAGGTTTTGAGGTCGTTCGACCGGTCGTGGGAAGCTTCAACTGGTCGTAGGTGACGCTCGACCGGTCGTAGGTTCGAGCCCTGGCACGACTCAAAGTCTAGTGAGTTTTTGCTGTTTTTCACTGTAGCCAGGACTGGTCGTAGGACAGCTACGACTGGTCGAAGGTGGACTACGACCAGTCGTAGGAGAGCTACGACTAGTCGAAGGTTACGCAGTTTGTTCCGCAATTTTGCGCGAAACTGCGGATTTGAGTCCTTTCGCAACTGGGATGCGGAAGGGAAGTTTCCTAAACTATAAATAGGTTTTCCTAGGGTTTTTCTAGGAAGTGGTGATGAATGCTAAGGCTTTCTAAAAGGGTTCCAGGGTTTCTAAAGGGTGTAGCAAGGGTGAGATTCGAAGTTGTTCGAATCGGGTAAGTCCTTTCTCTTTGTAATTGATGCTTTCATAGTGGTGATCTGTCGCTTTGTGCCGTGGTTTTTTCCCGCAAGGGTTTTCCACGTTAAATCTGTGTGTTCTCTTTTCTTGTGTGTGCTTAGTGTCATTGGATTACCATCCTAGATCTAGATCTGTGTGATTCCGCAGGCCAAAAATCCCAACAGAAACTCCTGAGAGTCTACCACCAGAGCAAGAGTAAGGATCCTGGCCGCTACAGGGCATAGGAGTCGACACCCACCGTTGGATAGTTGGCCCTAACGATGATCTACTCATAGATACAATCGGCCTGTCATTTGGATGCGTCGATCAATGAGTATGACCAGAAGTCTATTCGATGGTCACCGATTATCAATCGGTCCAGCAACTATACGGATCTGTGTAGGACATTACTCTAGGTTGTTGCCCCAAATTTCATCGTGATCTAACGGTCCGAAAATTACAACTTGGGCAAAGACCGAATGTAGATAAGTGACTTAAGTTCTTGGTAAATTTCAAGAATATTCGCACAACTCATGCACCGACCTTGTGAGTCTAAGTTGAGTTATTCGAGTCACGATCTCGACAGGATGTCTTGCGATGGACGTCAAGCCCACTAAGACGGACATTATTCTATAGTTTCGGAACTAGTGGCTTACTAATGAGCGGTCCAGAGCTTATTTGAAAAATTAAGGCATTTCTGGAATAAATTATGTAGTAAGATTTCTTATGCACAATGATTAGGGTTTGAATTAACTATGTTCGTAGTGTGACCTATTCGCAATTAGTGAAAATGACGATTTAATCATAATCACTCTAAACCGTTGGTTCGTAGGCTATATGGATAATTGGGTCATTTTGATTTGTTACTTACGATCCAACCCCTAGTTGTCTCGGCTTTGAGTAGATCTTTAAATTAGTTATGGTTGTTTTGATTAGTCAGTGATAGGTCGGCTAGATTTAGGCTCTATGTAAACAAATCAGGATGGTTATACTCGGTACTTAAGTAAGCGGGCGGATTCGTTGGCTCTCTACGGTTGATTAGTCAAATTCGTGCGGTTCTTTACTGGTATCACCCGCGCATAGGCTCACTTCGAGTATTATGGTTCAGTTAGTGACCACATGAGCTAGTTATAGCGAAAATTTTCAAGGGTTTTTGAAATTCCAAAACAGTGAAAATCCAAGACGTTACAAATAGTAATCACATTAAAAATAAAAAATCCTAATTTAATCACACAGGATGATTCTTGACATGATTAAAAACAATTCATAAGAAGACATTGAATACTAAAACTCTAAAACAAGAAAGATATGTCCGACCCATTAATGATATATAGTTATAAAAATTTTCAATTTCAATAAGTTTATTGCTTATAATGTTTTTGACACTACTTTTAGTTACTGAATTATTTTTATAATTTTTTCTGGTAATTCATCATCAAGTTTAATTTAACCCTCATCAAATTTCATTCCATTTTGAGTTCCATAAAAATTCTAAAAAATCCATAAGTACGAGATGCTTGAAACCAATGATATTCTGTATAGTCTCCAAAATGTCTTAAAATTAATAACATTTTAATTTTAATTTTAATTTTTAATTTATTTTTCTATAAAACTAAACTCATCAAACTTTGTTTTAAATTTTGAATTGCCTCAATTAGAATTGTATTAAAGGAGATAGATATTTTTAAAGTTAGCACAATAAAGTTGTTAATTGCTTAACATTGATGAATAGAGGGTGACGGTGACACAGTGGATCAGATAGTGGCACCGTCGACTGTTATCCAAATGGTGATAGTGGCACTATCAACCACTGCCAAAAATTCTCATTTTTCATGATGTCACCGCGCTGCTTACAGCAGTACCGTTGGGTTTTGTTGTGGTTTCCCAAAATTCACAATTTCACTCAGTTAGACATTTTAGTGAACCCAAAATCACTCATTTTGGTCTCAAACATGTGCGAATACACACATAAACATGTATTCAAATCTAGAAATCAAAGATAATGTCCAAGGATATCAAATTTCTAAGTTAGTAAAATTCTGGAGTGTTACATAAATCATGTAGGGCCAAAGAAGTTTCATATGTTAAATGTTGGGTTGCGTAGTATGCGATGTATTCGGGAGAGAAAAAGTCTATGTGGTAACGTTCATTTAGACAATTTTGAAAGCAACTTTTTTATTTTTTTAGAAAAATTCATGGAGCGTATTTCATATTCACAATTAAGCCAGACTTCTATCACTAAAAAAAAAATTAAGAAAAATCATAAAGTGCTGTATATGTTCCACATTAGCAATCATTTTTTATGTTAATAAACATGCCCTTACTCTCTTATTATTATTATTTTTTCTTAATACACACACTCACACTCTCGCACCACAGTGGGTATCAGAACACATGACCTCGTGAATCTATCCCTAAACAGGCCCTTATTCTTCATTCCAAATTTGTTTAAATTGAGGAATGAAATAACTAGTCCTGCGATTGCTTATTATAGAACATATTTGCTTAAATCCAAATGCTTTAAATGTCTATTCAGCACTATATGTCAACTCCAAGGTTAAAATCAGCATATTTATCTCTTCAATTTCTTATCCGTTCTCTTTACGGAACTAAAATAAGACGGTCATTTTGCACGACTACAGAAGTATGGAACCAATTCTCCATTTGTGTCAGAAATCTTTAGTTGTTTGGTAATGAAAATGGAGCAACAATAGCAAGACACGTGTCCGTACCTAGATTGATGGCCGATATTCTCTTCTCTCGATTAGAAATGATAAGAGAATAACTTTGATAATCTAACAGATTCTGATGGATGATGGTACTCGAATTCTTAAAAATTTATTAGAAACTGTATACTTGGTATTTAAGTAAAGTCAAATTCAACTGTCTAATTTACTATTTTCAAGTCATTTGATTATTTTATGTATAGTATTGTAAGGCTTTCATTGAACGGTTAAAAAATGAAAAATAACCAACGGTCATATCTCAACAACGAAGCGTCTAAGAATCGGATGTTAGTATTATTCAACTAATGTATTTTTAAGTTTATAAGTTTAATTTGAGTTAACCTATGCTATATATAAACTTTCCGAGTGCCAGCGTACCAAGAGTCATAGGCTGCCTGAGTATCATAGAGATGGCCGTTAATTGCAAGTACACTCGCAACGTACGAGGAGGCGAATAACTCGGGTGCAAGACCTGACCGGCTTGTCAGGTGATCCTTATCACGTAAATGAGATGATTAGGCGGTTTACACGTGTACCGAATTTGAACCGTAGGTGACTATCGATTCAACGTTTGCTGGAGTAGCCCATTGAATGATCATATGGGTCTAGTTTTCTGGGTGTGACATCTAAGATTGTTGGGATCACCTGATGAGCAGTTCTGATATCTTACACGCGTGATCCTTGACCACGTGCGAGTCGAGTGCGGTTTGAAAGTGCACTCGAGCGACTGCAAATAGCTAGGTTTATTCGAAGTTGTTTGATGCTCTGCCAGAGTTTGATGCTTCATATGCATACTCTCAGACATTATATAAGTGGTCGACACAAAAAATGTAATTAAACCTTCCTTACTCTTGCCCCGGTGACAGACTCACAAGAGTTTCAACTCCAGGTAAGGGTTCGATTACTCATAGGCATCTAATTTCTAACGCCTGCGTATTAACCACATCACCACCGGAGTATCAAAGTTTTTTCTCCTTCACATTTTGCTCGTGAAGCTTGTAAGTTCACACGCCTCCCCGCATACGTACACGCAGCACACGCAGCTTGGTGGGCACGGTTGCCCATATTTTTTGCGGTCCATTTTTTGGAAGCGGATTGGGTAGTGACCCAGCACTGTGGGGTCCACCGTGATGCAAGTGTTTTATCTATGCCGTCCATCCCTTTTTCTAGCTCATTTTAAGGCATGAGCTGAAAAATAATGCTGATCAAATGCTCTAAGTGAACCACACCACAGGAAATAGTGTGATTGAACACCTACCATTAAAAGCTTCTCGGGGAGCTACAAAAGTTTTATATCAAGCTTATATTTGTGTTTTCCTTTATCCAGGTCTGTGTGACACTGTCAACAGGTTGGATGGCAAATAAACATTACGGTGGGCCCTAGGAAGGTTTCAATTGTGGTGTCATTATCCCCACTTTTTCGTGTAGTGTGGTCCACTTGAGTTTGGGATCTACTTCATTTTGGGTTCGTGCAATAAAATGATCTGAAAAAATGGATGAACGGCCTGGATTTTTAAAAGGAGGTGGGCCCACCCAATCCGCTCCCTATTTTTAAAGGAGGCGGCTCACCTGGTCAGTGGTCAGGTTTGATATTCGGGGCACGTCATCTGCCGCTCTCCTGGCGGATTGGATTGGGAAAAAGTGGTATCGTACAAAGCTGGGCATGGAATTTGCATACCACTTGCGGGTTCTCAATTATTAAGTTGTACAGGTGGGGTCCACATCTGGTGATCCAACGATGTTGTATGATGATCTCAATGTGAATGACCCATTCATCAAAATAAAAAATAAAAAAAATCCCAAGATCAAAAGATCCTAGCCACAAGATATCAGGCCATTTTCTACATGGATGATGGATTTCAACCGTTCATTCTCTTTCTTTCTTTAACCGTCTATTTGTTGGCCACCTATATATTCAGGGAGTCTATCAACATTATATCACTGAACAATGGGCCCCACTTGATACTGTACAACCTTCAGCTGACATTATATAAAGCCCAAACCCAAATGAACGGTTAGGAAAAGATGAACAGTCAATATTCTTCGTACATGTCATAAACCAACGGTATATATTCCATTAAAACCTACACATTATGCAAAAGCCCATGTGTGGCAGCACAATAAGAACACAAGTACAGCCCAAAACCACCCACCATTGCTGTCCCCACAGCATAAAATCCCCATATAAGACTCCCATTGATTCCAAACGCCTACCAATGTAAAAAGATTCAATGATATTACATTAGAGTAGATGATTATCTGATCTTACTCAGCATTTCCAGCTCTCTAAACATTGCCTATAAAAGAACCACTTAAGAATGTCTAAGGAGTTGGATGCTGAAAACTGCAGTATGGAAGTTGGTAAGCTTCAAAACAATCGAATTGCACCCGAAGATCGTTGCAATTTCGCGTATTTGATCCATTTCATGCTCGGCGCCGGCAACTTGCTGCCGTGGAATGCTCTTATAACGGCTGTCGATTACTTTGGATACTTGTATCCGAATGAACACATCGATAAGGTGTTTTCGGTCGCCTATATGGGTTCTTCTCTGCCTGTTTTGGTTGTTCTAATGAGCTGGAGTAATTGGGGTAGAAGGCCGAGTGTGAGATTGAGAATGAACTTGGGCTTTTCGTTGTTTGTTGCTTCGCTTCTCACAGTGCCTATCATGGACTGGACTTATACGCATGGGGTGAGAAAGTCGAGCAGGGCCTACTGTATGACCATTGCAGCAGTGGCCCTCTGCGGTTTGGCTGATGGGCTAGTGGGAGGAAGCTTGATTGGATCAGTTGGTGAATTGCCCAGACGGTATATGCAGGCGGTTTTTGCAGGAACTGCTTGTTCAGGTACTCTTGATAATGGATAATTGTCTTGTTTTCTATTTGGTTTGATACATAATCAGAAAAATATAGTCATTAGAGACCTAGTACACTAACCAACTTGAAATAAACTCAGGTCGATTGCAGTTTTAACTTGGTTTTTTTTTTTTTTTTTTAAATAAAATTATTTTAATGAACCAAGAAAAGCCCTTGTAGTATTTGAATCACAGGAAAACCAGACTGCTTTAAGATTTTCTTTTTCAACTTAAAAATCATGAGTAATCAATTGAATTTTGAATCAAGTGGGACCCGGCCTTGTCGAGTCAAAAACCTTGATTAGGAAAGAAAGCCCACAATTCTTTTGAAATTCAAAGGCTGAGATGAAACAACACATGGGTCATTGAAATTTTGATTGTTTGGCCTAGAGAAGATCTTCAGTTTCTTACAAATAGTAACAAGGATGTCTCTGTCTCATTTGCTATCACTTGGGTCTGGAGTTTTCATAAAATGCAGTTTATTATTATTTTTTTTTTGGGCCAAATCTCAAGTAGTGATTTTGCTTGTGTTGAAAATTTCTGAAGAGGAGGCAATGTCTTTTGTATTGTACTGAGAACAAGAGCTCTTGCCAGTGAGAAATAGGAAATAATTACGGCCTGTAATGTAGTGTTTTGAAAATTAGAGTGGATTGAATGTGATTGTAAATTGTCAGATTGTCTGATACATAATGTCAAAAATCAGTAAGAATTAGAGAGAAGAAACAACCAAATTAACTGTATTCCATCATCCGGCATCTAATTATAGTCCATTTACAATACTACGTAGCATCTTTTGACACAGAAATGAACAGCATAGTGTATCAAGACCAATTACAAGTCATGTCCAAATGTCAATCCAGACCACCCAAATCGCGGGCCTATTTTTGATAGAGCATAGGCTAAAAGACAGCAATCTGATGATCTTAACCAACTGACTTTGCCCAGTGGACACATTAAATATGGACTATCAACATTTCATTTTTGGAATTGCTCGCCAGGATTGTTGGTAAATGCAAATTTTCGAATACGGTCCGCCACACTAGGGCCCACAAATAGGACAGTGAAGATCAGCATACAGGTAAACCACATGCCTATCAATTAGTTGCCACCACTAAATGAAAATAAAGACAATTACATATCGATGCGTGATTTTCTGTAATACGTTTCAGATCGAATAATTTTCCATTGGAGTCGAATGGCATCGGTGTTTGAATCCTGAAACACAGCATTTTAGTGTCTTGGTATAAACTATAAAAACTATTTCATTTCGCATTGAGACTGCATTTGGATGAACTATTGAATCGAATTGCAATTATTAATGCAGAGATAATCAAATTATGATTTCCTTAGCATTCAAATTGGTGGTCTGCCCTTCAAATTTCAATTGCATTATTTTCAAGTTCGACCTGAATGGACATAACTTCAATTTCAGGACTACTTCCTCGGTACCGAATACTAGGAAACTTCACTACTTTTCTCTCATTATTTTAGCAATTCAAATCCATTTGCACATCCAAACATAGCCTAACAGCATTTTGATCAGCATCCACAAGGGCTAACTCCCCCAATTCAATCCATGTTTCATCCACAGGCGTTCTCCTTTCTACGTTGAGGATTATAACGAAAGCATCGCTTCCACAGACTCCGCAAGGCCTACGAACAAGTGCCCATCTCTACTTCATCGTCAGCACGCTCATCGTATTGGGGTGCATTGTCTGTTTCAACATCTTAGGCCGGCTGTCGATCATGCAGCATTACAGATGCAGCAAAAATCCAGTAATTGGAAGCCACATCTCCCTCCCAGAAGGCCCACCATCAAGTTCCACCACCATCATGCTTGGTAATGCAATTGATCCTACCGTGCGGCCCAAGTTCTGGGCCGTGTGGAAGAGGATTCGATGTCTGACAGTTGGAGTTCTAGTGACATACATTGTGACTCTGTCCATCTTCCCTGGATACATAACTGAGAATGTGCAGTCGAATGCGTTACGTGACTGGTACCCCATCTTGCTGATAACAACATACAATGCATCCGATCTGGTGGGGAAATGCTCGACGGCAGCATATGTTCCCAAGAGTACTAAAAAGGTTACATGGGCTTGTGTTGCTAGGCTGCTGTTCTATCCACTCTTTGCTGCCTGCCTACATGGGCCTGCATTCTTCCGAACTGAGATTCCGGTGATGATTCTAACTAGCGCGCTCGGAATGACTAATGGGTACCTGACTAGCACACTCATGATCCTTGCTCCGAAATCTGTACCGGTTGCGGAAGCGGAAACCGCCGGCATTGTGATGGCTTTGTTTTTGGGAATTGGGTTAGCAGGTGGATCAGTTCTTGGGTGGTTCTGGCTAATTTAGATTGCGTTCAGATGCTCAATCAAATTGAACTGTGAAAATTCAATCCGACGAAGCAGAAATTACAGAAGTGGGGCTAGCCCCACTTCATTCATTCGTCAAGGACTAAAACTCAAATTCAAATTAAGATTGTTTCTGGTCCAAAATGGAACTAATGAAATTGCAATCAGGTGTTTGATTGTTATTATGAATTAAAATGATGTGTGCATTGAATTGGTTATTGCAATTCATTTCAATTGAGCATCCAAACACACCCATAAATGTACAAAGGTGTACTTCTCCATATGTTTGGAATATGAAGTGGTTGACACGAAAGAAAGCCACACCATTCAAGGAAGCACCAATGTGTTATTCTTGATTGGAGCATTTTGAAACTTGAAACTTTCTTTCTAGTCCAAATTCTTTCAGGGAGAATAATGAATTTTCAACAGAGAAACAGCAGGGCAACACATGTGCAATGCAATGCGGTCTGTATAAGAGAGAACAAACCCGTAATGGCGGGCAGTTAACGTGTATTGGGAATTCGCTTTATGTGAGTGGGACATCGATGGATGATGGACATTTGATGGTCGACGTTCCGCGGCGAGATTCCAAAACACTTTGATCACTGAAATGTGACAGCTTATTCCTATTGTACTCTTGACAAGGAAGCATCAATGCTTTTTTTGCCTGTTTTCATCCATGTGACGTTCTTCTCCCAACACTTGCCAAAGCCCATCAATTGTGCATGTGGGGCCCTCCCTGCCTTTTGCTGATCTAAACAATATAAGACTCCATCAAGTGGGCCACACATGATCATCGGTTTACATCAATCCGTTGGATTATTCAGATCGAGCAATCCAATGGGCCTCACTACAGTTGTGATAATTGTAAATAGGTTTAGAGCGGAATGCTTGAATCGTGGTTCCTATATACGGTTATTAAGACGAATATGAAACATACGGTGTGGAGACCCTGGAGGTGAGAAGTGTGATGGGTAAGCTTCTAGCTCTATTTTCTATAAATACTTGTCTTGGTTCTTACTAACACAAGTGAGAAAACCTTAGTCCTATGGAGAGGTTCTCCAAGGATACGGGTGCGAAAGATCAAGATTCCGGTCGGCAATATTAAGGGATCGAGAATGTCTTCCCAATCAATACACTTTTAGGTTATGGAATTGAATTTCCATTATTGATGCATAGTGGATCTGTCAATTATGTAATACTAATCTAACAAACAATACATAAGATGGGCCTAGTGGTGGATTGGAGGAACCCCAAAAATCTTACCTACTCGGTTGAGTCGTATCCTACTCGGCCAAGGCATCAATCCTTGTGGCAGGGTCCATGATGACACCGGCTCGAAAACAAGTTTGTGGCATGGGTTGTGATCCGAGTCAGGTCTCTGACCTTGGATTGTAAATTGATTGGGCCAGAACCGTTAACTGGGCCTCCCAGCCCAGCCCATTAAAATACTACTTGTAGCTCAACTGGTGTTAACATGGGAACGTTGGACATGGTTGCTTACAACTGATTGAGATCAGCTCAGGCATGGGAAGGGACCCACTTAAGAAAGGCCACTAGGGGTATCTTCGTCGACCGTTGCTTAGGTGGGCCAATCAGCACTTGCTATTGAACACCCAAGAGAAATGCTATCCAATTCATGCCAGGAAAAACAACCAAAGAGGTCATTTTTTATACATGGTCCCACCGTGGCATGCCCTGGACCAAAATGTTGTTAGAAGATGTCTTAAATCTTTTATTTCTCTGCGTTGCTTGACCAGTTGAGGGACTGGCTCGACTAGTCGAAGGTCCCTTCTATTGGTTGAAGCCCACTCAACTCGAAGTCCAGCAACTAACATGCGTGTACAAGGTGTAGATTATCTAACACGCTACCGCACATGACAATGTGGCGCATATGAATGCTTGTGTATGCAGATTGAAAGCTCAAGTGGACCACACCACATGAAGCAGTGGGGATTGAATGCCTACCGTTGAAAAGTTGGTGGGGACCATAGAAGTGTTGGATGAAGTTGATATTTATGTTTTCCCTTCATTTAGGTATATGTAACCTTATGAGCAGGTTTGGATGGAAAATAAACATCATGATAGAACCATGTAACCTTATGAGCAGGTTTGGATGGCAAATAAGCATCATGATAGGTTCTAGGAAGTTTTCAACCGAAAGATTCCAATCCCCACTATTTCTTGGGGTGTAGTCCACTTAAGCCTTCGAGTTGCCTCCTTCGTCTAATGCCCTAAAAAGATCTATCAAAATAGATAGACATCATGATTTGGTCTACAGACCCTGGACAGGACAGTTCGGCTCTAGCTAGGTCCATGAAAAGGATCCCAACTAGGTATCGGCATGGATTGGATACTACCCCTTCTGTCTCTAGTTAGGTCCATGAAAAGGATTTCAACTTGATACGGGCGCTGTGAATTGGCTACTACCCCTGTTAGGACCTGGCTAGAGACCGACGGTCTTGTCGGGGGCTCTGAGGCCATAGTGACATATGTGTTTTATCTAAACTTTTCATTCATTTTAAAAGATCATTAGCCTAAAATGGAGGTAGATCAAAGGCTAGAGTAGACTAGACCACGTAAAGGAGTAGTGACAGTGACTCTTGCTGTTGAGAGGGAGATAAAACTTAAATCCTAATGGGTCGAGCGGGACTTATGGGCTTTCAGTCCTTTATGTCCAAGCTAAACCCAATTTTGTTAAAGGCTGAATATTTAAACCTGAGCCCAACACAGGCCTGTAACCTTTGCCCGGCCCATGTGGGCCACTCTTGGAAGCCCAGGAGGTCAACCTGGCTCATTGACACCCCTAAGCCCATGGTGTAAAAATGTAAGTTTTTATAGGTTTGATATTTGTGGCTTCCATTGGTACGTTGGGTAGGGGTGCACACAGGTTGGTTCGATCCAATTCTGGTGTGAAACTAGAGCCGAAGTGTTCCTAACGGTTCTAGGATATTCGGAACCAGAACCGGACTGTTAGCACCTTAGAACCGAATTAGAACTGGACCGTTAAAACTGGTTCGATTCCAGATCGGTTCCATGGATTTGGGCTTTTTATAATCTAGCCTAATTGCATGTTTTTTTTAAAAAAATTTATAATCTAGCCCATGTCCATTCATGTTGTAATCTATTTGATGAATGGCTTAGATATTGTATAAGGTGAGAGAGAGAGAGAGGACCAATGTGAGAGAGAGACTAGGGGCAGCCGCAGCAGGGTTGGCGTGGATAGGCAAAGGGTATTAGGGTTTTTTATTTTTATTTTTTATAATATACTTCGGTTCTGGTTCGGTTCCAAGTTCTGTTCCATGGTTAGTTTCATAGTTCGGCTCTAGTTCACGGTTTGGTTTGGTTCTATACACCCCCAAACCAAGAATTGAACCAAACTAAACGGTTCTTTGATTTTTGGAACTGGAACCTGTGGATTCTAGAACTGAACCAAACCGTACGGTTTGGTCGGTTCGGTCCGATTCTATGGTTTTACCTATTTAATGTGCACCCTTAACGTTGGGTGTGTTTAGGGAAAAAAAAAGATAAAAACCTACTGCTGCTTCTAACGCCTATACTACTACGCTAATTCAACGATTTTTTGTTTTCCACCAATGTTAGGCCCATAAGATTAGACGCTCCTTGCATAAACCTGCCACCTGTACTTATTAGAGATTAGAGAGATGGATCTAACATATTCTGGTTCTTCCGTCTCCACCGGTGCGTATATCCCATCCTAAAAATCAAGCCGCCTATGCCAAACATGCTCGTTGAATGGAGAACATCGGTCGTCATTGTTCTAACCGTCTATTCCCTCATAAATGCCTGGCCCACCTGATAAAGTGCTCTATAGGATTTTTGGGCTAAGGAACATTTACCATGGGGACTACCTTATGAACATTCCAGATCCCAGACACATGCGCCACATGACACGTGCGGCGAGTTTCCGTTTGGCGCTTGAAGATGGGGCCGTTTGGAACCTGCATTCCAGTTCACCCTTTTTTTTTTTTTTTGCCACCTTTCACAAGAAAAGTCTTGAGAAGCATTCTCAGATTTCTCTCCACCGACAGGATAATAGTCCATCCGAATACGGTAGAACCATTTCTAGAAAGCATAAGTTCCAGGTGGATGTATCAATGGGGACGGTCTACCTACCTACTGTAAGTTATCATGGATGGCATATAATACAAATCTACATCTATTTAACGATCCTAGCCATCAATCATCTACACTTTTCTACATTTAATTTAAGCCATCGACCTTTTCTGGTTTTGTACGGTTGCTTTTAAGGCCATTGATCAGATGGTCAAGGTTGTCCATGTGTTTTTTGGACTATGGACTATCCATGATATTGATCACTAGATGACAGTCCCTTGCCCATCACTATCCAGCTTGAGAACTTTGAATAGATCGATGAAATTTATGTAACCCCAGCTGTATACTTCTTTATTACAAAAGCTGTAAAGTAGAGACTTGTAACTTCAAATAGCCATAAATTTAGTTCAATTAAACTTAAGTTGAATTATTCATTTAAAAATAATATACACCACTTAAAAACATCAAAATACAAGTATAACATATAGCTAGTGATTTTTTATTAGAAAGATTTTTAGTTTAGGCTAATTATCATGGTTGAGTGCATATGTTTAACAGGTTAGATGCTATACCCTATTATGTGGGCCCAAAATTTTCTTGACTTTATTGCTTTAAAAAATAAAAATAAAATACAATGGCACTTTGGCAATTTTTTATGCAAAAAGCATTACCTAAGTATTTTGATTTGTGGGAGAATTCTTTGATAAATTTGGGATTCATCGGAATTTTTAATATATATATATTTTTAATTCATTTAAATAAAGTTAGTAATGGACAGAGTATCCTACGCGACCCAGCTAGGGCTGGGCTTGGACATCGCATGTATGGCTTGATCAACTTTCCAGCTGAACTTGAGATCAGATCATTTTAGCGAAATTTGTCATGACTTTTTATATGCAAGAATTACATTTGATAAGTATATTATTTTAATCCTTAGTCAAAGAACCATTTATCTTGCTCGTAGATCATTGGTTTCACTTCTCTAGCATTTATTTTTATTTTTATATCCACACGTGGTCCTTGAAAAATGGATAATTTAGAAAAAAAAAAAAATCAAGAAATAGGGATTTTATCAAATTTCTAGTCCGAACTCATTGTAATTATTACTTTTGGGTTGGGTTGGACGGGGCTAACCATTTTTGTTTTTAGTTTTAGTCAGGCTTGCCCTTACTATTCTAGGACCACACAAAGTTTAGGATGTACTCGGGCCTTGGGTCCTAAGTGTTGGGTTGGGCTTGGGCATGCCAGCCCAAATCTAACACAATGCCACCCTAGTTTTAGGAAAATAAAAGCAATTGAAGTCCTATGGACACCCCGATCCATAGCTCAAGTGATAGACCAAGTGAAAGATTCACCGTTTAAATACTGAGGTCTTGGTATCAATTCCCTAGTAGGGGTGGCTAATAGTGATGTGTGAATTGATAGTGTTGTGTACTAACAACCTAACAAAAGTATATATATATATATATATATATTATATATATATAATATATATATATATATATATATATATATATATAATATACACACACACACACACACACATAAGTCCCAGGGGACGATAAATAACATTTTTGATATAGATCATTGGTATTTTTTGGAATTAGTTTTATACTTTGATTTTGGCCGCATCAAAGGATGGCTTGAATTTTATCCACTCACTCCCTCTCCTTGTTTTTTTTTGGCCCAAAAAGTCTATTCTTAACTTCTTTATATTCACGTGTAGCCCGCACAAAGAACATCTAACCAACAAAGTCTGTGGGGACCACCTTGTATCACCTTTGGACATTATCTCAATATGTAGATGTAAATTTGAAGTGGGCCATAAGACAAAAATTGTGGATATGTTGCCCACCATTGGTACCTTTTTGTCTATGTACATGCACGCATTCATTTTCTTTTTTTTCCCTCTCCCCCATATCTCTCTCCTTTCTTCTCTTCATGTGTTACTTCTTCTAATAGATTGTGCACCTGACATACATATTCGATGGATGTAAATTTCCTCCAACACAAGAAATGTGGGGCCTATGTGATGCTTGTGTGACATCTATTCCATCCCTTAGTTTCAACAACTCATGCTCAGGATTCAGGAAGTGTTCTAAAAAATGAGGCCAGTCCGAAATTCAATTGGGCCACAACACATGAAATAATGGGATGGAACATCCACCATTGAAACCTCACGTAAGGATCTCTATATACTATCAAACTTGTTCACGATGTTATTCCTAACCATGAATGTTGTTCCCACATAAGAGAAAACAACAACGGTCACCCTCATTCAAAACTTTCATGGCCAAAAAAGGTTTCCTTGCAGGGCCTTCTTTTCTACTCCTTTTTTTTTTTGGTGTGGCCCACTTGAATCTTAGGCTCTCACGTAATAACATGATCCGGTGCATCTGAGCATCTGAGCCCGGACCTACGGAGCTTTTTGTTACAGAGTCTCTCACGTCTTTTAGAAAATTTGCATCTAAATCTAACTTCAATTTATATATCTAACTGCGGGCCCCTCTCTTCAAATGGGTCAATGAACCAAAATTTTGATAGATATGACGATCTAACTAATCTGTTGAAATCAAATGGGCGGTTGGGATTAAAACTAGCCACCAATCTCAATCTAACAAACACGTATTCACTAATCATATAGAATCGTTCAATCACTCTGATTTTTAGTCATAACATGTGGGTTCTAGAATTGTACGATCTAGTTTGAGTCATATGCCACGTGTATAGTTATGGGTGCATGTATGAACCAAAAAGAAGAAGACAAAATTCAATTTAGGTCACATGGGCCGCATGCTTACAGCGTAATCAATGCCTTATGGAGTAACATGCTCTTGCGTATGGACCCAGAGACGTGTCCGGATCCGGAAACATGGGTTGGGGGAGTCAAAGCGAATATAAAACTGCTCTGATACTTTGGTTAGAGTTTGATGCTTCATACTCCTGCACTAAGAAAATGTACACGTGGTTCATCCGTGAGTAATTTTAAACCGTCCAAATTGAGGGCCCCACCTTGGATGGATCAGCCATTGAAAAATAATATCTAATTATTTTTCTAACTGGTCGATTGATTCGTATCAATGTGATGGATAAGATAAATGTGCGTCTTACACCATTTTATTTCGCCTCACCATTGCTATGATTGACAGGTGTGCTGATGAATGATGATTTCAAACTGACAAAAAGATGGAGAGTGGTAAAGAGATTCTCAGTGTCTGGATTTTTCACACCACTTCATATGTGGAATTTTCAATGGACCGTTGATCAATAATTTTCTTCATCGTTCAAAAATGGGAGATGGATGGGATAGTTATACGGTTAGGATTCATTTCAACGTGCTCAAATTGGAGATTTATTGAGTTTATACCATCTACAGAATAGTGCTAGACGCATAATGTATGAAAAAGCCAAATGAGGACAGCAATGGTTCATTAATGTGAGCGTTGGTGATTCCACCGTGCAAATGGCATACACGTACAATAATCTAGACCGTACAAAATGCAGGCCTCATAATAAATGGAGAAAACATGAAAGCTGATTGGACGATCTTAACCATTCAATTTCGCATGTTGATAGCAACTAGTTTGACGGCGAGTATCATTTGCTAACGTGAGATTCAAGATATATGTTCCATATATAATGGGACAGTGAATTGCCTGTACGACGTGGGATGGATTAGTCGTCAGCCACATTTTAAGAAGGGTGGTGAAGAAGTCACCTAAGCTAAGAGCCTTGCTAAGGCTACACGCGTGGACATGTCAGCGACTGCACACGCCACCAAATACGCCAGCGTGGTAGGTGGATAAAATATCCAAGCCATCCATCAGAAGGGTACCACTACATAGATACCCTTCCCTGAAAATCAGTTTGGTCTACAAGTCAGGTGAGCCACAAGTAAAATAAATATACAGATGTGAAAACATCATCCAAAATATCTGACCAATCAAATTATTTCTAGTATCAAGGAATGGACCACCTGATGGATGGCTGGGATGTTTCACTTGTCTACAATGCTGGCATATGTAGTGACTTGTGTTTTAGCCGACTGGTCCACGCGTGTGGGCTTTGCAAAGCTCTCAAATTAAGATTACGTCGGTTGGAGATGTCATGGGCGGGGTTTGTGGATCATGAGTTTGCGATTCTCGAATTCATGCGCCTGGCTTTGCAACCTCATCTGTACGGTCCAACTGTAATGAAATATTTTCAGATGTTAGGAAAAGGTCAACGGAAATTTATTTCATTTTTAAAAAAAATCAGAAGACGTGTCATCTTATATGGCATCCACAGAAGCTACCTTGATTTGCATGGTTTAGATGGGTTGAAAGGTCAGAATAAAACGGATATTAGCATATTCAAGTACAATCGCATGCAGGCAAGAAGCCAAGTAGTGGACCGCCACATGCGAGCGCAGCCCCAGGGGAAAACAATCACACACCATATACAAAGGCCCGATTGGTATTCGGGTTCGTGGATCTGGGCCGATTACGGATTGGTAGTGTTGGGTGCATGACTTGGTGCCTGACATGGACCAAGTTCTCTAATTCTATGGACCATGTTTGGTTTTCTTATCTCGACTCAGTCCTAATATTTGGTGATCAAGTCAGGTCGCAGTGGACGCGGACTGCATCCTACCCATGTCCGGGCAGGGCTCTGTGGGGCCCACCGTGATGTAATTGTTTCATCCATGCCGTTTATTACTTTTATCATATCATTTTAATGTATGATCTTAAAAATAGTAAGTTTATTATTTATAGTAAATTGCGAATTCTAGAAGTTTTAGTTGTAGTTTGCTTCTGATTTCTCTCTCATTGCGTGGTATCCGTATTCAATGGGTTGTGAACTCGATTATTTTATTCATTAATCAATTAAATTTTGATTCGAGAAGCCTCTGTGAAGAGTCAAGAGAAGCTCGTAGATTCAGAGTCGTTATCCTTGAGGAAGATAGTGATCAACCTTATCACGTTCGTACCTGCATCAATACTCTATGAATCAAAATTGAATTTGAATTTAAATTCAAAAAGGGAATAATGATCATAACAAAAAAAAAGAGAATTTGAATGTGACTAGGATAAACTATATTGTGTTAAACTTCTCTTAGTCTTCTCGATTCATTCCTTTATGAAAATGGAACATTCCCTTGGTAAAAGCAAGCATATAAATAATTCACAAAGAAGAAATCAAAAGGAATAGCGAGAGAATATTGATTGTCCACTATATAATTACCTCCTTTTGCTCTCATAAAATCATGTAGATACTGTCATATCCTATGAGACCACCCATCCAGGCCTTTCATTCATAAGCGGCCTTAACAGGATGGTAGTTCGAGTCCTTCGGCTCGGTCTATGGCATTGGTACACACCAATACCTAAGCCAAATGCAACCCTTTGGCAGTCCATAAAGAGAATAATGGGGGTATTTAATCTCAAATTATGTATTATATGAGGAGCAAGGGGCAAAATTTTCCAGCAAGCAGTTTTGGGAATGGCTAATTAAAACTATAGGTTATCAAAGATTATGTAGGGGTTTTAGGTAATTTTATGGAGCCTTTTGTCAGTGTGGATGTTGACTCTTCCTATTCCTTTCAATGAGAAAATGCTTCCTTAAATTAAGGGAGCATAATGATTATTGTATGTCCCAGTTGTGTGGGGTCCACCCATGATGCACAAGTAGAATCCAATTTGGGAAACATTTCTACCTCCTCATGTTTATTGTGCATCCAAATAAATGATTAATTCCAAAAATCATTCTTAAAAGTTAAAACCCATGTTTTTGCTCCAATGAGTTGAGTTTTGTTCTATTCCTTCATCCTGGTGGGTTTCTATAAGGGTTGGATAGCATGCATAAAACATGGTGGCCCCACATTCCATCTCAAAGTTTCTTTGATACCATCTCCAATGTCCCCGATTATTCCCTTTGGTTAAGCCACCTTTAGAGTTGGGCATGAGACGACTTGACTCGACAAAGTCGACTCGTTTGACTTGTTCAAATATGACTTGATCTGAAACGAGTGGGTGAGTCAATCCAAATTGAGTAGACTTAGTTCAATCCAAACTCAAACCAAGTTGAGTTTGAGTCACTCAGTAACTTGACTCGACTCAACCTGAAATCCAACTCGGTATTGACTCGACTCGATTCAAAACCTGACTTTTGTGTGTGTGTGTTTGTGTATCAAATTTGATATTTTAAGATATGAGATGCCGTGTAGCTGATGAAGAGGCTGTAATTTTGACAAGTGAATCTAAGTTTTGCGTGATGATTTCAGCTCGTGAATACCCACTACACCTGACCTGACTCAGTGCCGACTCAACCCAGTACTTGTGATTGGGTCGGACTTGGTTCGGATTAGTCCAGGCTCGACCTGGACTCGGATCAAGTCAGGGATGCTAGACTCGGTATCGAGTTAAGTCGAGTTCAAGTCAGACCTGTTTCAAAACCAGACCGACTCAGGTCAGCCCTAACACGGTCCAACTTGACTTGATGCCCAGCTCCAGCCACCCTAGTTACAAATGAAGTTGAGTTTTGGGGCATAGGACAATGAATGAGTTGGTTGGCACTCACACATCACAGTGGCATCAAACAGCTGCATGGATAAATTGGAACGTGTACGATTGTTCTTCCTTTCTCCAATTCACTTCCTCTCTCTCTCCACGTGTCTGTCATACCCACCGGTTTAGAACCTAGATTAAGAGAAATGCAAGACATCTCTGTCCATTGGATGGTGACATGGTTTTTGGGTGGGCCCTATTTCTCATGTTTTTATCTCCAAACAACTCTCACTGTCTCTCTCAGCCAACACGTTGACATGTTACATGTGTGAACAAAGGGGTAATTATCACACGTGTGCCAGAGTTATTATGCCCTTGGCCTTACCTGGGCTGGACCATATATGGGATAGGCCATGTGCATTTCCTCTTACTATTATGCACTTTTCTCGTACACAATTCATCAGCTGGATGCCTGGTTTTAATTTGGAGAGTCATGGAATGTTCGCAATGGCTATAACCAATGATAATGGTCTGGATTTTGCACGTGTGCACAATGTTGGCATGTGTGGCACGATAGCCACTTTTACAGCTAACTGCAAGACGTGATCCGATCCCTTTCCTCGCGTCACACACCCGCCGGTTACTATCAAAGAAGAGGCACATTTCTCGTGATCCCAAGCTCTGTGGGCCCCACCTCAACGTCATGAATTGACTTTGCCCCGCTAACATGAAGTTCCTGTAGGCAGAATCTATGTGGGGCCCACTGCAGTGTCGGTTGGAAATCCGCTCCGTCCGTCGTTTACAAGCTAACAAAAAGGATAGGAACCTAAAGATTAGGCAGATCCAAAATCCAAGTAGATCACACTACCCGACATTGGGGATTGGATAGCCACCATGGAAACCTTCGTGGGGACATAAAAGTCTTGGATCCTCCTTGTGAACGGTTTGGTTGGCAGCAAACCTCACGGTGGTTTATAGGAAAGTTTCAATGATGAGCATTTTCTATCATTGGGCTTACTTGAATTTTAGATCTACCTAATATTTGGGTTCTTATATTATTATTAACTTGCAAAACTAATGGAGTTAAATTCTCAAGAACATCAAAGTGGGCCCACTAACTTCCTGTCCTAGGGGATGAAAACACCTCATAACCCTTCTAGGTCAACCATGATGCTTATATGTCATCAAGAAAAAAAAAAATATTTGTCATCACAAATACTCTAGCTAGAGTTGTCCAAGAACCGAGCTAGCTGGGTTAGCTTGCTTGAATTGACTCAAAAAAGCTTGACTTGACTCGAATTGAAATTGTGTTCAGGCCGAGTCGAGCTAATTTTATTGAGCTCGAAAAATTTCAAGTAGAGTCCGAGCTGGACCAAGCTCGACTCGACTCGACTTGGTCTTGAGCTTGAACCCGACTTAGTATGGCTCAACTCGATTTTTTGACTATATATAATATATATATATATATATATATATATATATATATATATATATATTTCAAAACATAACAAAAAAAATAAAAATCCTAATGCACTTGAGTATGGGCCATTCTCCAGCGCCCGACCTTAAAAACCCTAACCCACTTCAGCCGTCCAGCGATAGCA
Organism: Magnolia officinalis; assembly: GCA_021015155.1. Taxonomy (NCBI): domain Eukaryota; kingdom Viridiplantae; phylum Streptophyta; class Magnoliopsida; order Magnoliales; family Magnoliaceae; genus Magnolia; species Magnolia officinalis. The sequence goes on along the minus strand of JAJHSJ010000001.1, from coordinate 1,228,807 downwards.
CCCAACCCAGACCCTACTAATCTCTCTCTCTCTCTCTCTCTCGCCGTTCTCCAGTGCCCGAATGGCAACCGTCAACCACTCTCCTCTCCTCTTTTTCTCACTGTTCTCCAGCACCCGAACGACGACCGACGACCAATCTCCCCTCCTCTCTTTCTCGTCCTTCTCCAGCACCCAAACGATGATCGACGATTACTCTCTTATACTCTCTCTACATTCTCCAGCGTCTGCCTAGACGACTGACAACTGAAAGGTACTCTCCCCTAGTCCTCTCCTCATCTCTTTATTCTCCGGCGTCGTTCGATTAGCAGACCCTTCCAAACCACTGACTTGGTGGCTATGACCCAATCGAACAGTCAGACCCCACCCGAAAACTCAAACTCGAACTCGAACTTGGCTCGAAAACTTGAACTCGGCTGGAAATGGATCGAGTTGTTGACCGAGTCGAGTCAAGCTGCCAATCCAAACTCGATGACCGAGCCGAGCCGAGCCGAATTCAAACTGAGGTATCTTGCTGGTCGAGTCGAGCCAAGCTGGGCAAAGCTGGACTCGGATGGACTCGTGTACACCTCTAACTCTAGCCCTTAAGAAGATTTGAACGGTGTTCATTTAATTCTCACGGTTTATTGTGGTGTGGCCTATTGAATCTTGAATTTGCCTCATTTTTGGCTAAGTACTAACATGATCCGGCCAAAAATGCTAATAGGAGTGGATTTCACATAAACATTCCGGAAGGTCCCACCAAACCCAGGGTCTGGATTACCTAAAATTAGTCCTAGTGAACCGGAAACGGATTGGCTACTCCCCCGCCACCACCCAGGTGGCTGGTGGTCGGTGTTCTGTGAGCCCCACCATGATGTATTTGTTTCATCCATTCTGTTCATCCATTTTTTCAGATCATTTTAGGGCTTGGTACAAAAAATGAGAGGGATATAAATATCAGGCGGACCACACCACAGTAAAACAATAGTGATTGGATATCCACCATTAAAATCCTCCTAAGGCCCATTGTACTGTTTATTTGACATCCAATCTGTTGATTAGATCATACAGGCCCAGATGAAGGGGAAAAACAAAAATCAGCTTGATCCAAAACTTTCATGGCTTAATGGTCGACAATCATTCAACACTGTTTCCTATAATGTGGTCCACTTGAGATTGTTATATACATAATTTTTGGTATCAAACCATAGAATGATCTAGAAAAATAGATGGACGGCTTGGATGAAACACATACATTATTGTGGGGCCCACAGAGCACCGACCATCAGCCATTGGCTGGTGGCAGGGGAGTAGCCAATCCGTTCCCCAGAGTGAACCCGAAGGAAAATCTACGATACTTGTGTAGGGTATGATGGTTCATGCTCATGCACTCAAAATCGTACATGTTGCGTGCAAGTAACTCTATTTAAAACTGTAAAAATAACGTAAACCTTTAAATGGCTCATAGACAAACCATACTGAATTTATGCCCACTGTGGCTGATAGGTGGACTAGTTATGGTTGGATGAAAATAAAAATGATCAACATTTCAAATTAAATAAACAAATTCTTATTAATGAGTGGCTCTGATCACTAACGAAGACGAGCGCTGAGCTCCTCCAGCTCCGGGCTGCACCGACCGTTCAATGGAGATCAAAGTTACATGAGCACCACAGTGATGTATTTATTATATATACACTGTTCATTCATTTCGTGTAGTTCAAAAATAAGTTATAGATGAAGCTCAAGTAGACCACACCACAAATGGCAATAAAGACCATTAGGTGAAGATCGGAGACGTTTCAACTCTGAGGCTCTTCAGACCCGACTTGAGGCACAAGATTAAGCTCGGAGTTATGAATAAGCGAGGGATGGACTTCAAATTCGACATTGGCTACGCCTTCGCTCTGAGGCCCTACGTGGAATGATCTAGAGCCGGGGCTGTCGACTCAGTATTCAGAGCGGGATCCTGTAATGATTCAAGTCCTAAGAGGTCGGACTTAGGTTGGGATCCACTAATAAGGGGAACCATTAGTGGATGTATGTATTTATGGTATGTAAATCATCAGTCACGCATTCATGTCATGTCAGAAAAACATCAAACATATATTGCACCTGACCAGACATAATTTTCGCCACTTGACATTTATGTGTATATACATGTGATCGGGCACTGGCATTGTTTACACATCGTGAAGATGTCAAAGCGTGCATTCAATCTGTGCATGCATGTGAATATATCATACACGTGTTCATGAGTAGACAAGCCACCCACTAATAAAATAAGGGAAATCATGGGCCGCAAGTTTAGATACTGGTCATAATCTAGGCTTGTCTGTATAGCTGGAATTTGCATAAAAAGACAGCATTTATGTTTGATCCATGTTTGATGGGACTTTTCATACTTATCAAATAATAAAAAGAATTACAAATTAATTTTTAGGTTTTGTAATTATTATAGTAATTTTCTGTAAATAATTAGATGTTGACGTTGGCAGCTATGCTAATGGTATTCAGATTTCAAAAACCATGGACTACACAAAAACTGTGGTGCTCACCATGATGCATGTCTTATCCACACCATTTATCTATTCTACTAGCTCATTTGGGAGAATGACCCAAAAAAAGAGGTAGACCCAAAGCTCAAGTGGACCACAATATAGAAAATAGTGGTAATTGAATGCCCGCAGTTGAAAACTTCTTAAGGTCCGTGGGAGTTTTGGATCAAGTTGATAGTTGTGATTTAATTTTATCCACATTTGTTTAACCTTGTGAACATGTTGGATGATAAATAAGTATTGCTATGAGCCCTAAGAAAGTTTTAGTTTTCAATGATAGAAGTCATTACTCCCACTGTTTTGTTGTTTTGTGTGGTATAGTCCACTTGAACTTGCCTCATTTTTTAGCCCATGCCAGTGAAACATGTGGACAGTATGGATAAGAAACATACGTAATGGTGGCCCCCACAATTTTTGTTTACCATTTTAACACATGATTCTAATACACAGCCTCACATGAACGTACGATTAGTCCCGTTTTCTAGGTTAAAAATAAGTACAAACTGAATATTTTAACTTTTAAATAATTTCTTGGTTAAATTCTTGAAAAATAAATAAATATTATTGAAAAGTATCGTTTATTTCAAATTCAGCAATAATATTACATGATTTTTAATATCTCAGCGATATTTGTTGCAATGGTCACTTAAAATGAAGAGTTTAATTCAGAAAAATGCATGCCACGTGTTTAAAATTTGGCCGCATGAGTATGAACCATCACATCCCTACGTTTGAGGAGCCGATGAGGTGAGACCCCCCGACTCACCTAAGATGGTACGGCCCTAACCGTAATCCCATCTTGTTGTATATACTACGTATCCATGCTGTCTATCTGTTTTTTCATATCATTTTAGAGCATTATCGTAAATGAAGAAGATTCAATTATCAAGTGGACTATATGTAAGGGAAAATAGTGGTTATTGAATGTCCTACCATTAAAACTTCATTAGGATGAATTTTAATATTTTTGTAGTTTTTATTTTCCATCTAATCTGTTGATAAGACCACATAAGCCTTGATGAAGGGATAAAACAAATATCAACTTCATCCAAAACTTCTGTAGCCTATTAATGGTTAATATCACTTTTTTTGTGGTATGGTAAACTCGATGATTGGATCTGCTAATTTTTTGCATAATAGACTAAAATGATTGGGAAAAACAGATGAACAGCGTGGATACATAAGATATACATCAAGGTGGGCCTCACAGTAAGGAATGTACTGTCTTGGGTGGGTCACAGGTTTCATCTAATCCGCTTGTGGCATGATTCCGCGTTTGTTAGACGTCCTTATCACTGGAACAATCTTAAGAATCGAATCTCCACAATTGCTTTGGGAAATGTGCAATATGGTACGCACGCTTGTGATCGAGACTCGCTAAATTACATTTTAGCCCTTGTGCCGACAAAAAAGGAAAATAGTGGGGTGCTCGCACTCGTCCATGTGGCACTGGCGAGTCCTCGTTCGGCTGAACACCGAACGTTTCAGTAGATCTCGACCGTTCAGATTGTTGAGGCCCATCGTTGATGCGAATACTAAATCTCACCCATCAAATAATCTAATGTTTGGGTGTTCGTTTTGGACTTTTGTCCTTCTTTTTTATTTTTTGCAACTTCCCATTTAATGGCCAGCTATGGTTTTAAAGCAGTGAAGTACACCCACAAAGAGGCCCTACTATTTCCACGTTTCTCGATTTAGTCCATGCGTGCCGCGTGACAATGGATGATTTTTTTGACCATTCTCCAACAGTTTACTGGACACGACTTTCCTGCAATCCCGGCCTACCGGAGATACCGTGGGGATTCGGTGATGTCATGTGACATGGGCTCTATTTATCTCTTACATCAGCTCATGTTTTATATATATATATATATATAATATATATATATATATATATATATATATATATTATATATATATATATAGCTTAAGGGCATTCTTATAATGGAATTAAATAGTTTGGAATTACAGTAGGTGGAATTAATAATGTTATTGTGGAATGATTGGATGTCTAGAAATAAATGATATTATGACCATTCAATTTTACATTGTGATTAAATTCATATTTTTGAAAAAAATACCATAATAACTGAATCATGTATTTGGTGGATCATGGAATTATAATTAATATATTAAATTTTACAAATTATATTACGTACATAAAATTTAATTGTCATGACTAAAGGGCACATATGGATTAACTGTGTGGATAAAACACATACGTTAAGATGAGACTCTGAAATGTAGGATATTATCAAATCTACTAAAAATCCTGCCCTATCTCTAGTTAGGATAAGATTATATTTTGTAATTTGCAAATGCCAAATGAAATTTTCATTGGATCAAATTCAATTCCATATCCCATCTAATCCCACATTACAAACAAGCCATAAGTAGAGGCCATAAGAAATGATAGCCATGGAATGCTCACTGTTGAAATTATTTATAGGGCTATTTACCGCCCAAATGAATTGAAGAAATTATGAACATCATCAATGAAATCTTTTATAAGCCCAACAAGATTTCTGTAGGTGTCCAATCATTACTGCTAGCTGTGGAGCCTCGCGGACAATTTGGATGTCACTGGAAAATTTTAGGGCTGGATCGCATAAATGAGGCATATTCAATGTTTAAATGGACCATACCACAGGAAACATTTGAATTGAATGTCTACCATTGAAAACTTCTTAGGAACCACAAAAGTTTTGGATCAAGCTTATATTTGTGTTTTCTCTTCATCCATGCCTTTATGATTTAATGAATAGGTTGGATGACAAATAAACATCACTGTGGGGCCTAGAAAGGTTTTAACGGCTGAAATCATTATTCCTACTGTTTCAAGTGGTAGTATAATCCACTTGATCTTTAGGTATGCTTCAATTTTGGGCTCAACCCCTTAAATTATATGGAAAAATGAATGGACGGCGTGGATAGTACTCAATACCATAAGAGCGCATTGATTAACTCAGTACCCAATTCGATTTCGTACTGCGTGGGCCTGAAGAATGCTGGCCGCGATTGAAATTTGATTGCGAGTAAACTCAGTTGGGCCCACCTTGAATGTATGTGGTCTATCCACGTCGTCCATCCATTTTTCCATCTAATTTAAGGGGTTGAGCCCAAAATTGAAGCATATCCAAAAGATCAAGTGGATCATACCACAGGAAACAGTGGGTATAATAATTTCCACCGTTGAAACCTTGCTAGGCCTCACAGTGATGTTTATTTGTCATCCATCCTGTTCATAAGATCATATAGACATGGATGAATAGAAAACACAAATATAAGCTTGATCCAAAACTTCTGTTGTCCTAACAAAATTTTCAATGGTAAAAGTTCAAGTCAACTATTTCATGTGGTGTGGTTCATTTGAGCATTATATACTTCATTTTTGTGCTCAAGCCCTAAAATTATTTGGGAAAATGGATGGACGTAGCGGTTAAAATACATCAATCATGGTGGACCTCACAAAGTTTACTTAGTAGGCCAAGCCTAGCGAGTTACTTACTACGCAATCCGCTTCCTCCGCGGTGGTTGTGGATTGACCATGAACTGAAACTGCACTGGTTGGATGATCCTAACCGTCTGAATTGGGTGCCAGCTATCCAATTCAAAGTCAAAATTCAAATGATTGTGATAATCCAATCGTTGCAAAATTTAAGTGATTTGCCAGCCACTATTGGTATGTTATTGGACCATTTGTATTGACATACGTTTAACCCGTGGATGGAGGACTTGCTACAAATTAAGAAATTGGCTATTTCTGACATTGCCAAAAGTTAGACAACATACCTCAAAATGGAAGTACTAAAAATAACTGATCCATTGTCAACCATGAATGTAAACGTGTTGCAGCTAATGAGCAGGCGTGATTGTTTTTAGGACCACATACAAGGTAGACGGCATTGATGATCAGCTCAGATCTCACACGCCTTTGGCATTTTTGGCCATAGAAATGTTATCCTGCTTGCTTGAGTAGGCTTTTGCAGGATGAAGGTTACCTGTAACCATTGACGTGATCCAGTAGAAAAGCTGCACGTGTACACATTAGACGTGGACCTCCAAGGAAAAGTAAAAATTCCGGGTGAAATGACAATGTAGCCGAGCGGGGATTCAGTGATACCGTTAGAGTGGGGTCCGCCACGATGTATGTCCTGTATATCCACGCCGGCCATTCATTTTTTTCAGCTCATTTCACGGCAGGAGTTGAGAAATGAAGCATTCAAATCCTAGGTAGAAGTTAGAACATATCACAATAAACAGCGCCGATTAAATGCTTACTGCCTATAAACTTTTCATTAGCTACAAAAGTTTATTTTTATCATACTGATATTTGTACATTATTTTTATTTATTTTATTTTATTTTTTTAATCAAGAGGTTAGATGGCAAATAAATGTTATGGTAGGCTGAAAGATATGCTTTGTTTTAAGGATTATGCCATTAAATGATTTGGAAAGATAGATGAACAAAGTTGATATACTATGGGTATAAAACATATACAACAACTTGGCTTTACGAATATTTACTGCAGGTCTGCATCGAGCCTGACTTGGTTGTGACCTTGATGTGGGTGCGACTATGATGGTATGCATTATATGTCATTTGTCTGTCTGTTTTGTCAACTTATTTTAAAATGTCGTCACAAAAATAAAACAAATACCAGCAAATGAACTCATCCAATACAGTATCACTCTTACTCCAGAGACGACCTTGATGTATGTAAAATATATACGTCTTCATGTGTTTTTCCATATATTTTGACATATCATTTTATAATAAGTGACCAAAAATGAAACGGAATCTAAATCCCAGTATTACTTACCATGAGAAATAGTGGTGATTGAATGCTCTATAATTAAATGCTTTTTAGGCTCACTGTAATGTTTTTCTAATGTTTATTTTCATCTAGCTTGTTGATAAAGTCAATCACCAATATTTCTTATGATGTGGCCCACCTGGTAGGGGTCATCTAAAACACAACATACGGACACGTCAGACGCGTGCCTCAGGGTGAATGTGATCTGGGCCACAGATCATGCTGCTCCATCATCAGTTGGGGCGCATATGTACATTCAACCCCGTTTTCCGTAAATGTGGTGGCCGGCCCAAAGATGACGACCCTGATTAATTATTTTTTTTTGGCATGCCAGGTCCATGAGCCTCGGTGATGAAGGGCCAGATCTGGCTCATCGATCGCATGTGCAGCCATCTGTATCTGCAAGTGTTGTTCCTCTTCCTTGGAATGAATCGAATCAGTGCCCAGCTCAGGTTAGCAAATCAGACAAATGGCCGCATGATTATCTACCTCTCATTGCCCAGTTAAACGTGGTCCACATGCCTGGCTGTTGAAAATTATTAAAAAAAAAAAACATGTGTCTACACGATCACATGCGTTGGCCCTGGATTTTCAGTTCCTGTCAATTATATTAAAATGCTAACATTGATCTGGCGATGTACCTGTGGACAACCACATCATCGATCTGGACCGTCGAGTTCGCCTCGCGCGGATTGCGTGGTGACGCCAACCTCCTTGATGGCAGGACTCTGTGGGGCCTACCGTGATGGATTTATTTTATCCATGCCGTCCAAGTTTTGCTACCTCATTTTGGGCTATGAGTACAAAATTGGAGGATATCCACAGCTCAAGTCGACTATGCCAGAGGAAATATTGGGAATTGAACGGTTACTGTTAAAAACTTATTGGGAACTTTGGAAGTTTTGGATCAAGCTCATATTTATGCTTTTCCTTCGTCCGTGTCCGTGTGATTGTATCAACAAGTGGGATGATAAATAAACATCACTGCAGGCCCTAGGGATGTTTCAACGGTGGACTTCATTATCCTCGTGATTTACAGTGTTGTTGTCCATTTGAACATTGGATATGATTCAATTTTGAGATCATGGCCTAAAGTGAGCTGGAAAAACGGATGGACGGCGTGGATAAACACCATATATCACGGTGGGGCCCACAGAGTTAAGGTCACAAGGAATCGGCGTTCACCTCGCGTGGGCAACATGCGACAATGGGACCAATCCGAACAATGGCTTACAAAGAACGGCTGAAACGAAAATTTAGAAAAAAAAAAAACAAAAGATTTTGGAGCCATCTTCAATCCACGTTGAGGCCCTTAGTTGGACGATACGGATCAAATATCAATATGCAGGACCCAACGATAGGAGTTGTATATAATTGTGCCGTACAAATCTATTACAATATAATAATTTCGTGTTCAAAATTAGGAAAAGATCAGGTACAGTCGACAGCACCACAACCTTACCTTATGGCAACTCATTTTCTGCCAACTTGTTAGATGGGTAGGAAATCTCAGCCGTTAAAACTATCAATCACATTATGAAGATCTTTTATCTTGAAAATTAGGCTTCAGCTTATCATTTGAGACATACTAGAGAAATCAATGAATGGACGACGGCGATAGGACAGAACATAAAGTTTAGTAATACATCTAATATTTCTCGCTTTATTTTTCAAGGAAGTTAGGCTTTCATGATGGGTCCAAGATTTTTCACGGATCGGATTTCCCAGATACGTCTTAAGTAGGCGGGAAAAAAAACGCAATTCTAAGATTATGGTGATGACAGCAGTACTGACCATTTCTCTCGTGGCCTTGATTCAGTGAGCGGCGGCTTACTTGTGGGGGCTGAAACGTGGTAGAGATCTAGACGCACGGAACACGTATTAGAGATCCAGTCCATTCATCAGGTAGTGATCACACCGTTCATATTATATACCTAACATCATGGTGACATACTCCTCTAATAAACCAAGACCTACGTTGAATTTGGACTGTTGGACCTTTTTTACGAGCTGGTCATTTATTTCGCATAAGTTTGAGCTTTCTCTGAGGAGTGTAACAATATAATTTTTGATCGATGACACGATAATAGAGTAACCTATCTGATGAATGGCCCAGATCTATGACACGGGAGCCATACTCCCAGATCTCTGATGCGTCTTAGATGTGGAGTCCTCATATCTAAAGCTGACTTATTTGCATCTAGCTGTAAGCAACTGGAATCTTATCTAAAACCGGCTTCTTCCTATTAAAGACTTGTTTGATACGTCGGCCGAGCATGAATGCCTGTACTCGAGCGCGCATCTACCAAATTTAGGGCTTTTTCCAACCGTACGCCTCACTTTTTAAGCCAGCAACCTTATCACGCCCGTTCAAATTTACTATACCAAACCACGCCCCTGTGTACGGGCGACTTTTCACCGGACCAAAATACCCCCGCCATTCCTTGCGGTAGCGGATTGGCTGGTGTGCGAAGACGAGCGCTGACGCTCCTCGAACTTCAAGTTGTACGAACGGTTCAAAAGAGATTCAACAATTATGTATTTATCATATACACAACGTAATCCGTATTTGGAGATCCTACCATAGTATTATCAAAAAAAATAATAAATCATATCCAAAGATCAACTAGAACACACCACAGAGTAGAGAGAAATTGATTTTCTCCTTCGAGAATTTCATAGGGCCAACCATAACATTTATTTTCCATCCAATCTATCCATAACGTCACAAAGACCTAGATGAATAGGAAAAACAACTTTCATATTGATTCAAAACTTCTGTAACCCCTAAAAGGGTTTCAGTGGTAAACGTTCAATCCCCCACTGCCTTTTATAGTGTGGTCCACTTGATATTTATATCTCCCTTATTATTCCTCTCAAGCCTTAATACTAGCTTGCCAAATAAATGGACGGTTTAGATATAACACAAACCTCATGATGGGACCCACAAATATAGTGGGGTATTACACCATGAAAAAAAAAGCGCACAGGCTACCACGACGCACAATATATACATATATATTTTTTTACATGAAGGACTTTTATCCGCTACATTTATCTCTAATACATATTTATATAAACATGTATATATAAACATATAAATTTTTTTTTTTCTCTTTTTATTCCTTTCTTTCTTTATTCATTTAACAAATATATCTCCTAAATCAGAATGAATTACTTGGCGTACCATATGATTTTGGAGTAGGAGAAGCTACTTTAGCCAATCAACCTGGTTATTTTTCAAAATTCCATCAGGTCAATGGTCGAAAATCCATTTCATTCACTTCGCGGTCAATTTCAATAAGTTCACGGTCAATTTCAATCAGTTTGTGGTCAATTCCATTAACTTCGCGGTCAATTTTATTAACTTCGCGGTGAATTTCATTAACTTCGCGGTCAATTTCATTCACTTCGCGGTCAATTTCGTTCACTTCGCGGTGAATTCTGTTTACTTCGCAGTCAATTTCATTCCCTCCATTCACTTTGCGGTCAATTTCAATCAGTTCGTGGTGACTTTCATTCACTTCGCGGTCAATTTCGATTAGTTCGCGATGAATTTTATTTACTTCATTCACTTCGCGGTCAATTTCAATCAGTTTGCAGTGAATTTCATTCACTTCGTGGTCAATTTCATTTACTTTGTGGTCAATTTCAATCACTTTGTGGTCAATTTCAATCACTTCGTGGTCAATTTCAATCAGTTCGTGGTCAATTTCATTCACTTCGCGGTTAATTTCAATCAGTTTGCGATCAATTTCATTCACTTTGCGGTCAATTTTACTCACTTCGCAGTCAATTTTGTTCACTTCGCGGTGAATTCCGTTCACTTCGTGGTGAACTTCGTGGTGAATTTCATTCGATTCGTGGTGATAAGGGAAGCAAAGAGTGGACAAGGGAAAGCCATTAGTTAAATCGACCTAGCTGCTAATAAGCTTCTCAAGGAAGCGAATAAGTGTGTGAACATTGACAAGCCAATCTTCGGAAGCGTGCCCGAGGTCAAAATTGGCGATGAGTTTTGCTACAGGGTGGTGCTTTCCATCATTGGCCTTCATTTTCCTGATAAGGGTGAGATAGATTACATGAAGGTAAGGGTAAGGATTCTAGCTACGAAATATCAACATTCCTCCTAGTCAATCATGTAACTCATTAAGGTCCATCAACATTCCTACGAAGTGACTGAAATTCACCGTGAAGTGAATGAACTTCATCGCGAAGTGAATGAAATTCATCACGAAGTAAGTGAGCTTCACCGCGAAGTGAATGAAATTCTAGGTGGACCACACTACATGAAACAATGATCAATTGGAATTAAAAACTTTTTATGGGCCACAAAAGTTTTGGGCTAAGCTGATAGTTGTGCTTTGCCTTCATCCATGTCTGTGTGACCTTATTAACATGTTGGATGACTAATAAACTTCGCGGTCAATTTCATTCACTTCGCGGTGAATTCTGTTCACTTCATTTACTTCACGGTAAATTCCCTTCACTTCGTGGTCAATTACATTCAATTCGCGGTGAATTCCATTTAATTCATCTACTTCGCGGTGAATTTCATTCATTTAGTTGTCAATTCCATTCACTTCGTGGTGAATTTTCTTCACTTCACGGTCAATTACATTCACTTCATTCAATTCGCGGTAGGTCTATACATCGAGCCGAGTCGAGTTGAGGTGGGTCAAGCTTGGCTTGGCTCATCCGTGCTCTCCTCGAGCTCGAGCTCGGCCTCGAGCTTACCATTGGAGCTTAGGTTGTTTGCCAAACCTTTCGAGTCGAGCTCGAGGCAAGCTAGTGGATCGAGTCGAGGCGAGCTTACCCCGAGTAGAGTTGAGTCTGCTCCTAACCTAACCCAACCCGCACCTGACTCAACCCAACAACTCGACCCAACTGACCAACCCCCAAATCATATATATATATATATATATATATATATATATATATAGAGAGAGAGAGAGAGAGAGAGGAGAGAGAGAGAGAGAGAGAGAGAGAGAGAGAGATGGTACATTGTTTTTGGTGTTGAGAGAGAGAGAAGTGCTCAGGTGAGTGCAGGCCGTATGACTGAGACAAGTCGGGCAGACGCTGAGTCAAGTTCCAGCGAGTGGTAGAGAGAGAGAGAGAGGGGTGCTCAAGCGTGGTGAGTTAGGTAAGGAAAGGAAACGGTGAGAAATGGATGGACGGGTAGGGTATGGTTTAAGTTTTATTTTTCTTTGTAATTTTTAAATATACTAATATATAATATTATATATTCGAGTTGAGCTAAGTTGAGTTCGAGTCGAGTCGAGTCGAGCTCTACTATTTTCGAGCTTGACTTGTTTTCAAAATGAGCTAGGTCATATGAAGCTTGGCTCGCCTTAAATCGTCGTTCAAGTCGAGTCAAGTCGAGCTAGATCGAGCCAAGCCGAGCAAGCTTTTCGAGCTAGCTTGGCTCGTTTACAACCCTAATTCGCGGTGAATTTCATTCAATTCATCTACTTCGCGGTGAATTGCCTTCACTTCGCGGTCAATTATATTAACTTCATTCACTTCGCGGTCAAATTCCTTCACTTCCCAATGAATTTACTTCACTTCGCGATCAATTCCCTTCAATTCGTGGTGAATTTCATTCAATTCATCTACTTCGCGGTGAATTTCCTTCACTTCGCGGTCAATTATATTAACTTCATTCACTTCGCCGTTAAATTCCTTCACTTCCCAATAAATTTACTTCACTTCGCGATCAATTTCCTTTAATTCGCGATGAATTTCATTCAATTCATATACTTCGCGGTCAATTCCATTCACTTCGTGGTGTATTTCCTTCACTTCGCGGTGAATTCCCTTCACTTTGTGGTTAATTCCATTCATTTCATTCACTTCGCGGTGAATTTCATTCACTTTACGGTCAATTCCATTCAATTTGTGGTAAATTTCTATTACTTCGCAGTCAATTCCATTCACTTCGCGGTCAATTTCCTTCACTTCGCGATCAATTTCATTCACTTCGTTTACTACGCAGTGAATTTCATTCACTTCGCGGTCAATTCCATTCACTTCGTGGCCAATTCCGTTCACTTTGCGGTGAATTTCCTTCACTTCGCAGTCAATTTCAATGACTACGGTTATAATCCATAGCCACAGGGAACCCCAACTTTCAGAAATCATATTTTTGATAAAGCAAGGGCATTTTTAATGACTATGGTTATGATTATGATTATAATCCGTAGCTATAAGGAACCTTAGCTTTTAGAATTACATTTCTGATAAAGTAGCTAGTAAATGTGTGTCCGTACAACATATGAGTAATTTTTAGAATAAAGTATGGGAGGGCTTAGTAAGGTGCGCGGCTCGTAAGTGAATCGTACAACAAGAAAGATCTCCCAAATTTATGATTAAAATACAATACACCAACTCATGAAATAAACTAAAGGGAATATTACAGCTGTTAATTAATATCTATCAATTATTAAGATAAATAGAAATTTTATAGCGTAAAATTACAAAAATGTCCGATAATCAGATGCTTCGATCATTTGAACGGTTTAGATATAGATATAGATACAGATGTATGTGTATGCATTGTACATTTGCATGTGTATGGATGGCTGAACTCTATAAGACCACTGGTGTTCTCTTTATTCCGAGCACAACCTGTCGTTCTCCTTATCCTCTTAACTTGAAAAATAACTTTGATACTTGGTCAATGTGTGGATGGTACACAAGCACTTAGAAATTACTTGTAAATTATAAATGTAACTTATGGAAAGTAAAATAAAGTTGTTCAAATTATTCTTGGATGTAAAATGGACAAAATATCACACTCATTCGATTATTAAACCATCGGATTAGTAGACATTTATTGGACGGTTGAAAATGAAAACTATCACTGGTCCCATTTGAAGAGAGTAATATTCACGAATCAAAGATTATGATTCTCAAATCAATCTGATTTTTAGGGTGTGACTTGAGTTAACGTGTGCCACGTATACAAATTCTGAGAGCTTGTCTATGAAGCATCATACACTACTTTAGTATCATATAATTCCTTGTCAGTCGCTATTTATTAATAGGTTTGCCCAACCATTCCACGCGCCATCTCGCACGTCCAAACGTTCGTCCATGTGAAATATGATCCGTAAATAATTTAGGCCCATTAATAAGATCTTATCCATATGGAATCTAGGCCCACCGTGGAGATGAGCATACACAAAAATCAATCTGGTTCAATCATCAAGCAGTTGAAACCATAAGGAAACGCAAGTAGCATTATCTAACTATCCATTTTAAACCATACACGTGTGTACTACAAGATTTGTCAATGGACGGGAGTGATTTTGGCACGAATGTGGCCCACCTAATAGACGCTGGACATCCCGAACAATTGGTCTGCTGTCGCACATACAAGTACGGGTGGAGAGGGTAAAAAACAACGGGCTTCTGGAAACCCTTCGCAATGGCCCTCTCACGCCACGTGGCGGTGATCGACAAACGCAATTCTGGTGCTCTAGGAGCCTCCAGTGCCATAATCCAAAGGCGGAGAGAAGGACACCTGCCGCTGAAGGCATGGCCCACCTCGACGTGGTAAAGCTCGTGAAGAGAGCGGGTCCAACGGCACGACTTCAGAAAGTCACAATAACAACAGGGTGGAGAAGACAAAAAAAAAGAAAAAAAGGGGCGAGTTTGTTCAATCTCACGTATGAACTAGCTGTTATCTTGTCATCTCTTTCCTTTTGCTAAGTCGGTCGCGGATTGGGCGGTAACCCTGCCACCACCGACTACGTGGTGGCAGGACTATGTGGTGTCACCATGATGTATCTGATTTATCCACGCCGTCCATCCGTTTTTCCAGTTCATTTTAGGCGATAAGCCCAAAGTTGAAGTTTATCCTAATCACAAATAGACCACATTATAGGAAACAGTAGGGATAATAATGTCCACCGTTGAAACCTTCTTAGGGATAATAAACCGTTTATCAGATTGGCCTGAACGTAGATGAAGGAACTCATTGGTTGTGATACCCAAAGCATCTTTATTATTCAAAATTTCTGATGATATGGACCGTCAACTTGAACATTGCTTCGTAGACCATTGATTTAAAAGTACAAGTTTTTTCAATGTTGAATATTTTTGAAGCAGCCATCTTCAGTTTATATTTGGTTAGATCGACGGTTTGGATTAAGGAGTACCCCAGATCCAATGGATAGTCCCGACGCAGGTGATACATTGAGATGCATTGGAATTTTCCGTTGTGGCATAGCGCAGAGATGAGCATCACTCTGTTTGGATTAGGTCGTTTATATATGAAAAATAATGGCCGCGGATTTCCTGCGAAATCCTGGAGCAGTAGGTTCCCGAGCAGGGATTCTGGGTGGGGCCACCATCATTTGTGGGAAATCTATCCTGTTCATCCGTCTTGAGAGATCATTTTAGATGGATGTAAAACTAAAGTGAGACACACAAGAGGAAATAATGAAGATTCAGTAAGAACAGTTGAAACATTCTCGAGGCTACAAAAGATCTCTATCATACTATAGTTTTTATATTTTCACTTCATCCTGGTAATAACATTATAAATGGTTTGGAAGGCATATAAATGCCAAGGTGGAGCCTAGAAAGGTTTCAATAGTGGGTATTTCTTTCCCCGAGCTTTCATCTTGTGTGTGTGGCCCACTTGAGTTTTAATTTCACTTCATTTTTTCTTTTAGGTCACGTATCCTAAAATGAGCTCTTAAAATGGATGAATAGGGTAAACTTCTCACAAACATGACGGTGGGCCTTACCCACCATCCTTGCTCAAGAACTTCTTGCTAAAGCTTCCGCAGGAAATTCGTGTCCAAAATTAATTTAGAATAAATTTTTTAACGGCTAATATTGAAATGGATGATACAAAGGTCAACATTATCAATGAATCATGACTGTAATAATGAGAAAATGAACGGTTCATATGATCATCCAAAATATAAAACTGGTGGAACCCACTCTATCCAATGGTGGGGACACCGCATCCACTTCCTAATAAAATTCTACTTTTTTTTTTTTTTCGGTTTTAAGTAGGTAAACGTTGCTGTTATTTTACTGCGACTAGCAATAAAAAGTTAAAAAGTAAGATACTTCTTCTTCCGTTACATTAGGTGGAAAAATTTTCACTCCCATTAAAGCTGGGCCGTTCATTTGTTAGGCAAAACCATTGATATATGAAAACGACAAAAATAAACTAATTTTATGATAGAATACGCCAAATCTACTCTAATGAATTTGGACCATTAATTTTGATCCTATAGTCGTCTATGTAAAATTTGAAAAAATGGTAAGATGAAATTACTCCATCCACTAGAGATTCATAATTTCACAGTTTCTACGGCTCGGATAATGTAGATTCGCGATTTCCATCTTGAATTCAGTGGACGGTGGAGATTTAACGAGAAGCAACTATTTAGATTTTAAAAATAAAAAAATAAAAAATAAAAAATCTACCCCCTTCTTTCCTCTCTCTTAACAGAGGTTTTCCAGTTCAAACGAGAGATTGAGGGAGAGAACAGTCCTGATCGTTCACGCCTCTCTCCTTCGTCATTCTCTCTTCAAACAAAACCCTAATTACTCTTCCCTTTCTTTTTAAAATCCGTAGATTAACTTTACATCACGGAAGGAAGCCATCTCCTCGCCTGATTCCGCTCTTTCTGCTCCGATCCCTCTCTCCTCGACGGAATTTCTGCATTCTAGGTTTTGGAGGTCGTTTTGCAGCTTCCAGAATGATCTAAGCCGTTGATTCCTGTAAGTCCCTCTGATCTCGAGAGATCTCGCACTTTCCTTACTTATTTTTTTTCCGTCAATTTCACTAGATCTTGAATGGTTTGATTTCGCGTTCACCAGCGGAACGGATTCGTTTTCTGCTTCCTTTGATCTCCCTCCCGTTCGATCTGGTTTGATCCAATGACGGCCGACACGAACGACTGCAATGGTGTTTTGGAGGGATCGAATGTCGAATTCGATGGGAAGAGTGGTTTGAATTCGAGTCCATGTCGCGATCTGTCGAATGCCACTGGCGACTCCAACTGCATTGTGAGCGGTAAGGACGGGGAGGTGATCATGGAGCGGAAAGACGACCTCTACAGCTCTTATGTTCTCGTCGAAGGAGGATCTGGCGATCCTGTGGAACACGATCTCAACATTGCAGATCCGAAGGAAGATGCAGAAAAGACGCCCATCATAGGGGAAAACACTGTACTGGAACCGAATGCCAGTTCCCCGATTGAGAAGTTAAAGGTTGACTCTGAAGAATTGAAGGAGGAAAAGGAAGAAAATGGGGAATGCTGTGAAGAGAATTGTTCTGATGTCGATCAGAGTGGGGTCCTGGCTGATGGTTTGGATGGCAAACTGAATATAGATGAAAAGGTGGCTAATGACGAAGATGAACAGAAACTGAAACCTTCTATGGAGGCAGAAGGAAATACGGAATCTGAAATTACAGCCACAGAAGCCGATGAATCCGAATTGCATCAGCTTGAGAATGGGCATGAGATGGAGACATCAAATGCATCCAATGAGATTCCAGCCAGGGGAGCCACTGGGGACCTTGGTGTGGAGCTGGATGTGAAGTTGGAAACTGATACGCATTGTATAGATGATTCAGAACTGCAAATTCAGAAGTCTGAAGTTGTGGTATCAGAGGTGGAATCCGAATCTCGTCAGCCTGAGAATGGACATGAGACATCAAATGCATCCAATGAGATTCCAGCCAGGGGAGCCACTGGGGACCTTGGTGTGGAGCTGGATGTGAACTTGGAAACTGATACGCGTTGTGTAGATGATTCAGAACTGCAAATTCAGGAGTCTGAAGTTGTGGTATCAGAGGTGGAATCCGAATCTCGTCAGCCTGAGAACGGACATGAGACAGACACATCAAATGCAGCCAATGAGATTCCAGCTGGGGGACCCACGGGGGACCTTGGTATGGAGTCGGATGTGAATTTGGAACTGCAAGTAGAGGAGTCTGAAGCCATGGTATCAGAGGTGGAATCTGAATTGCATCTGCTTGAGAACGGAAAGGAGACAGAGATTTCAAATGTGGCTGATGAGATTCCCATGAAGGGTCCCACAGTGGACATCGAGATGGAGGGGGAAGGGAATTTGGAAAGCAATACTCGTTTTGTAGATGATACTGAACTAAAAATTCAGGAGTCTCAAGTTGTGGCCTCAGAGGTGGAATCTGAATTGCATCTGCTTGAGAATGGAAAGGAGGCAGGAATTTCAAATGTGGCTAATGAAATTCCCATGGATGGTCCCTCAGAGGACCTTGAGATGGAGCCGCATGTGAGGGTGGAAACTGATACTCGTCCAATAGATGATTCTGAATTAGAGAAGGAAGTTAGAAATGGCTCTGCTGATAGCTCTGTTTTAGAGAAAGAAGTTAGAGATTGTGCTGACGAAGGTGGAGAATTGGAGGTAGGAGAAGGAGCTGCCTCTGTCGAAGGTGGAGAATTGGAGGTAGGTGATAGAGCTGCCTCTGTTGAAGGCAGCAGTGTAGAAACTGGGGTCCTAACTGTTTCTGTTGAAAGCAGCAAACTAGAAACTGAAGTTAGAAATGAGCCTCTTGAATCCGAAGAACATAGCATGCCTGCTCGTGATGTTGATGTTATTAAAGAAGTAGAAATTAGAAATGGCTCCATTGAAAGCAGCGAAAGAACAATTTCTTGTCCTGTTGATGATCTGAGACAAGACTCTGGAGCTACGAATGGTTCTCATGAAAGCAGCCAAAGTGAGCCTGCTTGTTCTGTTGATGAAACAGAACAAGAGCCTGAAGTTGGAAATGGTCCTGCTGAAAATGGGAAAACCTTGCATACAGTGAAAGCTTATATTAGTAATGCAAGCTCAGAAACTGTTGTTTCAAATTTCTCTGTTGGAAATTGTGAAAGCTCCCTGTCTTGTCCTGTGGATGATAAATCAGAAGCTGAAGTGAGAAATGGCCATGCTGAAAGCGATGAGGGCCTGCCTATTTGCTCTGCTGATGATTCAAAATCAGAAACCGAAGATGGAAATGGCTTCACTGGGAGTGCTGAAAATATACCTCCTTGTCCTGTTGATGAGGAATCAGAAGTACGAGTTAGAAAGGTCCTCCTCGAAAGCACTGAGGACTTCCCCGCCTGCCATGTTGGTGACAGGGAATTAAAGTATGAGGCTATGGATAGTTCAGCTGAAATCTTCGAAAGTGCACCCAAGTGCTCACAGGATGTGGTTGATGTTGACAGTGAAGATCAGTCCATGAATAGAGATAATGGTGAGAGATCCATTTCTGAGGTTGAGGACATCAAAGTGATTGCCTCAAATGGCGAGAAAGCCATTTCTGAGGAGGTTGAGGCCATCAAAGCGATTGCCTCAAATGGCGAGAAAGCCATTTCTGAGGAGGTTGAGGACATCAAAGCATTGCCTCAAATGGCGAGAAAGCCATTTCTGAGGAGGTTGAGGACATCAAAGCGATTGCCTCAAATGGCGAGAAAGCCATTTCTGAGGAGGTTGAGGATGTTGAAGCAATTCCCTCAAATGAGTCCTTGCCATCTTCCCAGGAAGATTCTACTGCTGCTTTGGAGGGACCGAAGGTGGATGCAGAGGTGGGGAAGAGGCTACCCATTTTCATGATTAGAATCCCAAGATATGTTGATGAAAATATCAGCTTGCAGATTGATCTCGCTGCGCGGGAAGTTGACAAGAGGACTCAGCATAGGGATTCTATAAAAGACGCTAGAAAGTTGAAGAAGGTAAACAGTTCTTTCATAATCCAACTTGTGCATTTGGAAATGATATCTGTTGTTATTGTTCTTCAATTCTTGAAAATTGTTTTCTTTTCTAGGTTACTTGTAATGAATATAAGGAAATCTTTGAAGCTGCAAAATTAGAAGAAAAGGCTGCACGAGATGCAGTTACAGCCAAACGGCGGGAAATGGACGCTCTCCAGTTGATGATTAACAGAATGAAGACTGCAACTTCCATAGAGGAGATTGATGAAAAGGTAACAATCTGCAGAAGTCCTTTATGATTATTATTACGGTTAGTAACAATATTATTATTGTTATAAATTACACATGTTTCATATAAAACAAATTAGGGATTTGCTTTCTTGTTTTACCTTTTGGCCATGTTTTCACTTTCATGTGGGCATCAAATTCTATGCATTTTTTGATGACTTTATCTTGGAAGCAGATACATAATATGGAACATAGGATAGAGCACGAAACTGTGCCTTTGAAAGAAGAAAAACAATTAATACGTGAGATCAAGCAATTGAAGCAAGCCCGTGAGATTAAGCAATTGCAAGTTGCTGATACGGTTCAGCAGGCCGAACTTCAGGAGGCGTTTAACCAAAGAGACAGCATTGAAAAGCGTCTTAAGGTAATGCTTAATGAAAAATGTTAATCTTCAAATGGTTTTTTATGGTTTGCAAGATGCTAATATTTCTTTCAATCTTCATAGCTTATGAAACAGGAATTGGATTCACTAAGAAGTGAGGTTTCGCGAACTGAATGCATTACCAAAGCTGCTAAGCAGAAATTCTATGATGAATATAAAAGTCTAGATGAATTGCAAGCTAAGTTTAAAGATGCGGATGTTCTTCGTCAAGAAGCATATGACCATTTAGTGGAACTGAAGAAACAATTGTATGAGAAGGTATGCTTTTGTCCATATGCTTTGTCAGGTATTTTGTGGTATTGATTTCCTGGATATGAAATATGAACAATATATACTTGCGCATTCGTTTGGTTCTCTGTGTTCATCTCGAATTATGTACTTTATTAGGATCTAGATTTGAGCACTTCTATCTGATTCTTTATGTTGATTTTGAACAAAATCTTGTGAGGGATTTAGTTTGAAGAACTCGTTTGCTAATTGTTGATTCTTAATCTTGGCCAATTTAAAAGAGGTTGGAACTCTTTGATGTTGGATCTCTTGGGCCCTGTATCTCTGTGGCTTTTTTTTGAAGGGTTCTCTTTGTAGCTTAATGAATTCATCATTTTTCAAAAAAAAAGAGAAAAAGTAACTCTTTGTTTTATTTGTAATTAGAGCTCCCTATGTTATGGACACATGTTTATGACAATTAATGAAATCCTATTTGAGAAATATATAATTCAAAACTCCATGATGACATGACGTCATTGTCATTGAGCTTATAACGAGTATGTATGCTTGTATCCATTTTAGTTACAATTTAATCAAACTGTTCATTGCTATTGTCCTGTCCTTTTTTTTTTTTTTTTGTAATTTATTATTATTATTATTATTATTATTTTAATATATACTAACCTTGAATGTATTAAAGGGAATTTTACAAAATAGTATCCCACAAATATGATATTTACATCCTCGTACCTTTTTTAAGTAAGTTTTCATTAAGGTACCTCCTTAATCAAGTTGTTGTCAAATAGGTACGTTACGTTACTTTTCTCTAACGTCCATTAGTTTAAAGAATGATTTTTCCTAAAATGATGAAAATACCCATCAATTAATGAGGTTGTTTAATAAGAATTAAATAGGTATCTAGATGTAAATATGTGTTATTATAAAAAAATTCTAAAAATGGGAAAAAATCTGTGCAGGCTAATTGCATACTTATTGGGATGTGGTTACTGGTTGGTGTTCTGTAGGACCCACCATGATGTATCCACACAGTCCATCCATTTTTTCAGATCATTTTAGGGCATGATCCCAAAAATGAGGTAGATCTAAATATCGGGTGGACCACACCATAGGAAACAGTGACGATTGAACGGCCACCATTAAAGGGATGGATTTGATGACTGGATCCTGGTAATGGACTTGAAGAATTCCTTGGTTGAAAGGGTGCCAGAAACTGAAGGAGTGCAAGTTCAGCTCGTCCAAGGGAAGGAATATCATATCATGACATCCCAATAATTCAGATAACATATGAATTTTCCCATCCAATAGACTTCTTCTAGGCGGAAAGTTCCACACCACCTTACCACCCAGAATTTCAAAATACTCCTTTATGAAAATTGTTTCTGTGTGAAATTTAATAGACTTGGAAGCCGCTGACTCAACCCACAAAAGTCCTAGAATCTGATTCTATTGCCCTTGCCAACATTAAATTTGATTCCGTCCCTGAATATTTTGCTCACACCTTCTATGGTTTTTACCAAAAACCAAATATTCTTCCAAACCGAGAAACCACTTCCTCTTCTGATGACGCCTGTGGACCTGCCTCTTGTGATTTCCTAATACTTTTGACAACCTTCCTCCATAAAAATTTCCATTCTTCACAGAAACACCACCACCACTTTGAGAGTAAAGCACAATTTCTGTCATTGATTTGCCCAATACCAATTCCCCTCCCTTCTGGTTTTGGCCATTTTGACTCCCCATTCATTAGATGATATTTACATTCCCATAGGAAGTCCCCACTGAGTTTTTTCGTTTCTCTTTGCAATTTTAGCTGGGATTTGAAACATAATTAGGAAGGCTGGCCAATGTGGCCTTTATAAGTGTGATGCTACCCCCAAACAAAAAGGTTTCTTCCAAGATGCTTAGCTCCCTTCCAAACCTCTTGAGAACCGGATCCGATATCAAAGATGCTCTTCGAGTGGCCCCCAACAGAACACCAAGGTATTTCATAGGAAGTGATGACTCATGACTGCATGCATCCCGGTGCCCTAGACATAGTTTTAACCCCCCTCTGCTAGCTGTGACCCCAGCTATGACACTTATGGAAAGTTAAGTGGAGGCCATATACCTCTTCAAAACATTGAACAATACCTTTAGTGATGAAATTTTGAGACTTCTTGGCTTCACAAACATCGTATGATGCATTAAATAATTGATGCTTGAGACTGCTCGGCTTCAAAAAATATAAGTGTCATCTGCCAAATTGAAGATGAGAAATCTATGAGACCATCTCACTCTGAACCATCTCATCAAAACCCATATTTTCGGCCTGTGAGAAAGTTTTCTAAGACTTATTGCCACTATAAGGAACAAGAAGGGTGAAGGAGCCTGTGTCTTATCCCACTTCCACGTTTTGAAAAACCCCAATGGGCTTCTGTTGATTAGAATCAAGAAAAGGAGATACATCAACCTGTTATATTCACCTGCTGCCAAAATTCATTATGCTCATCAAATATTCCATGGACTCCCAATCTAAATTATCATGCATACTATGCGAGGAATTCCACTCTTCCTTTCAAGTTGATGGATTTGTTGGCAATCAGAATACCTACTAAAATTTGGCAGTCCTTGATGAAAACCCCTGAAAGTTCGACACTTTAGCATCTTACACCTTGTGATGCATGTCCAAGAGACTATCCTATCCTCTGCTTTAAGAACAAAATTTGAACAAAATTCAGAGAGAGGATAGATGATGGTGGTTGCAAAACGAAGGGATTCTACTCATTGAGATGCAACATGAAGATTAGGCTAGTCCAAGACAAGTTGCGAACTTTTAAAATTTTCCAGTTCAATGTCTTGTTGAAGTTTAATCGGACTCCAATGTCCTAGAAATTTGCTACCATCTTCCTTCTCATATACATTTTGAAGGAGCGTGCGACATGCATCATTGGTTCAAGCTCGCAAGATTTATGGTGTGGTATGGAGCTCTGAGCTCATTGTCTTCACTATCTCCCTTCAGTTGGCTGTTGTTTGCTTTTCCTTAGGATTCATTATCACGTGCACCGTCCATATGCAGTTGTATATTTTATTGCCCTGTTATCATTTCATCATGCTACTGTTGTTGTGGGATTTTTCCTCCTGCTGCCTCAGTAATTTCCATGGTTCCTGAGAGCATCTGGTGAAGATATCTGGCTTTTCAATTATGCCTGTTTATCTGTGCGAAACTAATGTTTTTAAAGCTGAAAATGTTTCCTGCTTGCTGAAAAATGTTTAAGCACTTAATTCCTTCCTAGGATGGGTTCAGGTGGAACCCCAATGTTTGGAACAGTATGCCAGTGGATGGGGCTGTAGACCCATGGCACATCAGTTATTTTGGGAACTTTCTTTTTCTGAGGATGTGACAAATCTATATGGGGCTGCGAGATCTTTTGGTTGCCTATATGATCCAGCAGAATTTCAAGATGCAGTTTACCTAGTGTTCTAGGCTACTATTTGACCTTGCTGTTGGATTTTTAAGTGATTTGAACCCTTTCAAGGACCTTCGTCCCTCCTCTTTAATTGTTTAGCGTCTTGGTTTTTATAACAGTTCTTCAGAAATGTTTTCTTTTGTTATAATTTAGGATTTATCGGTGCTTAGTTATTTAAGGTAAGCTTTCAATTTTGCACTCCATGGTCATTTCTTTATACTTAAATCTTGCCATTTGGGAAGGAAGCAAAATAATTACCCTAGCCATTTCCTATTATGAATATGGCCATATTCTTAGAACATTTTCCTTATATTATCATGCTTGGTCAGGCAAATACAAATTTCTTTCAACTTCATTGTTTATTTATATTTATATTTATTATTTTTGCAAAGTTTCAAATCAAAGCGAGCCAAGGTAATTTCCCTTATTCACTTTGGGGAGCTCATTTCACGAGGATTGCTTGGCATTTGCATGTTTGAATCCCCATTCAGCTGTCTAATTGCTATGCTGTCTCATTGTTCCATGAGACCTGTTAGAATTGGAAGAGAGCAATTGCAGAGTTAGGGGCTGAGGAATCATCCACTTAGTGCTGATCACTTGGTGATATAGACTCCTAGTTGATTATTTTACTGATCATTAGTGGCTGAGGGGTTTGATACTAGTAAATAGGAGCACGATTATTCATTGAAATAGCAGCTTTCGAGGGAGTTCTTGCTTCCAATCACCAACAATTAAATAGGTGGGAAAGTGCAAGTAATCCTTGTATTTTTGAACCGACCTGAATCATGTTTTTATTGGGCATTGTTGAGCTGGCATGGCTTCCTTTTTGAATATGCTGGGAGGCATGCTCCTTGAACTTATCCCTAATGACAGCACATATAAAGTTGGGTTTGTTGTTTTAGTATGACGTGAAGATCACTTACCAGGCTCATTCAAGGAGTTTTTGTGTTTTGTGAGTTGTCTTGTGATTAATGTATCTGAAGGATTGTATTTACTATAACTGATTAATTAGATTATCAAAACCTGTTGTCTATCTGGAACTATTATCTTTAGCAATAAATGACATGTAGTTGATGGCAAGTTCGCTAGATCATGAAATCTGTTGATATCCCAATCTTAGTTACAAGGTAGACCATCTCCCCACAAATACCCAGGTTCCATGCTTCCCATTTCACCTATCTTTGTGACTTCTATAACATATGTTGTAAAATCAGAAGTTTCTCACATTTGTTTCTTGTGCTACATCTGTTTCCTGTTCTGGGACTAAGAGTCCCACCGATCCTGCTTTTGTTATGGTGAAAAGATAGGCTGACACTTTAAACTCTCAATGCTTAATACGGACTTCATGCATTTGCAGAACAAATACTTCCGCATGTACAATGAAGACAAGAGGACAGCCTGGAATTATGCACATACAGGAAATAGAGACGCGCTCCAAAGCCATTGTGCTGATCAGGTGCCTACGTGCATCCCCTTCATTTCCTTGACATGCATCAATCAATATTGATCTTAGTAATTTAAATTAACATGTGCTCCAGGTGGAGAGAATTAATGAGCTATTGAAAAGTAATGATGAATTTCGAAATGACTACGTCAAGAACAACATGAGGAGCACGTTGAGAAGACTGAGTACCTTGGATGGAAGGTCATTGGGCCCGGACGAGAAGCCACCTGTACTGCGTGTGGAAGAAAGGATCGATAATGCTTCTGTGTTAGCTGCTTCAACTTTAGAAACGGAGCAGGAAAAGCGAGGTGCGCCTGTGGTGGCTCCAAAAGCAGATGCAAAGCCAGCTGTTGATGCAGGAAAGAATTCGACACTTAAATCCAAGAAATCCTCCAAAACCACTGCCGCAGAAACTGGCCCGGTGACAGGTCCTGGCAGGGTAGAGACGGAGGAACAAGAAAAAGAGAGGAAGAGAACAAAAGAGGAGGAAGAGATGGCGAGGAAGGCAGAGGAGCTGGCAAAGAAGGAACAGGAGCTGGCAAGGAAGGAAGAGGAGTTGAGAAAAGAGGAAGCTGCAGCCAGATTGAAAGAACAGCGTCGGCTGGAGGAGAGGGCCAAAGCCAAGGAGGCAGAGGAGAGGAAGAGGCGCAATGCTGAGAAGGCCCAAGCTAGGGCTGAATTAAAGGCCCAAAAGGAAGCTGAGCTCAAAGAAAAGGTAGCTTCTTTCAAGTCTTATTGCATGGTTTCTATAGTAAATGAATGGTCCTGAAAATTTGCTTTTGATAATGTGTTTGGATGTAGCCAAATAGCAGTTGGCGAGCCTTCTGAGCCAACAAGCTGTTAATTGCATTTGAGGCAGTGTGGAAAATGCAACCTGCATCAAATGGGTTTCCTTTCCCTGCCTCTGTGTCTGTGTCTGCGTCAAATCTCTAGTAAGATATGTATAGGAAGGCCATGATCGGGCTGGCAATGAGCTGGGCCCTCTGAAAATAAAATTTTGAATAAGCCTGCCCAATATGCCAGGCACTTGCAGTTCAAAATCTGGCCTGGCCCAGCCTGACAATCACCACCCATTTATTCAGGGCATATAACTAGTTTATTCACCAATGACTGGTGCATTCGTTCAGGCATCCATGAGATAGATTTTGTGCTCGCTTTTTTTTTTTTTTTTGGATTTCAAGCGGTATATGAACTTGTTTACTTTAAACAGGAAAAAGAGAAGAAGATGAGGAAGAAGGAGAGGAAGAAGGCGGCTGCTGCAGCAGATGGAACTAGCGGTAGCACTGAAGGGGAATCCCTTCCTGTTTCTGACAGTAGCATGTCTGCTGAAGCTACTGGGGAACCTGAAATCAAAGAGAAGCTGACAACGGCAGCAAAAAGGCCAGCAAAATCGTCGGTGCCTGCAGCAAAGCAAACAAAGACAAAGCCTCTCCCAATGCCACTGCGGAACAGGGGTAAGAGGAAGATGCAGCCATGGATGTGGGTCGTTGCTGTAGCCGTGCTCATTCTCACACTGTTTCTGGTGGGAAACGCCACTTCCCTCAAGTTGAATGTTTCTAGCTTTGGCTTCTGAGAGGAGCATATGTAGGGCCCTTATATTGGCACATATATATATAGAGAGAGGTGGAGTGGGGTGTGATTTTAGATATAGATATGGGTTATTCTTTTTCTGTTAGTAGGGTCTCTTTCATTCTCTCTGGGTGTTTTTTTTTTTTTTTTTTTCCCTTTTCATTTCTTGTGGTGGCATGCCAGCAGTTTGAGAGGCTTCTTTTGCTCTTTTCATTTTCACTTGGGCTTGAGGGAGATAATTTTTTCTTTACTTTTTTAAAATCATTTTCTTCAGACAGAAAACACTGATGCTTTAGTCCAGAATTATATAATAAGATGATTTCACGCATTGTTTGGATCTTGGGACGTATCGTGTGTTGCTTCAATCTCATACTATAATAAAATTGTTCCATGCAGCATTTGGACCTCTCTCTCTCTCTCTCTCTCTCTCTCTCTCTCTCTCTCTCTCTCTCTCAATATCCTCTCTAGTCCAGATGTATAATTATTAAAATGACAGTGCATGGCACATTTGTAGATGATGCAACCTCTCGTTCTGGAGGTCCTGAGTTTGAATCTCAGGCACAGCTTTTACATTTTTACTGGAAAAGTAACTATGAGCTGCCAACCTGGTTTCAGTCACATAGGGTCCTAAGCAGGACCCGCTGGCATGGGAATTTTGAGCAGGTGTGGTGGCCCTGTCACCACCGATCTGCCTGGATGTGTTTTATTAACACCGTCCATCTGTTATCCCAGCTCGTTTTAGACCACAGGAAACAGCGTGCATTGAATTGCCTACTGCTGAAAACTTCCTGGGGTCACAAAAGTTTTGGATCAAGCTGATATTTTGTGTTTTCCATTCATCCAGGTCTGTGCAACCTTATAAACATGTTGGATTGCAAGTAAACATCACTGTGGGCCCTAGGAAGGTTTCAATGGTGAACGTCATTGTCCCAACCGTTTCTTGTGGTGTGGTCCACTTGATTTATGGATATGATTCAATTTTGGGCTCATAGCCTAAATTGAGCTGGCAAAATGGATGAATGGTGTGGATATAACACACGCATCACTGTGTGCCCCACGTGGTGTCGTCCAGGAAATTCCAAGTGATTTGTTTAGAAAGTTTTCTTGGGTCAACTCACTGAGTTCTAGAACTATGATACACGAGATGTGACGGTCTATTGCTGATTATTAAGGGGAGTCTGGGATTTGGGTCAGTTTTGCATTTTGGGTGCCATTGAGAGCAGATACTGCTGCTGCTGGGCTTCTAGTTTTTCTGCCTCTTACACCCAATATCTATTTCCCATGCATTTGTACCCAGTCTTGAAATGCATGCTTCTGGGTTTCCCCCCTTTCCACCCCAAAAGCTGTTTCTCATCCATTTGTTCGGTCTTCAAATGACACAACAGTCATTTATGGGCAAAAAATAGTCCCACTGACAATCATTTTTTTTTTTTTTTTATAATTTTTTTTAATTTAAATTTTATTTTAATGACACCTAAATATACCGTAAGATTTCTATTGTGATGGATCCGTTTAATATCAGACCTCTTGAGAAACCTTCTAAATGCTCCCCAACATTTTCTATTTGGTTGGTCATTTTAGGGGGGAAAAGTCTGTTACAAAATGTTCACTCCTGATCTTAATTAGGGTTTGAATGGCAGATGGCATGAAAGTATGTATACTATGCACAATGATTTGAAAATCGAATATACAAGCCTTCTAAATAATTCCATAAGGAGTATGAATCAGTTACAAATTATAAAACATGGAAGCTTGTAGCATTGCACAAATGTTTCTAGCGATAGCCGTCTCTGCGGTCTTGCTCCTCAGCAGCCTTGTTAGCCGCTTGAACAGATTTGAACCACAAGAAAGCCTGTTGAAGAGTGGTAAATTAGAAGAAAAACTCACCATTCCACTATTCATTTACAGGTAGGAATGTGATAGAAATGGATCAGCGAGTACCAGAAGCATGGAAGAACCTAACTCACCGAAGTGGGTATGCCTGTAAAGGTAAAGAATCCAAGCAGTGGAGCATAAAACACACTATCTGAGTTCAAGACTCCAAAAACGGGCCTCTGGTTTACGTATTCAAAAACTGAACCTATCTGCAGTCATGGAAATTCGAAAATAGTTTCAACCACCTGTTTTGTAGAGTTCGCAAAGATAAATACGGGTTAAGAGATGACAAAGCCAATACCGCAGCTATAGCAGTCACGGCTGAGGCAAGCAAATATGCATAGAAAGGGATTTCAAAGGCTTGTTCGGATGCATCTTTAAGTTCATCTCGAGCCCAAGGAGGCGGCTCATCAGAATCTGGTTTAGCCCAAGAAGGAATTTTCTCTTCCGACTGGCTCGATTTTGCTGAACCTTTAGTTACAGCGAATACCCTCAGCCTACGGAATGATTTGCCAGCCTGATGGACTTGATGGCGATGGCTTCCTTTTGAAATAAGACCAGAGAATTTAAATAATATTTCTGGCCTCAATCTCAGGTACCTTGGGTCGTGTTTGCTTAATGCACTGATCAGATTTGATGTGCATAGAGATATTGAGGCAGCCATCAACCCGTTTCCTTTTTGTTTTGACTGAAGTAGGGACCTGTAAAAGAATATCCAAGGGAAGCTTTAAGAAGAATGCACAAATGAATGAGCGATGATGCAAATGAGGAGATGAATGTAAAATCCTGTTGTGAAACCAAGTGTTTGGGTAACAAGAAGGGTATCTATTCCTACATGATGCATAACATGTGTCTACAGTAAGGTGTTAGAGAGAGGAAAACATCCGTGTGTGTGTGCTTGTGTGTGTGTGTGTGTGTGTGTGTGTGTGTGTGTGTGTTTTGCAGATTTCCAGTTTGAAAGGGCAGCGATTCTATCCATGAGTTTGCTTCCAACCTACACATTCTATGGTGTGGAGATAAACATCTAATACACACACACACACACACACACACATATATATATATATATAATGTGAGTAGCCGGGGGCAAAATTTACACCAGAATTAGGATTTGGATGAGATAGAACTTTGCCTCATTAAGTGCTTTGAGACTCCCTTTTGAGCCAAACTATGTTTTTTTTTTTTTAATGTGCATTTGAATGAACTTTGCGAACCCCCATTTCACCATCCCACTTGCCAAAATACACACTAAAATGCCGAATCAATGAAAACCAATCTGATTGGCCCTTTTGCAGGCCTGCATCCGCCTTTTGCAGAATTGCATAATTGTGTTCAAATTGGCCCTTAAAGGGCATGGGAAGGGTATGTAGCATAGAAAAGGGGGGAGGGAGGAGGGTATTTAGGTAATTTAGAACAGCAAGGTCAAGACTGCGTTGTTGGATGAAGCTGTCCTCCTTTTCACAAAGAGAGAACTTTAATACTTAGGCAGATTAGATGGCCGATACACGGGCACTAAGAAATTGTACACATGGAAAACTATAAATTAAACTGTTCAAATTGTGAGTTTGGTTTCAGATGGATCTCAATTAGTAAATTATATTGATTTAATTTTCTAATCTGTTGATTGGTTAATATTTCCTGGATGGCAGAACAAAATCAGTCGATGGTCCAAATTCAATAAATAAATGCTTATTAACCGGAGATTGAAAACGTTAAATCAATTTGAATTTTGGAAAGTAATACCCATCTAATGTGGTTCTCACAAATTGGGAGGGTCTGATTGCGCCATCGTATGCCATGTGTACAATTTCAAATTGCATGAATGTCAACCCTCACACTCTGTCAGAGTATTGAAATTCATTTGACAATCAATTTTCCACCCCTCTTTGGCTCTCTCCCACATCTTGCAAACCACTTTGCCTGTATCCAAGTGCATTGCACGTACCATATCCACTAGTGCTCGACTTCTCTAAAAAACTAATGCAAATAATGCTTCTATGTTAAAATACAACCAGATCCAGGACTAGATTGATACCAAGATCAATCTGTCAGCGCATCAACGGATTGGTTGACCAAATCAAATGTAGCTTGACATGACTGTCTGTCCTCTTTTCAATCTCTTTCACCGTTTGTTTCCTTCGCCAGATTCTATCACTTCCAGCCAGTTGGTTTTGTAGCTTTTACCATTTTTCAGAATTATCGCCATCTCACAAACATTGGAAAGGACTCAAATGCATCTATCCATCTTGATGAATGAATCAATCGATTTATTGCAATGAAACTACAATACAAGGAGCTTGGATTCAAAACCTAAAAATAGTAGGTCTCCCAAAACCAAACATCTTACGATTTCATCCTCCAAGATCACTTTTCATCGAAGAATCAACTTCTTACGATTTCATCCTCCAAGATCACTAAGGGTCCGTTTGGGTGCACCCTGAAAAGGGGCGTTTGACACCCAAACACTGTTTTGAGCCAAACCTTCTCATGTTGTGCGTTTGGATGCACTTTTGCAAACCCTATTTGATCCCCCACTGGTTGAAATGGACGCTAAAATGCCTACTTGCTAAAAACCAATTGCATTGATTTTTGGAAAATCGAATGGCAAAGTCGATACATGCTTTTGTGGGAAAACCCCTATGTGGAAGTTGCGTCCAAGCAGGCCCCAGTTGGCAGTTTCAAACAGTCCAGTTTGTTTTGTGTCTGTTAATACATGACTCCATCATGACAATGACAACATGTGTGCCTCCTTTAACCTTTGGACACTAAACTACTACCAAAAGAAATTGGAAAAGGAAAGTCCGTGGAATAAGAAATTGGATCTGCTCAGCTACCAAATTGATTTGTAAGTCACTCTATTTGTCATAAATGCTTCTACATTCTAACATCAGACCCATTTTACATTGGTGAAGAACTTGCTACTTCTTTTAACATAAGATCCATATAAACTCTCACATTCACCATGTCGCTTTCAACTCTATCAAGTGACACCAGAAACACCAACCGATGGAAATTATACTCATGATATTATGATAGGATGAAATTGGTTTACACGAGCTGCAAACAGTACAAATCGTATAGAGAACTTTGACAGACCATACACATTAAATAGGAAGATCTTCTCACAAATATCACACTTTGAGCTATCCCTTCCAGAAAAATAGAATCTGGGTTTTACAAACTCTTTCCTAACTAGTGTCATGACAATTGCATTGGATTCAAGATGAGAACAATATCAAGACTAATCTATATCAATACCACAATTCAATTGAATTGGGACAAAACCCAAACAAAATAATTCAATTTGGCAACTAAATTCACCCTTGCTTGATTCTCTTTTCCTTTCCTAACCAGTTGCTTACATTCTTTCAACAACTGCAATTAATTATGTCAAGATCACTTCAATAATCTAGTATCCTCAACCCCATAACACTTTTGAGCGGTCCAAATGCACCAGCCCACATCTTACATGAAAGATACCGCTTCTTTAGTAGTTCGTACACCACACCTCCTTTAGGTGCAGATAGTGTGTACCTTGCGTTGCAGAACAAACTACCTAGAATTTCATCCACCAATTTTTTTTTTTTTTGAAAGATAATGGCAAACATTTACAAATAGAAAGCACCGAAAGGCGAGCGGACCAGCCAACCATCCAAAATATTTACAAAAAGAGATTAAAATCAACATCAAAAAGAAAAAAGAAAAGAGAAAGCACAAGGCCCAATCAATAACCAAGCTGCAAGCTCTCATCGCCACCCACCACAAAATTTCCAAGTGGATGTAATTGAATATTGCCCAATGACTACATCAAAATACTTCCAACAACTCTTTTTAGTCCTCCCAATTCATCGAAGATCGACACATAGCATTTCATCTTCCAAAATTACTCAGAGGGTGTTTTGCATCGTTATGTGTTTGACCAATGACTACTTCAAACATTTAAAACAACTCTTTTAAGTCCTCTCAATTCACTGAAGAAGAGCATACGTTGCCAAAACCCACAAACAGATATCCTTTTGATCCGGGCTTTTCGAATCCACTTCCCCAGAAATATCCAATCTACATGACAAACCAGCTAGCATTTACAGTTCTCTGGCCGAGTATGGCAGATCATATGTGCAATCCCTCAATCGAAATGGTCCAGATAGTGGGCCCCACTGTGAACGAGACAAACTGGCGAGCCCAAACTAGCTATTTTGCCACTGGACATTTTCGGTTGAATTTTGGGAGTCGATGATTTCTAGCCAGCCATTCATAAGGTTAGGAGAATATGATCAGTGTGATTTTTGGTCTGTGCCCATACGTAGTCGGTGCACAGACATTATGATTTTGATTCAGTACCTATATAACATCTGTGCATGTGGACACATGTAAACAACTCCACTTACTGCCTGAAATCTATTTTGCTGATAGAGGAAAAGCAAGTTATAAAGGATCAATTTCTAAAAAATAAAAATAAAATCCTTCATGGGTTTCTATTGAAAATTTGCAATATGCCTTAATTCAACCGATTTGATGTTTTCATTTTTGAAGAAGATGGTTCTTCTAATCACAAACCAATTGACAGATTAGCAGAGACTCATTAATAAACAAAGCATCTTGCAATTGAAGCATGTTTTCAGAGCTGAAATGGAGATTCTCAAGGTGCATTCAAGTGAAAAAGAAGAAACAAAACATTCCTTTGATGGAAAATACAAAAAACAAAGACAACCCATTTCAGAATTTTCATCAGTTCAGAGATTGGAGAGAACAGATGATCGAAGCTTACAGAGATTTCCAAAGAATCGAACGAATTGGGAGAGTCCGTACACCTCAAGCCGACATTATTCTTCTTCAGAGCAGAGAAATATCTCAGGATAAAAGAAGACAGGACCTCCTCATTTTTCAAAAAATATAAGACAAAAGGTACTCGCGGCACACGTGAGAACATGAGACACATGTGAAGAATCTGAACGGTCACCAGGATGGATTCCTTACTTATTAAGATGAATGCAGCTAAAGGTTCAGGATTTTTGGAAACTTTATAACATCCGGGTTTGAAGAAAATGATGGACGGCTGAGATGAACTTCATAACATTCCAAAACCGTCCATCTTTATCTTAAGATCGATTGGTTAGGATTGACTGGAAATACTGATTTTTTTGATATTTTCGTCTCGATCGCATGGGCATGCGCGATACATAAGCTCCCGCGAGTAAGGAGCGTTGTAAACGGGTGCGAGTAACGTTAGAAACACTAATAAATTTTAAAATTAGAGAAAATCGAAAAATGAAGAAACTCAATCACCGCCCTTAATTTTTTTGCATTCGATCTGGATTGTCCAGTTGGTGGCGTGAATTGGATCTGCTGCCCACGTTGTTTCTGACCATCCTTTGATTTGGAGACGTGGGGTCCATGTATTTTTGACACATGGCACATTTCTGTGTGTTCGTTTGGATGGTCCAAATCCAATCAAGGGTCTGCACCTTTTACTTAATGGGCCCACCTTGGATCACTCATTACCCAAAAATCACTTTGAACCGCAGATTCTAACTGTTTTGGGCCATTGAATTCGGAAACTTTCTTTTAGTTTATGGTCTCTTGATTGGTTTGTTAAGACCATCCTATCCGAGCAATTAAGGGATACGAGAGATTCAAGGTGAGGGTAGTTAGGTGGACGGTCCAGATCAGTGATTTATCTGTCCATTCGTCCAATTCATGCTGAGTTGCAAACGCGTGGCCCGGGATCAACAGCCGGTTGCTTGCTAACTGAGCATGCAGCTTCATCTTTCCCGCTGGCATGGCATCTGTGTAAGAAATCTGAGCCATGCAAATGGTTGGGCCCACATTGAAGAGAGCCTAGAACTAAAATCAGATCGATCCACTCACCAGCCACGCCACCCTATCGAAATCAACGGGCTGCCGAACCATGGTCGGACGCGATGTAGTGTTGTCGCCATCCTAATGAGTGGATTGGCCCCATTTAAAAATAGGTGGTGTTCATGATGGAGCCCACATTTTCAAGGGTTCAGATGTCCTACGCGGGAGACAGGTGGAAAAGATGGTGACCAGTTCAACAAACGCCTACAGGTTAGCTTTACAGTGGGTTATTTGTCCCGGTGGCCTGTAAGTAGGGCTGTACATGAACCGGGCTAGCCCAGTTAACTTGCTCCACTCGCCTGAAAAAGCTCAGCTCGGCCCTACACAGAACTGAGTTCAGGTTAGGACGGATCATTTTCTTCGGCTTGAAACTGAGTTCGGATAGGTCCAATTTAGCCTGACTCGGCCTGGCCCGACTTGGCCCGACTCAGCCTATAATATATATATATATATATATATATATATATATATATATATATATAATATATATATATATATTATATATATAGGTAGGTACTATGCGCTCGACCTCATGATAACGGAGCTGTGTGGGCCCAACCGTTTGGTCGGTTTCAATCTGGTTCCACGGTTTTACCGGTTAAAAGTGCAGGTGAGTTAGAAAGAATGTCAGATCTTGAAGGCAGTAGTGAAGGATTTGATCGATACCAGTCAAGGAAAGCATAAGTACATGTATTGTGACAGCTCAAGAGCCTAATACCAAATATAAGAAAAAAGCTAATAAACATCGACATTAAAAGTTATCTCAGAATCATGAACCAAGTCCATTAAGTAACTCGAGAATGAGTTTTTTCTAAGCAGAAGGATTTGATGTAGAATGTGTCACAGATACATTCAAAGCATGGTTGGACCAAAAGAAGGTAGACCGTAAATTGATCATAACTTTTGATCCAGGTATTGTTACGGCGCACCAGACCGAATATTATGAACCGAATCAGCACAAGAATTCGAGGACAAGTTCTTTTAAAGTGGAGGGGACTAATGTAGAGCAGGTCGCGAACACTTTCATGTTCAAGATAGATCAGAGAAGGCCTAATCAGAGGCAAAAGTTATGACGACCGTCAGAATCTTAAAACATGCACATCTCGCAAACTAGAATGATTTACTCGACGTAACATATATGATTTTGGGGTAGGACAAGCTATTTTAGCCAACCAACCCGGCTATGCTGGGTTACCCATGTCGAATTTTCTAGATTCCATCATATCGACGGCTGAATTTCATGTTTAGTTCTGTTTTTACTATAAATAGTACGTTTTAATTTGATTATAACTCTTCATCCATTGGGCTTTAGAAGTTGTGTCCAACAAGAAATGTGGTTAAGTCACGTAGGACACTTACTATAAAAGTAAATTTACTATTTATAGTAAGTTACAAATTTTAAGAAGTTTTAGTTTTAGTTTGTTTCTGATTTCTCTCTTATTGCTTGGTATCCCTACTTAAAGGGTTGTGAACTCCTTTTTTTTTTTTTTTTTTTTTTTCCATTCATTAATCAATTTCGAATTTATTAGAATGTAATTTTATTTTCTTGCTTTCTTTCCTCGTGGATTTGAGAAGTCTATGTGAGGAGTCCAGAGAAGTTCCGTGGATTCAGAATAGTTATCCTCTTGAGGAAGACTGTGCTCGACCTCACATCCTCCCTGCATCATAAATGCATTCCATTTGACTAAACATACAAAAGAAATTTTATGGTCAATTGTAATTAGATGAATAATATAGGTACATAACTGCAATTTTACTTTGATAATTATAGATGTTTAACTTAAATCTTTTTTAATTTCAAACAACCATGGAAAGGATGAATATTTAAAAAAAAAGAGCTAACTAAGAATCATGAAGTTGAAAATTATTTGATTGCTGTTGTTGAAGCTTGATTGATCTGCTGCTTGATGCTAGAAAAACCGAGTGTAGTTTGAAATGACATACATACTGTAAGACTTTGATTGTTGACCGCACATCTGGCCATATATACAGTTTTTTTTTTTTTTTTTTTTTTTACACACGCACACACACCCCCACACACTCACGCTAGTGGAATTTCACCACCTATGGATACTCAAACCCTTGCTATGTAAGAGCATCGTAAAAGCCCCATCGTTTTTAACTGCAGCTCTGTAAAGAGAAGTATGAGTGATACTTAAATTCGTGCCATAGGACATTCTGTGTGATATACTTGAGTAGCTGTGAAGTTTCATTAGTGGACACTGGATCAATGCCCTTTATAAAAGCTTCAGTCCAAATAAATGGAGGTAAAAAACAGAAAAGAAATTCCAAGGTTGTTGTCCTACACGTGACTTCAATACCAAACGTGCTGGTTCTGGGCCTCATTTTTAGGCTCTATTAGAAATCGGGTCTTTCAGATACCCGCCTAACCTCCAAGCTGAGATGGGCCTGACCCTTTCCGAATCCCACTCAGGAACCTAGGCCTGATCCAGATCACGATCAGCCCAAGCCCAAACACAGCCCAAAATTATTCAAGTATTCCATGTCTAATCTTATCTGATATTTTTATTTTTAATTTTTTAAAGCCTGGGTTAAATCCAGTCTGTTCATCGGTTGCATGCAAATTCATTTTCTTGGTGCATAACAAAAATAAGCTTGATCCAAAACTTAGGTGGGCCACACCAAGGAAACAATGTAAGGCTTCAACTAAAATCTGTAAATGTAGTAGGTGTGGCTTGCCTGACTTTTCTTTTCACTTTATCAGCTGATCTTTGGGATGTATCCTAGTCCTGGTGGGGCTCACCTGATGAATGGGTTGGATGTCATATAAACATCAGTGTTGCCTCAGGAAGGTTTCTACAGTGGGCATGCCCATCCATGCTGTTCACTGCAGCCTACCTGAATTTTAGATGAGCCTGATTTTTGGGTTCTCTGTAGAGGATTCCGTCATATAAGTTTATGTAATAGGCATTCATAGGACCAATGTACAAGATCTCACCGGCCTACCTAATGGACCAATGATCTGGACCCGAGGGGGAATGGTCCGCCCCACTCATGGGCCCCCCCATAAAAGAGTGGTGAATGCATGTTTTCTCTTCAGGAGTTAATTGATAGTACTCCGTCTGCAAACTAATTTATGGGTGCCTGCGTATTATCTATACACTGTTAGAGTATCAAAGTTTTTCTCCTCTCTTCTGCTAGTCCTTTCTGAAAACAAAGGCACTTAAAAAATAAAAATAAAAATAAAAATAAAATACCAGAAAGGTTTACAAGGCAAGAATAAGACATCCAGGGATCCAAGCTGGTTCATTCATGCACACAACAGTCTCTACCGCCTCTACCTGGAGCACAGTGATAAAAAAAAAAAATGTCCAAGTTATGGGACACTGTAGGTAAGTCATCAGTCCAAATTCGGATTCGATGAGGGCCTATTTGGATATCACCCAATAAGCAACTGTTTAATTTATGTTAATTAATGAGTTGCCTTTTAACTTAAGTTAGTTTGGTAATCACACTTATAAAAGTAACTTATTTGATGTAATGGATGGTCCATATCATAGTAGGCCCTACATGTTGGGTGATCCACATCAAAAGTGGGGTCCGCCGTGTGCAATCCACATCAAAGGTAGGCCCCTAATGATGAACGACACACATTCAAAGCGGCCTCCACATGATAGACATCACGCATTGAAGGTGGGGCCCACACGACAGACTATGCATATTAAATGTGGGCTCCAAATGTGGGCGGTGGATATGGATGGTGGCCCAACGTAATAGGTGATAGCATTGAAGGTGGACCCCACATGATGGATGACCCACATCAAGGTGGGCCCCACATAATCGACTGTCCACATCAAAGGTTGACCCCTAATGATGAATGACCCACATCCAAGGCAGGCTCGGCATAATCGACATGGGTCCCTCATCGAAGGTGAGGCCCAAACGATGGATGGTTCACATCATAGGTGGGCTACACATGATGCGCCATAGACATTAAAGGTGGATCCCACATGATGGATAATTTATTTTGATGGTGGGCTCCACATAATGTGCGGTCTACATCAAAGGTGTCGATGATGAATGGCCTACATCCAAGGTGGGCCCCACATGATGGATGGTCCACATCAAAGGTGGGCTCCACATGATGAGGATGGATATTAAAGGTGGGCGCCACATGATTAGATGACCCATATCAAGGTGGGCCTCACATGAGGACAATTCACATCAAAGGTCCGCCCCTAATGATTAATGACCCACATCCAAGGTGGGCCCAATTAATGGATGCCCCAATTTGAAGTTGGGCCTTGCATGATGGACGGTCCACACTAAATGTGGGCCTGCATGATGAACGACCCACATTGAAGTTGGGCCTCATAAGGTGGATGGTCCACATTAAAGGTAGGTGCCACACGTTGGACGGTTCACATTAAAGAAAGGGCCAAGGTGGGTGCCACATAATGAACGGTCCACATTAAAAGTTGGGCCATATGATGGATGAGGAATATTAAGGATGGACCATACAAACTTGAGGGACACACTCATGTGATGTTAGAAACTGAACATACTTTTCTACTTTTTCGTTTACCAAACATTTTTATTTACTGAATAAGTAGAAATTGAAAAAATTACCAGAGGCATTAGTAACTTATGGAAAGTAACTTACAATTCAAACACCCCCTAAATAACCATGAACTCTAATGCTAATTTTTACTTCCTCTATCCATTAGATGTCCATGGATCCTCACTTGAAAAGTTAAGTTAATGCAACTTTTGCTTCTGGACAATCTAATAGCCCCACAAAATGAATGCTCTTATTTGAGTTACCTGTTGCCTCCTGCACAATGCCTTACTACCTCTATATCAGCCACCATAATACAGCGGAGTATTAAAAGAAAATTAGAAGGTAAATTAGACAATAATCTTTGTTCTTCATTAAGGGGATGATAAGGTAGAGCTAGAAGAACCACGATACGGTCTAGAGTATGCATGGAAGCCTAATGCATCAATCATAACCTTTCATCTAATGGGTCTTACTATAGACAAAAATTAATTAAAGACACATTAGATGATCCTTTTGTTGGGATTTTTGAAATACTGGATTTTATTATTATTATTTTTTTCACAACTCAATTTTAATTTTTACAGCCCTATAAATTCCTGTTATGATATTATCAGATTTCTAAAAAAGAAAAAAATTAAATCCTATACGGCAAAGATTTATCCAACTAGTGTTGTTAATCAACTGTTGATTTTGTTGGGTCCTTAGGCTCGCTCGGGTGGTAGACTCTCAGGAGTTTCAACACCCGGTGGAGGGTTTGAGTACCCATAGGTGGTGAAATTCCACTAGCGTGAGTGTGTGGGGGTGTGTAGAACAAAAAAAAAAAAAAAACATGCTGTTGATTTTGTTCATGTTATTTCTTCAACTAGAATATATCTTTTTCTTGTATACCAAATGAAGGAGAGAATGAGAGCCACATATCAGGCCTTGGAGTAAGGTCAAGGGAGACACTAGAGCCCTCTACACAAGAAATAAGTAATTCCATTCATTCTATAGATTGTATTAACATGGAGTGTGTGTACTGACGTGGGTGTGTACTAACAAGCTAACCAAAAAAATAAAAGGGAGACACTAGAGCCCTTTACACAAGATATAGGGTTGGGTTAGCAGGCCCGGGTTGACCCAAAACCAGGTTGCAGACCCACCTTAAAATGCAGCACTCATTTCATGATCCAAGTTAAGAAATACTGCATTTTAAAGTGGGTCTGCAGCTTGGTTTCGGGTCAACTTGAACCCACTAACCCAACTTATTTTGGATAGGGCTGGATCAGGTTGTGAACCATCTGACCAACCCAAATTTGGATCAGGTTGGGTTGGGTTATTAGGGTCCTCAGGCCGGTTAGGGTAAAATCAGGTTATGTTTGGGTTAAGCAAATTCAGGTTGGGCATTTATTTAGGCGAGAAAGGACGGGTCAGGTCGGCTGTATCAGAAAAGAAAAAAAAAAAAAAGAAATCCCCAGTTCACTACTTTTGGTATTACAATGGTAATAATGCTGAAAGTAGTAGAAGGAAAGTGTATCTATCAAATAGGAGGGTGAAAATATCAATACAACAAAAGCCTCATGTGGTCACCATCATTTCTTACCATTAGAGTCAACATATTTTATCATAGCTTTAGATAGGATGCCTTCCAAGGATTGTACAAAGGATGATGACGATTATGATGATGTATTATGATTATTATAACTACCATAACAATAATTATTTCTCCTTTGAGTGATGGATGGTATCATGCCCCTCATCTTTGTGGTCATCATCATCATGCATGCAGCTAACTTTGGGAATTTTCTGTGGTCATGATCTTCAGGATCTCATCTCATCAGTGGACCCGAATATTCAATGGATGAAAAACGCATGAAGTCAACCGCCGCATTGATAGATAGATGTAGGTGGTCATAGTTTATTTAAAGTCACTGGACCAAACTTCTAGCGGCTCATGATGCCTTGATAACCCATCTTGGTTAAGCAACTAACCCGAGTAGAGTTATGGACCTGAGCTGGCTAGGTGGGCCATGCTTTCCACGGCGTCGAGCTTGTCGTGACATGTCTCGATGTGTCGTCGCCGTTAAAAGGAGGAAAGTGAAAAACCATGTTACCTTTGGTAATGTGTGGGGGCCATCCCTGATGTTTATGTCGAATCCAAACCGTGAATCTGGTGAGTCTCTTTATCTTAACCGTATATAGCAAGAACCATCC
The DNA here is from genome assembly GCA_021015155.1 of Magnolia officinalis. Lineage (NCBI taxonomy): Eukaryota > Viridiplantae > Streptophyta > Magnoliopsida > Magnoliales > Magnoliaceae > Magnolia > Magnolia officinalis. The sequence continues at coordinate 1,186,942 of JAJHSJ010000001.1, read as the reverse complement.
TGATCCAAAACTGATGTGTGAGTAGGACACGTCATTGGGAGTAATGTCCGATTAAGCCTAATACCTATATCTATTCACTTGTTGCGGGCTACCTAAAATCTTGAATTTCTTAAGTTACGGCGTGTCCCCTCATCCAGGTGGGATGCACCTGATGAATGGGTTGGATGACATACAAACAATATGGTGGACCCCACTTTCTATTTGGAAGTTTCTATGGTGGGAGTCCCTTTCCCCAATATTCCAAAAAATTCCCTTTTGGTGTAGCCCACTAAGTTATAAATGAGGCCAGATTTCGGATCTACGATTAGCATGTGGGGAGCATCTAGTGGACGGTTTGGATGGCTCTCACACATAAAGTTGGGCCCCACGTAGATCAGACCCTACGTTTGGCCGTTTGTGATCATTCCTCTACACTGGAAGTGGGATGAGCCGTACCAGTAGACTTCCCTACCGTACATGCGGCGTACATGTACCTTAATCTAGAATGTCCCAATCATGGGTCCCACAGTAGAAGGGTCATATTCATAACCCGAAAAATCACACTAAACCAATGGTGGCTGACTGGTTGAACTCTAATGGACAGTCATTGAAAATTAATCTACGGTCGGAATTCAACAATAGATGTTAATATCATCCCATCAATCTAATTCGTGGGAATATACTCCATCTATAGTGGGTCCCACTATTTGGATGGTTTGGATTTCGGTACCAGCATATCAAGTTCCTCGATAACGTGGCCCATTATTTAAGTGCTGATGCCTGAAAATCGAGTCAGTCCAATCACTAAGTAGGTCACATGTATATATTGGCCTTCCTGTTTCTGGTGCGAATGTGGACCACTTGATGACTGGGCTAGCCACAAGCCACAACTAATACACGGTGTGGCTCACCTGATGAAGACCCTGGAGCTTTGGACTTGGCTTGGGCCTGGCTGTATGACCTGATCTATTTCAGGCTGGGCTTGAGCTCATATAATCCGAACCGACAACCGTCCTAGAGCAGCCAGCCTGGCTTCATGATACACGTCTATCCTACAAATATCCATTCCAATCATGTCCGGTAACAAAGGCATTTTCCACCTAAGTTATTGATTTTCATTTTTCTAAATGTGTATTTCTTCATGAATGTGTGGTCCACCTTGCAAATGGATGGATGTGGTGAAACCATTTTTATGGGCTAGGCCGTACCTAGTCCAGCCCAGTCCAATGCCAGCAACCCGGTCTTGGAATTTCTCAAGTAAAGATTCCATTTGGATGGAGACTCCCACTACGGATGGGACTCTGCTGATTAGATACAGGTAAATGAAAGTTGTCTTTTCTTTGCTTGATTAGTCCTTGCATGTGTAACCACGCCAACATGGCCCACCTAACCAACATTAGCATTGCAATCAACATCAATATGGACAATGCATGTTTCAGTATGCTACTCTTGGCAATATACACATGTGCATGCATGTGCACGTACAAAACCCTAACCTTACCATGATAAACATCTTTCCCACATGTCTTGCGTGTAGGAAATTTAAGCCGCCCATTGCGAAGATCATGAGGCTGACCAACTCTTCAGGTGGGCCATGCCATTGAACCCAACATATCAGTGTGGCCCACTTGATGTGTGTGGATCTGCCTTATCTTATGGTAGCTGATCTTCATGATGGAGCTCATCTTTTAAATGGCTATGATGTCATACTGAGGAAACACATTAGCAAACATACATGCAGCTTTAAATCCAAGGAAGATTCTAGTGTTTTTATTTATTTATAGGAGGTGATGAATCTTAAATTATTGAAAAAAAAAGGAGAACCAGTTGAACCGTCCAATGTTGTATGTGATCATTTCTCGTAAGTATATGTACAGTGGCAATGCTATGGTTGCCAATCCTTTTAAGGCTCTCATCTCAGACAATTGAACAGCATTCACCAACTTAATTTACAAGAAAAGGTAAATAAAAAGAAAGTAGATGAAATTTTATGAAATCATTTAGGGTTCTTTTAGGTAAGGGAGGTTGCATAATTAGGATTAGACTCCTGATTTTGACAGCCTCTCAGCCCTCCACATGGGATCATTGAAATGTTGCTTTTGTTTTTTGTTTTTTAATTAAGTTTGGTAATTGTGCTGATGTGGTGTAGGTGATATGCTTTAGGTTGGCTAATCTCATTTTAACACATATGAAAGGCATGGAGCTTATTAAAATTAGGATTGAGAGCTTAATCTCATTTCTTTTATAGTTAAGTCTTCTTCTTTGAAAATAGATTTGTCTCTTTTACTTGTTGTTTCTGGGCAATCGAATCTTGAATATATGTTCTTCTGGGTATTTCTATCAATGGGAAATCCTAATATAAAATCAGATTGGGCCATAAAAAATAACCTTAGACCCAACAGCTATAGAAAGAGTTTGTCTTGACTTGGTGGTTGAGTGGTTTGATGATCAGAACTGTCTATGCTATATGTTAGCTACCCCAGATAGGATCTTGGTAAAAGGTTACTACTAATGTCTATAGATGAATTTAGAACAAGGATAAGAAATCTTTTTGATGAATTGCATGTGAATCTAAAAATCAAAACTTAGTATTATCATTAAAGTATGATTATGGGATAATAACTTATTTATGGTAGTGAAGGGAACATGAACGGTTCGAATCATACGGACCACTTGGCTACAGTTGGTCGCGATACATCCTGAGTTGTGACGGTGACCAAACTACCCTTCATTATTGTTAAATTATTATTAATTTCACCCATGTTATGATGCTGTTAATACTTGTATTTATGGTATAATTATCAATCCAAAGTTGTGAATGAAGGCATTAATTTCCCCTTTATAACTTAAAATTTTCACCCGAGCAAGGGTAATTTGGTCCAAACATGATTTATGAGAGGCTGTGATGTAGCACACACGATTGTGTCCCTTATGTACACCTGACATGTACTTCAAATCCAAACCACCCAAATAGTGGGACCCACAGGTTGGCCATGTACTTAAATTAGATTGATTATTAAACAATCCTCGCCACTGACTAATGGACCCCTCGCCCTTTTTTTTCTTACATTTGAACTTGGACCTTACACCATTTCCATTTTTACAGAAAAATAGATGTCCATCAATAGACCAGTTATGGTCATAGTTTCAGGGTGAATATTGGCATATAACCAATCGAAAGTGTATCCTTCCATTTGAACGGTTTGGATTTGAGGTACATGCCATGGATTTGAGGTACACGCCATGTGTACGTACAGGAAGCTTATATGTATATTATTTACACAGCACTACCCTTACGGCCTTACGTGGCTAGAAATATCAATCTTCGGGTGTGGAAATAACCGGTTGGAGTAGGGCGCGGATTAGCTACTGACAGGTTGAGTAGCGAGAATCCCTACTGAAGTGACGTCACCAAGTTCCGTGGCCCCACCATAATTTATGTTTTGTATCCACACCTTCCATCCATTTGTAGAGATTATTTTAGGGCAATATACAAAGAATGAGTTAAATCCAAAGCTTCAGTAGACCCCAGCACAGAAAACTGTGGGGACAGTGACGTCCACCATTAAAAACTTCTAATGGCCACGAAGGTTTTAGATCAAGCTGATATTTGTGTTTTAACTTATTTCATGTCTTTTTTAACTTTTTAACAGGTTGGATTTCAAATAAAAATTATGGTGGGCCTTAGGATAGTTTCAACGGTGGGAATCACTCACCCCACTGTTTTCTGTGGTGGGGTCCACTACATCTTCTTATCTGCCTCATTAATTGGCTCATGCCCTAAATAATATCTCAAAATGGATGGACGGTGTGGATACAACACATACATCATAGTGGGCCCACAGAACTTGGTGACCTCACTTCAGTAGCCGACTCGCTACTCAACCTGTCAGTATCTAATCCTCGTCCGTTGTAGTAGACTTAAAATCACATTATATTATGCTTCGAGCAGAAAATAGGGGAGTTTTCTATGATTTTTAGTGCACGCAATGCATAAGGAATGCCTAGGGAGTGTCTCCCATAATACCTACCGTCAAAATCCTCTCCTTCAATCGCCACCCTCCATCCAATGCAAATCCAGATATAATAAAAGGACACTTGATCTTAATTTCCAGGTTCAACACACACACGTGTATAAGGCAAGTAATGTACACGCCACACATGTGCCGTCATCGTATATAAGTACGATCCAGGCCATCCATCAGAGGGGTACCACTATAAAGATACCCTAACCCATGATTCAGGTTAGTCCACTAGGGCCACAGTTCATGACACATGTATGGCTGAGAGAAACTTAGCCGGGTTTTCTCATGCATTGCATCCACCTGCTTCTAACATCGTAGACCAATTTTGTTTTTGGGGCACAACATCTGGACCATCCAACCCAACTGATGGATGGCGTGGATACTGCACGTGTATATGATTCTCACACATGTGATCCATTGAAGCTTTTATCGCCGCCCACTGGGGCCCACCATTCTTGAGTGTTCAAACAATTGGATCCGTAAGTATTTTGGTGTGTGCTATGCGGGCCACCATAAGAAACGTACCCTAAATGGGACAACGAAAAGAAAATCAAGGTAAGGACCATCTTTATAGCCTTTTTATAAGAATACAGCTCATTTATGGTAGTAAATAGAATATGAACGGTTCTAATAATCAGGCAATTCTTAGAATGTGGGCCCCAGTGATCTGAGTCGTGACAAAAGCGTACCTATTAGAACATGCCTGTTTGTACAGATTCCATGCAATGAAAGTTGCCGACGCGGATAGGTATTGTCTTGCCCGGACCCAAACTACCTCTATACCTCACATGGCAGGGTTTGACTTGATACGAGGCCGTTATCAGAGAGAGAGAGTTATTTGAGTCTGAACAAATTTTGAACATGTTTTGTATGGACTTCATCTCTAAATAGCAGTAATGTCATCCGATCAAATCGCACAGCATCAGGGTAGAAAGAGTTCAGTCCAGTCCAGGCTTAATAGTATCTAATCTACACTTTAAATTAAGCATAGGACATGTTCATCCCCATTGTCATCACTTCCTACGAAAGCCAATCAATGTAAGTTGCATGTGATTTGAATAGATTTATATAGTATATTTAAAAATCTTTGGGGATATACGAAGATGATTCTGTGATAATACAATTGGAGCGCATTGAATGACACCACGTTATCCACTAAGTGGTCGATTGAATAGTAATTGTATAGAAGAGGTTATTAGGACAGATGACTGGAGTATACGCAATAAGGGTTAAGACGTGTTAAACTGTTATAACAACTGTTAGAACACAAGAAGCATCCAAATGGCCGAATTAAGGATATAAATGGCAGATGAATTCAGTAAAAATATTTTGTTGGGGGCCTTGCACAAAACCTTAAGATCTAGCCTCCCAAAACAAATCAGAATTATGAGATAATAAAGCAATGAAATAAATCAAAGCATAAACCATACCACATGAGATTTTTACGTGGAAAACCCTCAAAGAAGTAAAAACCGCAGGATCTCGTCCAGATCAATAATCCACTATGAAGTAGAACGTTACAACCTTTTTCACTCACGCAGAAGTGGATAAACAATAAGAGAATAAAAGAAAAACGGAGAGATCTCACCGATCACGAGGACGTAGAAGCACTGAGATGTTGATTGCATAGTATATCACCTCCACGAGCATAACCTCCCTTCTACAAGCTTCCTCTCTCTCTTTCTCACATCTTTGATAGCCCTAAACCCTTTAGTAAACCATTGCAAAGCTTTAGAAAACCCATCTTGCATTGCCTAGAAAGACTCTAGGCACCCCTATTTATAGTTTAGGATACTCCGGTGTGAAAGGGTCTTAGATTTCCACATTCTGCGTAAGATCTGGACTCAAATCTGCGTAGCCTCGACTGGTCGAGCAGAGTCCTCAACTGGTCGAGCTGGTCCCTCGACTGGTCGAGCACTGTTCACTGAGCTCGCTGGACTTTAAGTCGAGTGACCCTCACTGATCAAGCATTGTTCACTCGACCGGTCGAGCACTGCTCTTGTAACACCCCGTACTTTTGCATACTCGGTTGTCACCAGGGAAGTCTAAATTTATTTCCACGTGTCTAGAAACACACGTAGTCATCCATGCACACCGACACCCAGAAATCCTCAATCCATTCATCTCAACTGTCTTGTATAACATTCATTCGTACATTAAGCCATCCCTCGATTGATTTTCAAAATAGTTCAGAAACGTCTATTTTAGGACCCCAATCGCTTAGATAAAAGGATCAAACCACCCAATAATATGTAATATATATATATTATATATATATATTATATATATATATATATATATATATATATATATATTTCACTTGTTATATTATAAGTTTTACACAAACGTATATCAAAAGGATTATAGATGTATTTGACAATCTATTTAGCATATAAATAGTGTATGAAGACGTGTTGTAGTGGAGTAAAATGTATATATAACTAATGTATATAAAATATTGTGAAAATAGTATTATAATGAGTAATGAGTTTACAATGTATAATTAAATTATAAATACTGAGTTTACCCTAAATATCTTTTATAAATAGGTGTATAAGATTTATTAGATACTTTAATAAGATGTTTTAGCAATATTATGGAATACAAATATGATTTTAATTAAATATATATCGATCATTCTTAAATTCATTCATATGTATAGTATAATATTAGATATTATGAACTATATAATAATAAACATGTGATCCATAGCATGTATGTGATAGTATATTAACATTAAAATTTATATATTATTTGAATGATAGCATGTAATGGTATGCTTAGGCATATAAGTGATCCCTTAGGACGTTTTGACCATTGATGGCCGGAGTGGTACTGATCCAACCGTTGGATCAGTAAAGGCCAGTGGAAAACCCAAAAATTAGGTCATGGGGCCCACCTTAGTTTTAGATCAGCCTCATTCTCGAGCTCATGGCCTCGTATGGGTCAAGGAATTGACTGAACGAAGTGGATTTCCCACTAGCATCGCCATGGGCCCCACCTTAACGTGCTTGTGCACCAGTGCCAAAGCACCCACGGTGCACCGAACCCTCAACATGTTCAAACAGGGCGCTGACCCGCATTTTCCCGCAAATGGGAGGAAACCTCCCTCTCTCTCTTTCTCGTCAGCAGCGGACGTACGTTAGTTTGCTTTGATCGTTGGCCCACTGTCTGGGTCCCACTTTGATGATCCAGACCGTCTATCCTGTGCGCTGCTGGGGCTTGACCAAAACCTGGTGGATCCCACGCAAAGGTACGACCGTATGTTTGTGGCATCCGAACCGCACCACATCTCCTCTGACCTGAGGAGGAAAACCCCATCAAATCTCCCCCTTTCCGACTCAGGAGGAATTCACCTTCTTCAAACCAGCCTGATTTCTACAAACTTCAAACTTTTCCTTGAGCAAAGCCTTGGTCATCATGTCTGACCCACTATCATCCGTGTGAATTTTCTCAAGCTGTAACACCTTCTGTTTCCAAGTATCCCTAATTCAGTGATACCGAATCTCTATGTGCTTCGACTTGAAGTGCTGACTTGGATTCTTTCTCAAGTGTATAATACTTTGACTATCGCAATAGACCGCGTACTGCTCCTACTTCAGGCTAAGTTCTTGTAGAAACTTCTTCATCTAAAGCATCTCTTTTCATGCCTCTATGACTGCAATGTACTTGGCCTCTGTCATCGACAATGCTATGACCTTCTGTAGTTTGCTCTGCCAAGAAACCGCTCCCCCTGCAAACGTGAACATGAACCCCGATATAGACTTCCTAGAGTCTATGTCGCCTGCCATATCTGCATCTGTGTAGCCCTCTAACACAGGTTTTCCGGCACCATAGTATAGGCTCAACCTGGATGAGCCTCCTAGATACCGTAGTATCCATTTCATAGTTGTCCAATGCTCTTTGTCAGGATTGACAAGATACCGGCTGACAACACCAACTGCATATGCTATGTTTGGGCGTATACACACCATAGCATACATCAAACTTCCTACAACTGATGCGTAAGGTATCTTCTGCATCTCTTCTACCTCTGCCTTCGTCTTGGGACACTGTCTGTTGCTCAATCTGAAGTGACTATCCAGTGGAGTACTGACCGGCTTCGCTGCATTCATGTTGAACCGTTATACGACTTTCTCAATATACCGTTCTTGTGACAGCCAAAGCTTCCTTCTACTTCTGTCACGGGTTATCTATATTCCTAAGATCTGTTTAGCTGGGCCCAAGTCTTTCATTGCGAACGACTTGCCTAACTCCTGTTTCAGCCTGTCAATATTCTTGATGTCTTTTCCCATGATGAGCATGTCATCAACGTATAACAACAGAATTAAGAAATCACCATCTGAGAACTTGCGCGTGGACATACAGTGGTCCGACTCCGTTCTGTCATACACATGCTTCGACATAAACGAGTCGAACTTCTTATATCATTGTCATGGAACTTGTTTCAACCCATACAAGCTCTTCCTCAGCCTACACACCATATGCTATTTGCCCTTAACTTCGAACCCCTCTAGTTGGTGCATGTAGATCTCTTCTTCTAGGTCACCATGGAGGAAGACAGTTTTAACATCTAACCGCTCTATCTTCAGATCCATGCTAGCCGCCATCCCAAGCAACACCTGTATGGATGTCATCTTCACCATTGGTGAGAATATCTCCTCGAAGTTTATGCCTTTCTTCTGACCAAACCCTTTCACCATAAGTCTGGCCTTGAACCTCGTCTGTGAATCTTCTGCTCAACCTTCTTTCTGAACACTCACTTGTTACTTAAAACTTTCTTACCCTTAGACAATTTCATCATATCATAAGTGTGGTTCTTATGCAAGGATTTCATCTCCTCTTGCATAGCTTTCAACCACTCCCTCTTATGCTCGTCGGCTAGGGCCTCAGAATAATCTTCTGGCTCTCCCCCGTCAGTCAACATAATGTACTCATGCGGCGAGTACTTCTTGAACGGATGTTCGTCCCTAGATGACCTCCTCACCTGTGGCTCAACAGGTGGATCAAGTGGGGGCTGTTCCCCTAGTCAATCTTTTGTAAGAACTCCCTCATCCTTTGCAACTTGTTGTACTCCCCCATCAGCAGGCACCATGGGAGGAATAACCGGATTCATGTCCTCTAGCTCACCTGAACTAAGCTGGTTCTTCTCTGCAGGCTTACCAATGTCTTTTATACAGTGATCTTCAAAGAAAATTACATCTCTGCTCCTAACGAGCTTCTTTTCGATCGGATCCCACAATCTGTAACCGAACTTTTCATCACTGTACCCCAAAAACACACACTGCCTGATCTTCATATCGAGCTTGGACCTCTCGTCCTTTGGTACGTGAACGGATGCGGGTATGATGGATCCTGTTCATTCCACATATTCTCAGGTACTTCTCCATTCAACGGGGCTGATGGAGACCTGTTTATCAAATACAATACCGTGTGCATTGCTTCTCCCCAAAATATCTTGGGCAATTTCGCATGGGATAACATGTATCTGATTCTCTCTACAATGGTGCGATTCATTCGCTCAGCCACACCATTATGCTGGGGGGTCTTGGGAACCGACTGTTCATGTCGTATACCCAGGGACTTACAATACTCACGAAAGTCACCAATATATTCACCACCATTGTTAGTGCAGATGCACTTCAATGATATACCTGTCTCTCTCTCGACCATAGCATGAAACAATTTAAACACAACAAAGACCTTGTCCTTGGATTTCAAAGCATAAACTCAAACCCTCCTAGATGCATCATCTACAAAAGTGACAAAATACAATGCCCCACCCAAGGTTTTTGTCCTCATAGGACCATAAACATTAGAATAAACTAAATCTAATGCATGCACTTTATTAACATGAAAAGTAGATTAACAAATGAAACTCTATATTGCCTCCCTAATAAACAATCAATAAAGGTTTTGAGAGGTATACCTGTCACGTCTGGAAGGAGCCGCTTCCTTGCTAGTAGCTGAATCCATTTTTCACTCATGTGGCCTAGACGCCTGTGCCACATGTCAATAGTTGAATCTTCCGCTACATTCAACCCACCCTTGCACACACTGATACTTGCCTTGTAAAGGGTGCAACACTTCTTTCCTCTAGCTGTGATCAACGAGCCCTGATGAGCTTCCAGCGCCCACCAGGAAACTGGATTTCATAGGCATCATTATCCAACCTTTTCGTCGACATCAACTTGAGGCGAAGGTCTGGGATATGTCTCACATCCCTGAGAACCAATGTGTAGCCCACATCGGCCTTCACACAAATATCATTGACCCCAACGATCTTCGATACGCTAGAATTTCTCATCTTCACGGTCCCATAGTCACCTGATTTGTAGCTTGTGAAGAAGTTCCTGCGTAGAGTCGCGTGAAAAGAAGCTCCCGAGTCTATCACCCAGTCGGTGTCCTGACTCGTAGCCATGAGACATACATCATGATCAGCTGAAAGAATAACTACGACGTCGTCATCTGAAGCGACCGCAGTGGAATCTGATTCATCTTCCTTCTCCTTTCCTTTTCCTTTCTTGTCATTCTTATTTTTACGACATTCATGCTTATAATGGCCCTTCTTGCCACAATTTCAGCATTCAATATCCTTCATAGTACGTGACTTGCCTCTTGATTTATCTCGGGCCTTCTCGCCCTTCCTGTTATTTTCTCTCCCCCGTTCTTGTGTCACAAGGGTCTCTTGCTGAGTAGACCCCTGAGACTTCCTCCTTGTCTCCTCATTAAAGAGACAACTGGTTACCTGTTCCATGGATACTTTTCCGTCTGGCGCAGAGTTACTTAGGGCCTATTTGATTTTGAGGGAATTGGAAAATACAAGCAAAGCAGGGTTTGTAAAGGGTTGTATTTGTAATAATATTTCCCAGCGCATATTTACGGCATTTCACCCATACTTGATTTGACTACCTACTTTTTGAACATGGAAATCGAGAATATTGCAAAATATCTGTGGGTCCCACTGTGATATATTTCACTTATCCACACCGTTCGTCCATTATGCCAGATGAATTTATGGCATGAGCCAAAAAATGAGGCATATCCAAAGCTCTAGTGGACCATGCCACAGAAAAAAGTAAATCATACACTTACCATTAAAAACTTCTAAGGGCTACTGTTTTATCTTAAAAGGTTGTGGTAAAATGGATGGACGGAACAGATATGTCATATACATCACCGTGAGGTTTAAAAATTTTAATTAACACTTTTGAACCGGTTTCCAAGGCAAGAATTCCAGAAAATTTTCAAACGGGTGAAACTGTCATAATTAGTCATTTACCAGGTATTTGCACTTGCACTCAAAAATCAAACAGGCCCTTAAAGACACTACCAATGTCTCCCAACTGTCAGGCAATGAACTAAGAAATAGCAAAGTCTGCAATTCAGCATCTAGGACCATCTTTATAGCGGAGAGCTGGTTCACTATATTGCTGACCTCATTCATGTGCTCGGCCACTGAACCGCCATCTTTGAACTTGAGATTCACAAGTCGTCGTATTAGGAAAATCTTATTGCCGGTTGTCTTCCTCTCATACACCCATTCCAATCTCATCCATAAGCTAGCGGCTGAGGTCTCCGTAGACATATGGTGGACTACGGAATCGTCCAACCATTATCTAATAAACCCTACCGCCTTCCGGTCCATCTTCTTCCAATCATCATCAGACATATCCTTGGATTTTGCTGATATGCCTAAAATTGGAGAATATAGGTCCTTGCAATAATGCAAGTCCTCTATCTTAGCCTTCCATATGGTCCAGTTAGAACCGTTGAGGTTAATCATCCTTGATGAGCCATCTTCCATAATTCAGAACCGATCCTACTCCGTTCAATGAACTTAACTTTAATACCACATTGTTGGGGGCTTTGTACAAAACCTTAGGATCTAGCTTCCCAAAACAAATCAGAATTATGGGATAATAAAGCAATGAAATAAATCAAAGCATAAACCACACCACACAAGAGATTTTTACGTGGAAAACCCTTAAAGAGGTAAAAACCATGGGATTTCGTCTAGATCAACAATCCATTATAAAGTAGAACATTACAACCTTCTTCACTCACACAGGAGTGGATAAATAATAAAAGAATAAAAGAAAAACACAGAGATATCACCAATCACGAGGACGTAGAAGCGCTGAGATGTTGATTGCACAGTAGATTACCTCCACGAGCATAACCTCCCTTCTACAAGCTTCCTCTCTTTCTCTCTTTCTCTCTCTCTCTTTCTTTCTCACACCTTTGATAGCCCTAAACCCTTTAGCAAACGCTTGCAAAGATTTAGGAAACCCTCTTGCATTGCCTAGAAAGACCCCAGGCACCCCTATTTATAGTTTAGGAAACTCCGGTGCAAAAGGGCATCAGATTTCCACAGTCCGGCGCAAGATCCGAACTCAAATTTGCATAGCCTCGATTGGTCGAGCCGGGCCCTCGACTAGTCGAGCACTGTTCATGAGCTCGATGGACTTTGAGTCGAGTGACCCTCGACTGGTCGAGCACTATCACTTGACCGGTCGAGCAGTGCGGTGATTCTACTGTTTGTGACATCCGAACCGCACCACATCTCCTTTGACCTGAAGAGGAAAATCCCATCAGATTTGTCTCATACCAATCCAATCAAACTCGATATATCTTTTAATTAATTGTCATTTACATTCCTTAGTATAATCATTTTACTTTTCTATTAGTTAAGTATATTTCTTAGTGTAATTCTTTACTTTTTGTCTGTTATTTACATTCCATAGTGTAATCTGTAGCATCAAGTATTTGATAATTTTAGTTGTAATTTGAATATATGCTTATACGTTGGATTCTGTTCGTGTTTCAATTAGAATTCTTCATTTAGGAATATGTTTTAAAGTTGCTTTTCGCGACTGACTGTAAAAATTCATTTCTCGATCTTTTTATTTGTATTAAAAAGTCATTTCGTATGGAAGACAAAAGTATAATCCATAATCAAAAGATAAATCATATCTTCTAAATATCACCTGATTTTATTTACATACTATTTGAGTGGTTGAATAGGTGACTGATCTCACTCGATCTCGGTCATTTACTATGTACTTGCCTATCTCCATGCTTAGGATTATAATTGTTTACTTTGAATTAAGCTGTGAATTTTATCACATGATCAGAACTAAAAATCTATCGGAGCCCAAAATCGAGCATAAACAGGACATGATAAAGGAATGTACTAGCTAGTAGCCAGTTTGGACCAGGCTGGAGCAGCACCTAATCTGCGTTTGGAAGTCAAATGTGGTAAACAGAAGTACAAGCTTGCAGCGAACTCAGTCCAAGCTGGCACTCGTATATCTATTTTAAGCTGCATGTGGCAAAGAGTTGTACAATCCAACAACATCTACAAGGTATGTGAATTAGGTACTTTCCTTGCTTACGCCAATGTCTATGTTGGCATGATACGATGGAATTTGATTAGACAGTATACTATACTGCTTAAGAGATAAGATTATCTACTCCACCAATCAACTTTAAAATATGTTTTGTACAACTATTGTAAGCTGCAGCCTACCATCTAATTAAATCCAAACAGGTAGGTAGTGTCCAAGCTACTTTAGATCATTGAGTGTAGTCCATTCATTCGGTGGGACCTAGAAACGGATTGGACAATCTTATCATCTGATTGATGACATGCGAAATGAGTGGAATCAGTCTTCAATAATATGATATTTGGATCAGGCCATAAGATATGGCCCATCAGATTAACAGCTTGGATTGGATCATTGAACTGATTTTTATTATTATTATTATTTAAAAAAATCTTTGCTTAGAAAACGAGCATTTGTCTATCTTTTATGGGAGCTTTGCCAAGCCCACACGCGTGTACACGTCACACACATACCGGCATGACGTTCTAAGTCCAACAGCTAATCTATCCAGTCTATCCATCAGAAGGGCACAGCTCTGGCTGAAGTTTTCTAGCCCATCCACATGACCAGATTTTATTTTTGAGAATACATTTAGAAGGCCTGATTAACCTGATAGAGGGATTAGATCTCGCACGTATGTTACATGCTCGTATATGCTTGGCGTGTACACCAGCTTTATTGCACATGCGTGTGTGCTTAGCAAAGCTCCTTTTATGCAATCTTATCTTATATCAACACTTTCTAGCACTCGTCTCTTACACGGGTAGATGTGTCACGCGTGAGAGAAATCAAAGCTGCTCATCAGGTGGCTTCCGATGTGTAGCTTTTTATTGCGTAAAAAATCAGAATGGTCCGCTGACTAGGTGGGCCACAAAAAAACGTAAATGGACGGTTATAACAAATTGTCAAACTGGTCTGATTCAACATAAACGTTTGATCTAGTACTTGATGCGCGGACAGGGGATATTCATCCCAGATCTCGCACAGGAATGCCACGTGGCATGAGAACCACGAAGCCCTCCGTCCATCTCACGCGTGCGAGTAAGCTTTTTTAGAGGGTATCGGTGAAGCACGGAAAGTATTTTTACTGATTTTCACGAAAAAGACGCTTCGCTACTTTTCTATCTTTATATAAAGAAAAGCACAAAATAAAAAAATAATTTGCACAAGAAAAATTGACAACCTACGGTTTTCCCACCACGTTACGCAGTGTGCGCATTACGCCTAGTCATGTTCCCCCGCGACACGTCATTATGGTGGGTCCTACCGTTTTTAATCATTTGCGTGAAAAATGTTTGGTGGAGCTGTCCACAGAGAGATTCCATGCAACAGTTACCTTCCACCGTACACGTGGCAAGAGTGGCAGAGAATCCATACATACCATCCAGTACTGGTCCCGGCCGTGGATGTCTCACAGTTTACAGATCACGCCAATCAAACAATCCTAGCCATCAAGTAAACCAATATTCATTGCTGATCGATCGTGGCCATTAACTTTCTTTCACTTTCATTTTTAAGGACAATGATCAGATGGCTACCCTAGTCTGATCAATGTGGGGTTTTCACTGCAATAGAATGGCGTATCCTGATTCTGCATCCCTTCTGCCAACTGTAAAATTTCAACGTTGGTTGCAAGGTGGGATGGTACGGTCACAGAACTATAAGCTACCATCGGTACGCTTGAACACTCAAATCAGAGGATATGGACTGTTCATTTGGCCAATCCACATTTCATGCAGAAATCACACTGATAAAACTATCATGTGAGTTATATGATACTCAGGCTGCGTATGATTTGTGGACAATTGTTTAGGACGGTTGGATATTTTAATTTTTAACCATCCAACAAATATCCATCAATCCGAAGATCAGATAATCAGATGAACTTAATAATTATCGATTTATGACACATTTACACTGTTTAACATAATTTTGACGGTTTAATTTTGACTAATTATACTCCATTTAATTATCGATTCAACACATATGTGGGCCATCCAATGAAATTATACCTAAAACCTCTACATTCATATGGCATGGCCCACCTGGTTGTAGAATATTGCAAAATTTGGGTAAGTTTTATTCTGACGAGGCACATCAGATGAACGGGTTGGATGTCATATGAAAAATCATGTTTAGATCCTACAAAATACTAATGATGACCGTTCTATTCCAACTGCTTCATATGGTGTCGCTCACATGAGTTTGAATTATCATGATTTTTTTGTTCAACGGTAAAAATGACGCCGCTTACATGATGGACGGGTTGGATTTCGTGAAAGTAGCTAGCGCGGGTCTTAAACGACGTTACGACGCTTTGATTGCGGAAGCCGGAAGGTAGTAACTGTTCGGGTGAGGCGGCTGCGTAACGGGAAAAAGAAATAGAAAAAGCGGAGCATGAAGCATGCATCGAATTCCGTGATGCAGTGCTGTTATTATTACTTTTTAAAAGCATCCTGTACAAACGGACGCGAATTTCCTGTGATCCCAGTTACTGGCTCTGTGCGGCCCACCGCAATGCCCGTGTGACATCCACACGGTCCATCAGTTTCTCCTTGTCACGTTAGGATGTGAGCCCGAAATTTGGAGAGCCAAAACTCCAGTGGGCCATACCATAAGAAATAGTGGGGATTAAAATGCCTACAATTGAGGATTCCTCAGTCCTGCATGCTGTTTGTATGCCATCCAACCCGTTCGCAAGGCGATTCTCGCACGGGATCAATCGAACAAACAACTATCGGCCTGATTCAATACTTCTGTAGGCCTCGGAAATGTTTCAACAGTATCCGTTCAACCCTCCCTATTTCTTGCTATATGGCCCGATTTGATCTTCCTGATTTTTTGCTCTATGTTCCAGCGCATGAGGTGCCAGAATTGATGGACGGACTCACAGTGCTTAGGGTTACAGGGCCTCCCTCTAATCCTCACTGTTTTCTCTACTTGGGATGGCACGGTACATGGAGGCGGATTGCATACACGGCCAGTAGTTACTCGCAGCTGGATGGTGTTATGTGGTCCCACCATGATGTATGTGTTTCATCTACGCCGTTGATACATTTTTCCAGCTCATTTTAAAAAAATGAAACCAAAGTTAAGGCAGATCCAAATATCAGGTGGACCACATCATAAGAAATAATGGTAATTGAACGCCCACTGGTACAACCTTCCCGGGGAAGACAAGTTTTGGATCAGGATGGGATTTGTGTTTTCCCTCCATCCACGTCCGTGTGAGCTAATAAACAGGATGAATGCAAAATCAACATTACAGTGGGCCCTAGGAAGTTTTTGTAATGGTGGTGTTCAATCTCCACTGTTTACCTGTGGTGTGGTCCACCTGAGATTTAGATCCGACTCATTTTTTGGCTCATGCAGTAAAATAATGATCCAAAATGCATGAACTGCGTGGATAAAATACAAACACTATGGTGGGGCCATGCAGCATCGCTACGGCAATGTTGGTATACCAATTCGTTCACAGTATACTTGGTTTATAAGTGGGGCCCATTGCTTAGTGATTCTGGCCATTGGTCTGATTCCCATAGATGACTAAGAAGCTTTCGTCATGGAAGATCCTGGGTAAGCCTTAATGGGTCCCTTGCCGTGGGGCCCACTTTGTGATGCATTATATATCCACGCGGTCCATCTGTTTTTCTAGCCTCTGTTAGGGTCCGGTCCCAAACATCAAGTAGATCCAAATCTCAGGTGGACTATACCATAGAAAACAGTGATAATAGAACACCACCATTAAAAACTTTTCATAGCCCATCATAAATAAATCTATAAAATTTATTTTCCATCCTACCTGTTCATAAGGTCAATTATAATCATTCACCTCTTTATTCGGTGGTGTTATCCACTAGATATATGAAGCTGCTTAGATTTTGTGATAACATATTCGAAAGCTTGTATTATAAGGGTAATCAATTTCTTCAATATGTTCACGTGACTTTGATTTGACTTAACTATATCAGATTTTATATATCAATTAGTATCTCTCTCTCTCTCTCTCTCTCTCTCTCTCTCTCTCTCTCTCTCTCTCTCTATATATATATATATATATATATATATAGCCAAATGCTCGATTGTACACCAGTTCACGTAGAACCAGTGCCAACCTTTTTGAGAACCATCATAGGTGAAGTGACTCCAAAATCTGAATCGTCCACATGAAGAAGCACATCATGAACCCCCAAGCCCAATTCTTACTTTGATCTAAAACTTTGGTGAGCTATGAAAAATGAAAACGGTTTTCCTCCATTGATTTGTATTTCTGTTTGCTATAGGCCACCAGAATTTTAGATCAGGGTGAAAATTTGCTCAGCGGGGTTTCATGGGATTCCGCATCACATGGCCCACCTGAATTTTAAGTATGCAGGTGATAATGACTTTGTATATATACGCTTGATAAAATAATTGTAATAAGCCCGTTAAAATATATACTTTGGTAAAAAGGAGATAAAATTCCAAGCTTTAGGTGGGGCTACAAATGCAAGGATTACAAACTAGTGACTCAATGATGTATTTTAACTATTCCATTTAGATGTCTAATATTTGAATAGTTTAAGTTATTCTATTGATGTTTTTATTTATTTTTTTATTTTTTATTTTTTGGGCTAGCTTGTTGGTATACACCCACGGTCAGTACACACTTTACTGTTAGCCACCCACCCCCACCCCCACCCCCACTAGGGAATCGATACCAAGACCTCAAGTGTTGAAACGAGGTATCTCCACTCAATTTATCAATTGAGCAATGTATCTGGGTGTAAGTTATTCTATTGATGTGATTTTAGCATTGTAATCAATAATTAGATTGTTTTGAAAAATTATCAATGTGCCCGGCATCCGGTTGATTAGTAGCCTAAAGACACTTTCACGGGACATGTGACTCTCCCACCCTTACATTAAAAAGGAGGCAAAAAATGCATTCTGTACGGATTCCACCAAAATTACAGATACTCTATTTCAAAACGCACTAAAAAAGGTAGATTTAAAATACCACCAATTATATTTACCTCCAAATGGAAGGCTACTAAACATAGAAAGTAGCTATTTGGATTTGAAATAAATGCAAGGTGCCAACAGGGTGTCTATTTTCTAACACGGGAATTTTACAATGCTCCAAGGAAAGTATGTGATTTCATGTTTCCAATTTGTATCAGGGGCTTCATAGTTAAGTGATCCAAGCAACTAATATTATGCACCATGTTATTGACTGACCATGGACCAAAAATCTCTGAGATTTAAAAATCTCCCATCCCTCCAATTGTGGCCGACAAAACGGATGATCAAGAAAGAAAATACAGCAACAGTTCACATTCATCCAAAAGAAGGCCGATTATTCTGTAGCTATGATCATCCAATCTGGAAGATTTGGTGCACGGACTATCCGTGTTGAGATGCATCATATCTTCCTTTCGGGATTTGGGCCAATGAGCCCTGGGCCCTACATGTACGAAACTGTATAATCCTCGTTTTAAAAATTGCAATTTACTTTTTAAAAACATTTTTTTAATATAAGAGAAGAACTTTGATGCTCTGGTTTGGTTCATACGCATGCACTACAAACTTGAAGACGTATGTATAAGTAACTAAAAATAAACCTTCAAAATAATGGGATCCACTTCAGATGGATCATAATAAAAAATTTACATAACCACTATGTCCTACCTAACAGATTGGAGGACATCTAATGGACGGTTGAAAATGTAAAACAGTTGATGGACTATATTCAATAAACAAACATCCATTATTGAGAAATTAGAATTGATAAACTAATCCCATTGTTAGGTTACCTATCAACAGTGGGTCTCATGATTTGGACGGTTTAATTTGATTTACATACGTTCCACTTGTAAAATTCCTGACTGCATGCGTATAAACTCGTTCTCTTTATCAGAGTATCTAATAACTCCGACTCGTATTCGTACTCAAACTATCACCTGGTTGGGCTGACTTTGGTCTTGGCGGTTGATAAGGTGAGTCAAGAAATTATTAAAAAAAAAAAAAAAAAAAAAAAAAAACATAAATCCATAATAACTTGAAAATTAGTAGTAGGTGTGGTGTGTCCAACTTACATGCATGCAGCACCCGTAGAGATGGAAATGGCCGGTTCAGTTGCCTCTACTAAAGATGGGCCATGAAACAAAATGACCCCATCTGACAATCCTAGCCTTCCAATGATGAACTTTTAATGTTGTATGTGTAACGCTGCTTTCTCATTTTAAGCTTTCTATTTTGTAGCACTCAGAGTGACACGTTAGATCATCCAAGAGAGGTTTATGCACCATGGTTAATAACGTAGAGCCCAGTAAGTGAACTTTTGATGTAAGGTGGACAGACCATCATGGAGTAGGGTAGATTTACCATATACTTTAGCACCATTTAAAATAAAAATAAAAATGGTGATGACTCATCCGTTTCACGGACGCGGATTGCGTCCTACCCCCGCCCGGACGGTAATCCGTCCGGGCAGGGCTCTGTGGAACCCACCGTGATGTAACTGTTTCATCCTGCCGTCCAACGAATTTTTCAGTAGATTTTAATATGTGAACCAAAAAATGAGGCAGGTCTAAGGCTTGAGTGGACCATAAAGTGGGGATTGAACGTCCATCATTAAAAGCTTCTTGGGAGCCAGAGAAGTTTCAAATCAAGCTGATATTTGTGTTTTCACTTCATCCACGTCTACGTGACCCTATGAATAGGTTTTAAGGTAAAAAAATAACATCACGTGGGCCCTTAGAAAGGTTTCAATGGTGGGTGTCATATCAGTGCAGGTTCCTTTGGTGTTGTCCACTCAAGCCTTGGACCTGTCTCATTTTTTGGTTCACATATTAAAATCTCCTGAAAAATTCGTTGGACGGCAGGATGAAACAGTTACATCACGGTGGGCTCCACAGAGCCCTGCCTGGACGGATTACCGTCCGGGCAGGGGTAGGACGCAATCCGCGTCCCCGTTTCACACATGAAACTGACGTACAACTATCCACACCGAGAGATGCTCACTTCCATCCGTTGAATCACTAATTCACCATCCAACCAGTGAATATTCTTCATCCTATCATGTTTGTGGAACATCCAATCCGTCAAAAAGGTCGTTCCCACCATGAGGGTCAAATTATGAAAAAGCAGCCTAATCCACCAATTAGGTGCGCCACACCAAATATTTCTTTAGAATATCAAATCACACTCATCAAACAATCTTAGCCATTCAATTAATGCCTATCAAGAGAATTGTTAAAAGTAACAAAGTGAGCAATCCAATCAGACAGTTAAATATTATCTTCTCAGTTTATTATTATTATTATTCACTATCCGCTATCCAAATATGAGTCTGCAATTCAGTCTGTCTAGATTTCTGTACAACCATACATGTGTCACCACCATTTTTTTAAATGGTAAGGAACCGTAAAACGAAAGCGGATTGCCCGTGGCAGGTGCCACACGGATATCACTTACTCATGACATAGTCCAAGCTCTGTGGGGCCCACTATGATGTATATGTTTTATTCGTACGCCGTCCATCCGTTTTGCCTTTTTTTTTTTTTTAAAAAAATAAATAAAAATAAATTCAGGGCATGATCCAAAAGAAAAAATGATACGCATAAAAAGCTGGTTTGGACGCAACACAGAAATATGAGGGCACTTGGTTATTTTTCTCTTAGTCCGCATCTTTGTAGGGTTTTCCATTATGACAAATGGGGCACAACGGTTGGAGAATCCGTACCGTCATTCTGATGAGTCCTTACCGTGGATAAGGCCCCAAAAGTTCTCCAAACAAGAAGAACCCAGTGACCAGTATCAGGACTAATCAGTTGAATGCAGTCCGTTCTTGTGTTTCCCTTCCTGGCCGTCTTTTCTCTAGGGTAACTTTAAATCTCAGTCCAATAACAGTGGGACAGACTTGACCAACGGTCTAGATCTTTGAAACATGGGCCTTAATTGTCAAAGTTTAAAACGCGTGTATACTTTCCAAACATGCGGCAACATATCATTTTCTTAGAGAGATGCAGAGGGAGAGGAAGAAAAAGAATATTTTAACGGTTCCCAGGATTTAAAGGGAAGAAGCACTTTTGCTTGCTTGGTTGTTCCAAAAAGCAAAGAGCAAAAAGCAAAAAGCCTACGCCCCTGTAAAGACAAATACACAGGCGCAAAACACATGTGGTAGTGAAATACCTGTGAGAGATCTGGACCGTTCATTAGATGCGGCCCACCGAAAACATACCCTGAAAAATAGTAAAAGAATTCTACTAATCTTTTATCACTTGGGTCACACCCGTACGTTGGTTATATGAGGTAGTTAATCTCTATTAGCGAGTGTATTATCATGTACAGCTACTAGATTTTTTTAGAGCTAATCGTAGCATAGTTTAGCTTAATCTTAATTAGGTATTACTACATACAGATTGTAGTCTTCTCTATATAAACTTCCATTCCATAAGGGGGAATTCATCCATCTTTCAATCTCTTTCCCATCCGTTTATTTGGGTCACCTGATTTTTGTACTGAATTGATTCTTGTTCTACAACTCATCCAGTTGGTGTGTATCAAATGGATCGAATCTCACACACGTGTTATTGATTCAGCACGAATGCCGCGAGTCGCCGCTTAATTCTGTCCTCGCGCGCATCTCCCTAGAAAGTTTCTGATCTCGAAAATCTTCGCATTTTTCGGGAGTGGGAGATAGGAGGGACATCCAAAAATACGGCTCGTATTCGGTCCTTAATACGTATAGATACGGCACTAACGCCTGTGAAGAAGCTGCGCACCCCTCTTTCTTATTTAAATCAGACATCTTTCTCTCTCTCTCTCTCTCTCTGGTTGGAAATGGCTCCATTGAGATACAGCAGCATTTTACCTCTTTTTCTTTCTATTCTCATTGCAGAAATTAGCTTCTGTTTTTCTTCCCAGGTGAATTTCTTTTATACTAGATTGATGGGTCTTTAATGCATTTTTCTGGGTTTTCTTTTAATTAATCCTTGGTATGATTTATTTCTGCTTATGGTGCTTGCAGGTGTATGTAGTTTACATGGGAAGCAAAAACAGTTATAGCCCAGATGAGATTTTGAGTCAAAACCACCAAATGCTTGTTGCTGTTCATGGAGGAAGGTCAGAACATTGCTAATATAAGTTTTTTCCTTCTTGGATTCATGCTTTATAACTATATTTATTGATTTTTAACTTGGTTTGGACAGTGTCGAGAAAGCCCGATTGTCGCATGTTTATAGTTACAGACATGGTTTCAGAGGATTTGCAGCTAAGCTGACAGATGAGCAAGCTTTGGCAATGTCCAGTATGTTCGTTCCTGTTATAGTATCTTGCATAAATACTTGTATGAATTCTAGATGTTTAAGTGTTTTTTTTTTTTTTTTTTTTTTTTTTTTTTTTTTTTTTTTTTTGTGAACTTTGGGAATTCAATATTACAGAAATGCCGGGCGTGGTTTCGGTATTTCCAAATTTGAAAAGAAGTCTACATACTACTCATTCATGGGATTTCATGGGCCTCATGAGTGACGAATCAATGGAAATTCCAGGCTATTCTACTAAGAACCAACAAAACGTGATCATTGGTTTCATTGATACAGGTGAGGTAACTCTCTTGAAGGTTTCTTCTCCTGAAATTTGTGAAATTCTCGGATACTCATTTATGTTTTTCATGTATAGTGTCCTTTTGGGAGTAGATGATATCTGTTTTTTGGAGTTATGAGGAGTTTCAGATATATTTGATAATTTATCTGATTTGTTAGCTTGCAGCTAAACTCATTAATGTATGTACATGATTTCTGAACAGTTCTATAACCGTACATGGCTTTTCCGTTAAAACCCATCAATGCAACTTGTATCTAATTTTCAAAAAGTAGAAATTTCGATTCATTTTGAGCGGTTTTAGCAGTTATGGGTATATTCAGTTGATAGATACGATTAAATAATAATAATAAAAAAAACTCCTTTGTTATAATGTATCAGACCTGCATAGGAATTTTGAGTTTCTAATGAATAGATTTGGCAGTTGGATAGATATTGGATTTGCAAGTATCTCATCATATGCTATTGTATTATTATTATTATTTTCCATTGCGGTGGAGCTTGATTGAGATGTTCACATTGTCGGGATTTCTGGCTAGGTTCATGGTTCATTACTTACATGGGTGGTCTTTGAATAATGATATTCATGGGCTCCTCTGCAGAGGATTTCTTGCTCTCTATACATAGATGAGGGGAAGTGCTATTTAGACCCCACGTTTTTGCAGCAGGCAGTCCTCTTTTTCTACTTTTTGTGATAGGCGTCTACTATACCGCACTTATGTCTAGTAGCAAAAGTAGAAAAGGTGTATCAACAAAAAAGTGTGTTGAATAAATGGCTCTAAAAGCTGTTTAATCAGAATAACATGGTAATCCTGTTTTTATCAGTGTTCTTCCTAGAATCCCTTTTAGATGGAGTTGTCGTGATTCGTCGTGGCCAGGTGGCGACCTGGGATTGGGTGTCACTCTGTGATGGTGCTTGGCTTGATTTGTTGGCCGGATCATGGTGAAATGGAAGGGCTTTTTACGCCTGTTTTGTAACATTTTTGCATCTATATAAACAGGGGTTTTAGATGAACCTGATACACAAGCAAAAATAAGGAAAAAATAACAGCCCTTGATCTGGCAAACACTTGCCACACGGATTGGATATTCCTGCCAATAAGGAAAAAATAACAGCCCTTGATCTGGCAAACACTTGCCACACGGATTGGATATTCCTGCCAACCTTGATCTACTTGTGGTTGGTGGTTTACAGCCGCGCCTGTGCATGTACCATTGGAAAGCTTGAATTGTGACCATCTCGCCCTTTCGAAGTAGAGGTGTAACTTGTGGTTTTGTATCAATAAATGTGGCAAAAAAATTCCCCCCCCCCCCCCCCCCCCTCAATGTTTTCAGATCATTTTAGAGCTCTTCAATTCATTTGTACGTTAACCAGATTTTCTGAATGATTTAGTGGCTTACAAGGCTCTTGGATTAATGTAGACTAATGTGGATAGGAAATAGAATTTTCTTCTAATAGTTTGACTAGAAACTGCTAATTGGATTTTAATATTTCTTTTTAGAAGTTTGGGAATTGATTTGATTATCTTATACAGGAATATGGCCAGAATCCCCCAGTTTCAATGATCTTCATATGCCTCCAGTGCCTCCCAGATGGAAAGGGAAATGCCAAACAGGAGAAGCATTCAAAAATTCATCTTGCAACAGGTTTGCATGATAATTTATAGCTTCAAATATGAACGTTTCTAGGCATTGGCTTAGATTCTGTTCCCTTTTACTAAATTTTTTTTCCTCACCACAGGAAAGTAATAGGAGCAAGGTACTATCTGGATGGGTATGATGCTGAAGAAGCAAGCCGTGGCTTTGGGTCAAGTTCTGATAACACAGTGAAATTTAAATCTCCAAGGGACAGCTCCGGTCATGGTAGCCACACGGCTTCGACAGCAGCTGGTCGATATGTAAAGAACATGAATTTTAGTGGGTTGGCTGAAGGAGGAGCGAGAGGTGGAGCACCCATGGCTAGAATTGCCATGTACAAGACCTGTTGGGATTCAGGATGCTACGATTCAGATTTACTCGCTGCCTTTGATGATGCAATTAAAGATGGTGTTGATATCTTGTCTCTATCTTTAGGCCCTGATGCCCCTCAAGGAGATTATTTCAACGACGCGATTTCAGTGGGCTCATTCCATGCTGCTAGCCATGGAATTCTTGTTGTTTCTTCCGTTGGAAACGAAGGTAGACAGGGCTCGGCAACAAATGTTGCACCATGGATGATCACGGTCTCTGCTAGCTCCACAGATAGAGATTTCACATCTGATATCATACTCGGGAATGAGAAGAACTTCACGGTGAATAATTTTGTTATGAGATACTCTTGGGGTGTCTTTGGATGAAACCAATTCCCTGATTGCAATTCCACGCATTTGAAGTTGACACTCAGATGATTGCAATCACAATTTGAGCTACATCCTTGCATGAATGAAATGGGGTTAGCCCCATGGTCATTTCCACTTGTTGCAATTCAATTCAGTATTTCATCCAAACACATCCTTAGTTTGTTATTGATGCTTATTTCTGAGATTCTGAATTCTTTTCTGCCATTGATAGGGTGAAAGCCTGAGTCTCTTTGCGATGAACACTTCTGCAAGGCTCATGTCTGCCTCCAACGCCTATGCAGGATATTTTACTCCATACCAATCCAGGTGGAAGCAAAGGGTAGTTAGTAGTTGTTATTGATCATTTCACAATCATTGATATACAAGACAGATTCCGGAACATTTTCTTTTTCCTTTCGCAGCTACTGTTTGGAGGGCTCCTTGAATCGTACCAAGGCCAGAGGAAAGGTGTTGGTTTGCCACCATGCTGAGAGTTCTACAGAGTCTAAGCTAGAGAAGAGCATTGTAGTGAAAGAAGCTGGTGGGGTTGGGATGATTCTGGTTGATGAGGGAGATAAGGACATTGCAATTCCCTTCGTACTGCCTGCTGCTATTGTTGGAGCTGCAGATGGTGACAGAATCCTTTCATATATCAATC
The DNA here is from genome assembly GCA_021015155.1 of Magnolia officinalis. NCBI lineage: Eukaryota > Viridiplantae > Streptophyta > Magnoliopsida > Magnoliales > Magnoliaceae > Magnolia > Magnolia officinalis. The sequence goes on along the minus strand of JAJHSJ010000001.1, from coordinate 1,160,988 downwards.
AGACAAGGTTTAAGTCCCCTCTCTAGCAATGGAAACTTGATCAAGCATTCCTAATGTGAGTGTGCTGACTTGAGTTGCCTAAAACTGTTTCCAGGAAACCAAGAGCACTAATCTTACCAGCGAAGACTGTGTTAGGATCTCAAGCAGCTCCTCGAGTAGCATCCTTCTCATCCAAGGGTCCCAACACCTTGACACCGGAGATTCTCAAGGTATGTAGATCAAAAGCAGTTGAAATTCGAAGCTATTGATTGAATGTTGATTTTGTTGTTTTCTGTTTACTGATGAATCTCTTCTTCTTCTTCTTCTTCTTTTTTTCCCTTTAGCCTGACATCACCGCTCCGGGACTGAATATATTAGCAGCTTGGTCTCCAGCAGTGAACAAAATGAACTTCAACATTCTCTCTGGAACATCCATGGCTTGTCCGCATGTAACGGGAATAACGGCCTTGGTCAAAGCTGTATACCCGTCATGGTCTCCTGCTGCCATAAGGTCTGCTCTGATGACGACAGGTAAAATATCCTGAAATTTGGTCGTGTAATTCGTAGAATTTTCTCGAGTTACAAAATCTTTTAGGCTGTGTTTGGATGCTCAAATCAATTGAATCCCAATATAAATCAATTCACTACAATGGAAATGGCCTTCCTGGGCCTAAACCTACTCCATTCATAGTTCCACCTCAACTTGAAACACATAAGAAACTGCAATTAGGTTGGTTGTCGTTGCGAATTAAAATGGCCCAACCTCAATTTGAAATTGAATTATTGTAATCGAATCGAACTGAGCACCAAACACACACTTACATTATAATCCACTTTCCAAGTAATGGGTTCAGTTTCTTAAAGTTTCTTATTTTCTTGGGTTTTTAGAAAATCAAGTCATGTCCATATCCTTGTTCTCAAAAATCTGATATTGAAAGAAAATTGCAGCAACCGTGTTGGATATGAATGGCAAAGTCATCAAAGCGAACCCAGAAGGAAGAGCAGCGAACCCATTTGATTACGGCTCCGGCTTTGTAAATCCCACAGGAGTCCTAAACCCCGGTCTCATTTATGACTTGCAACCTGCAGATTACAAAACTTTCCTGTGTTCAATTGGTTATGACAAGCAGTCCCTTCGCATGGTCACCGGCGACGACAGCGTATGCAATCAGCCTTCCTCATCAGTATCTGACTTCAATTATCCTTCAATCACAGTACCCAATCTTAAGGACACCTATACAGTTACTCGAACTGTGACGAATGTAGGGAAACCTATAAGTACTTATAGAGCAGTAGTGTCATCACCTAAGGGAATCAATGTGACTGTGACACCGAAGTTTCTGATTTTCAAAGACTATGGTCAGAAGATTAAATATACTGTGAAATTCAAGGTAACTGCTCCATCCAATGGGTATGTATTTGGGTCGTTATCTTGGAGGAAGAGGAAATTACAGGTAACGAGCCCTTTAGTAGTCCGAGTTGCATCCTCAAACACGGGCATATCGAGATAAGTGGGGCCATGACTAAAGATCACAGAGATTGTGAAGTTCACATGCATTTACTGCTACAAAAGAATGCAGATGAAGAACTCCCATGAAGTTGACAACTTTTGGGCAGACATTGAAATCTGGATGAAAGGACAAAGTGGGTTCGACGGTTGATAACTGATTCAAGCATTGATTGATTGATATTTCGACTCCTAAATGATGAAACTGAAAGAATGGGATTTTCTCTATACATAGTTTTATATGTTTCTTATCTCGAATGTGAAAATTCAAGCATAGTAATTTGAAAATTCAATCATTGTATGTACATGGCAGATTTCTATATGCAATAACATTCACATTCTTCTGTGAATACAGCTTTAGAGGACTATGAATTGTTGTCATGTGGTCATATTATGTTTCCTCTATTATTCATCAGACATATCACTGAATTACGACTGCTCAAAACAAACCGTCGACATTATGGAATAACATTTTATATGCAGAATGACCCAAGGACCATCTCGACTGGACCATCCTGATCTCTGATTACTTGACATTTCATTGAATTTGGACTAAAAACAGTTTTTCACCTCTACCATGCTTTTGATGCCAATGATTCAACAGTTACGATCGCTTCAGTGCAATTTTTGGGCAATGCTTCATTCACAATGGGGCTCATGATTTAGATGGTTTGGGTTAAGCTCTACATGCATGTCTCATTGTATTTGGGTTAAGCTACATGCATGGGTGATTGCAGTGGCTGTGTAGGTGCTACATCGGTGCAACTCATCCACGGCAATTGTGGGTGTACTAGCACACCAATCAGGCTAGTGGGCCCCATTGAGGATTTAGTGACCAACTTAAACATCTGATTCTCCATTGAATTTGACTGTTGAGCATTTTCTTTTACACCATCCATTTGATGGGTCATACCCAAAAGTCATGATGGATGAACAGTCCTGCACCAAATGTACGGAACGAGCCCAATCTTGCGTCACGAAACCTTGAATGGTGTATAAAGATCTGAAAACACTACCCACCAAGTGGTGCCTATGGGGGTCACTTTCGATGCAGGAAATCAACCCCATCCATCAGGCGAATCACTAAAATAAGGCCGATTCAACACTGCGGGCTGCCTGACTTAAAAACCTCTACATTCATAGCCCACCTGTATTTTAAAACACTATGATTTTTGGATAATTCTTTCATTTTGATGAGGCACATCAATTGAATGGACTTGATGGCATATAAATGCTACTATAGGTCCTACACAAAACAAACGGTGAGTGCTCCATCCCAACTTTTCTCCTAGGATGTGGCCTAGAGTTATGGATGGTCATGATTTTTGGGTTCCAAGGTTAACATTGAGGCTGCGTAACTGATGGATGGACGTATTGGATCCTATGAAAGTTCCAGCTGCATGGCTCTCCGTGGGAAAGGTGCCCAGAGCTGGCCCACAATATCCTGCCACCGTTAATGGACGGATGGGAGACACTGCCCACAATCTCCTGTAGCAGTGGGAAGGCGAAGAGAATGGGACATGTAGGAGACAAAAAGTGGTAGGCTAGGGGTGTAGGGAAGCATGCTTCATCATCATAGCTAATAAATACAACTTCCTGATACAAATGCTTTCTGTATTATGGGACTGACAGCAATCATGAGCGAGGAAAGTGAATACGACGAGTGGGATTCGCCAAGCCCACACGCGTGTACAAGCCATTTCATCTACCTTCCACCTCATGTGCTAGCTTGGACCACAAGCATAAGATCCTAGCCGTCCATCAGGTGGGTCGCATTGTTTCGGTGTTCTGGCATAAAAGATGGGCCGTCCGGATAATAATTGGTTCGAAATTTTCAAACGAAATGAAAGGATAAGAAACTTTTGGTAAGTTCCTTTCAAAGCCGCCTGATTTCCTGCATGGGATATATAAACGGTGGTACCCACTTGGACGGCTGAGATCCCATGCCACTATGCAATGCTAGCACATATGGCGTGTGCATGAACTATCTTGTTCGCTTACAAAAAAGGAATTTGAAGTCCGGGTTTGGTTTAAGATCCAGTGAACGTTGGGTGTATCCTGTATTAAGTGACACGTGTCTTTACAAGCTATCGATTGGTGCAAATGTCGTTGGATCAAGGCCGTCCAAACAGTGTCCCATCTCTTGGATGAGCAACAGATGGAACTTTGCACCTATTGAATGGTGAAAAATATCCAAGCGTATCTAACACCAGGAGGGAGGAGCACCCAAAACCGGACCCAGAAATATCTTTCTTTAAAGCATTTACCCATCCAAATCAAGGAGTTGTCATAGTCCATAAATAATATCAACAAAAAAAAAAAATGCTGACTGTCCGATCATTGGTCAACAAATGGACAGTTAAAGGGGGAAAAAGGAGGTACATTACATGGATGCCATGGTGTACGATTTCTGTTCATCTAAAGATGAAATGAAGTGATCTTGCTCACCGTTCCAGTGCCACACCCACATACCCAATTCATATGCTATATCAGCCGAGTGATTTAGGAGAGTACAATCTCATGGGCCTTCTTGTAGATGGACCATGATGGACACATGAAACTTCAATATGGACCACTGGTCAATTCTTCTTAACCATACACTCTTCTTTTGTATGGTGACCACCATTAGAACGGATTGGCCTGATTTTTGGACCAAGAAACAGTGGGCGGCTTGGATATCGTCCAAATTTGGCTATGTTCCCACTAATAGACAGGTCCCTAAAAAGTGTATGGACTGTAACCCAGACCAATGGTAATCCAAAAACCTACCTGACTGGAAGATCATAGCCATAAATCTAGGGACGGTCTAACCATCTATTCATAGGCCACCAATCCAAAGGTTAGGATTGTCCTATCGCTCAGAATGTTGGAGCGTGGCACATCCACACTAGTGGGACCACGAGTCTGGGTTACCACACCACGGGTAACACTTGCGCATGATGATTGCTAATATGCAGCGCTTGCTGAAGTTAGTTCTATGCAGTGGCAAACATAAGATAATCAGGACTGTTGATCTGGTGGGCCAGCAGGTGGATAGGCTATATGCCAAAAAGAAAGGGGATTAGATTGGCCCATTTGCTGCAACTGGATAGAGCGATGGTGCACCTCCTCATGTTAACTGCACACACCAAAATCAGGTGATTGGAATCAGTGTACAATAATGTCCAAAACCTATATATTCGCTTGCTGTGGCCCAACTAAGTTTTGAATGGCTTGAGTTGCTATGTTCCATTGATCCAGATAGGTGCACCTGATGACAAGGTTGGATGATATCTACACAACATGGTGGACCCCGAATTCTATCTGTATGTTTGATTCTTCTTCCATTTTTTAGTTACTAATTATTTAATAGTATAATATATATATATATAATATATATATATATATATATATATATATATATATATATTATATATATATATATATATATATATATATAATCAATTTAATTATTAAATATCGAGTCAGGTGAAGTAAAGTCTGTAAAGACTCATCTGATTCCCAAGTCAATCTCACACAGCTGGACATTGGGGTGTCTAAAGGACGGATTGGATCTACTCGCACATCAGGATGGGCCCCTGGTACTCACCATACATTAGAACATATGTGATCATTACCCTGTCTCCCCACCCTTTTGTCCTAGACAATATCATAATACTATTGAGGTTGACTACTTGTATAAAATGGCTCATTGGTAACAACAATACTCAGAATACTGGTGTTCGATTAGTTGGCTTGGGCCAAGGCTATCTGATTGGGCGACATGGGTCTCTACACAAATGCAAATCTAATTCCAGCTCGATTTAACTTTTGGGTCTAAAACACAGACCCAGTCCAACCAAGAGGATTTGAGGCTCAGCCCTAAGTGAGCTGGGGTTGGACCAATTCTAATGTCATGTTTGAATAATCAGAACTAGCATCCATTGGTGAAGATTTCATGGACCAGAAGAAAGCTTGAGATTTTTCCTTCGGATGCCATCCCCCGTTGCTGCCCTACTTCTGCAACTTAACCCACTTACATTACATTGTCCACTTATAACAGACATTTATGCCCACTCCCACCATCTAGGCTCCCTTAAGGTGACTCAGATCCATTTCCATACTCTTAGGTCCACTTGCATTGATACATGATGACAGGGGCTCAATTTAGGCTGCATTACAATGACTAAAGACTAATTTCCCAGATTGGGTTCCACTTAAGTTTACGTGGGCCCAAACACAACATCGCCAACCCCAAGCTCACTATCCTAGCCTTTCTTCCACATGACACCTTCTTTTCCCACTATCCTAGACTTCTTCCATGCCCTTCCACAGAAAATCCCTTTCCAATTTTTTTCCCAAGGATGCTTTCCAGGCATTTAAACAAGGATATGAAGCAGACATGCATATTAGCAAGGGCCGAATTGATAAGGATACGCATTGTATCTTCTCTTCCAACTGGCTAATCATTTTTCCACCATTTCCAATATGGCATCCCACAAATGCAACAAAGGCATTACACCACACATAAGAGGAGAACCAAGATATTGAAACAACACCACCTCATTTTTGCAACCAAACTTTCTCGCAAACCCCTCAGCATCCTCTTCAGGCAATCTAATCCCAACATCTGGCTCCTTTTGGATATTGACTTCAAGGCTTGAGATTGCTTCAAAGAAACAAATCACTTTGATATGTTTTTCCACGCGCATATTGTTTACATCACCAAAATAGAAGCATGTCATCCGCAAATTGAAGGTCGGTCACCTGAAAATCCGCATTCACCACCATGAAGCCCTAATCAAACCCTTGTCGTTTTCCTTTGCTAGCATCCTACTTAGTGCTATCGACCATCACAAAGAGAGAATGAGATAATGGGTGGCCCTGATGCAACCATCAAGAACTTAGAAGTCTTTCGGAGAAGCATTAGAACTGAATATTACAGATCCCATATACTCCTGGAACCACTTCTCCATTTAAGTTCGAAGCCAAGTCCTCTGAGCATGTAAATTCAAGAATTCCCAATCAACATGGCCGTAAGCCTTTTCCATGTCGAGTTTATAAATGACACCCGGCCTTCCCTCTCTATACCTCAAATTCATGCATTCATGTGCAATGAGAAACCCATCTAAAACCTACCACCCAGGTACAAAAGCCCACTGGGGCCACGCGATTACTCTCCCAACACCCTTCTCAATTTGGAAGCAAGTACCTAGGCCAAGATCGTGCAAGGACTTCCAATAAGGCTTGCAGGTCTGAAGACCTTGTGTGACTCCACCCACTCCTTGGGAATAGGGCAATAAATAGCCCCCAGCTCCTAGAAGAATGTCCCTTTCCCAGAATTCTGCCTCAAAAATTAGACGATCACCTCTTCCCTCTTAAATAAATAAATAAATAAACCTCAGAAAAATGAAATCAGGAAGCCATCTGCCTGGAGCTTTGTCTTTGCCAAGATCCATTATTGTTGCTTTCACCATTTCCTCCTCAAAAAGTCTATTGAGCTAATCACCTTCTTCCTCGGATATTAGATCGAATGAGAGGCCATTGATTTTTATTTTCTTCCTTCCATTTTCTTAATTTTCAAACTCGGGAAGTCTACCAAAGACCTTGCATTTATGAGAGAGTTATTGGGTGCCCTAACCTCATCTTGATGTGCAACAAAGTCTTCCACAATTTCTCGAAGTAGCTGTAATAGAAATCTTCCTCAATTCCTAATTGGCGTCGGGTACATGAATCCTATTCCACCATTCCACTCTAACAAGGAGTAGACCTTCAGTTAGACCATAGGTCATCAAGTCTTTTCTTATTACCTCCACCCACACCCTTTTGAGCCTTTCCCTTGCCTTTTAGAGCCTTCAACATGTACCAATTCACTTCTACTGGTATGGTTCTTGTTCTTCTTTGCACATAACTAAACCATCCCACTACTTATCTTCATCTTATTACCCTATTGGTGCTACTCCCAAATACCCTTGAATGCATTCATTTCTAAATCTATCCTTCCTTGTCTTGCCACTCATCCATCTCATCATCTTCATTTCAGCTACACTCATCCTATGGACATGTTGTTCCATAACTGCCCAACATTCTGCCCCATAAAGCATGGCTGGTCTTATAGCTAAGCTATCCTATAAAATTTCTCTTTTAGTTTGAGTGGTACACAATAATCACATAAAACTCCAAAGGCACATCTCCATTTATTTTACCCAATGGAAATCAAAATTTCAAATTCAAATTATACATACACACTGCCAACAAAAATTCAACTTCAAAGGTGGCGTAGGGCATCATATATGTGGTGGGAGATGAGTCTAAAATGGGTGGAAATTTTATTTTTATTTTTATTTTTATTTTTTGAAAAATTACAGACTTGTTTGGGGTGACTACACAGACTTGTTTGGGGTGACATCTTTCAAAAAAAAATAAAAAATGAAGATGTTTGGATGGGATCAAAACAGGTCACATTTTAATTCTCATCATTCTATCAAGTTGTATTAAAAATGTTTTTTGCGAAAAGGAGATTACATAATAGTTGCCATGCATCTTTCAAGCTATCCATAGATTCTCAATTATCAAGTGGGGACCATTGTTCAGTAATTTAACCACCGGTACATTGTGCCCTACTGTGGATGGACTATGCCTAAAAAATCTCATTGACAGGGCAATCTTAATGTCCTGGTTTGTGGCTACAGATAGACATTTAAGAAACCAAATAACACAATTGCCCACATTCAAGTAGAAAATATCCTAATATTAGTTGTTGGGATCTTCCAATCGCAAAGATTTTTTGGGGAATTCTCCTTCAATGAATTGACGCGCCAACAAATTCAGGCATGAGAGATGGGAAGCATCTACTTCAAAATGTTAGCAAGCATAAACAACTAGGAAGAGGGAGTCCGAGCATAAGTCAGAAGCGCACAAGGTACATGCCTCTGGAAAAGATGTTGCCTTGCTGTCATTTGGGCAAACCATGGATTCAATTCAAAGCGTAATTCGCACCTTGTTAGAAGGATCATGTCATGTAAAATGTCTTGACAAAATTTCCCCCAACCTCCAAGAAAAGGTAAGGTGTCATCGTCTAAGTCTAGAGTGGATGCTAGAATTTGCCTAGGAGTTCTGACGGCTCTCTTTAGAATCAGTTTTGATGGATTCACAAGATCTAGTGGGTGATGCTTTCCCAGTTTGGTTTGGTGTAAAGGGGCCCGCCTCAAGTGGAGGCCTTACGTTGGATTGTAGTGGCAAATGCGATACTCAAGACAAGCTGATTAGGCATAGACATCCCATACCAAATATGTGCTTCATTAGCATGAAAGTGGAAGAAACCTATGCAAAGTTTACTGTGACAGGGGGGGGATTTTGTTAGCATTTCCTTCTACCTTTTTGGTGTGAACTAGGAAACTGGTTTCCTAGAATGATCTGGTAAAACAGATGGATGGCATGGATCATACATGCATGTCACAGTGGGCCCTATAGAATTTTTACTTCTCCTTGGTATTAGTGTGGGAACTTGGTGGTTGTCAACATAGCAAGTTGTGCTATATGAATTACACCAGTAAGTAATAATTACTCATTTTCAATCATTTACCACCATTTACCGGTATAAATGGAAAAAAAAACAAAAAAAAACACCCCCCTAAAGTGAAAAAGAGGGATGATACTCACTAATGTCTGCCTTTGTGGTATGTCAAATAAGGAAACAGTGAATCATTTATTCATTCACTGCCCCTTCATCAGCCATATCTGGCAGGATATTCTATCTCGTTTCGAAATGAATTGGGCAGCCCCAAGATCAGCAGGAAGTTTTTTAAAGGCTTGGCATGGTATTCCTTTTGAGAAGAACAAGGTACCGTTATGGAGAATGGCGTTGCTCGCTGTCTGGTGGGCAGTTTGGGAAGAAAGAAATGATAGATGTTTTAACGGGATATCCATATCAGCTGATTACGTTGCGACTGGAACTAGATTGTTAATTGTTGAATGGGCTGTTAACGTAGAAAAACTAAAGGGCTGTAATCTGCTTTTTTTAGGTTCGTAGTAGGCTGTGTAGCTCCCTCGGCGGAGCAGCCTTTCTTTTTTTTTTTTTTTTTTTTTGTATTTTCGTTAGTCCTTAATATAATATGCGACTTTTCAAGAAGAAAAAAAAAAGTGTTTCCTGAGCTAGACAGCCAGGGGATTTGAATAGGGCGGAAGCTCAGGTGCCAAGAGAAGGTCTAGAAAGTTGAAACCTTCCATTTTTGCTGCTTTGGGTCCATAGTCATTGACGGGACTCCAAGAATATTATGAGTAGATGTCCATCAATAAAGACATTTCTGATCTCTCCTTAGGATTAAATATTTTGTTTAATCATGTTAGTAGAGAAGTAAACATAACAGCAGACTCTGTTGTGAAGGAGGGCAACCTAAAGACACATTTGAATCAGGGGCACATAGCTCATTGTTTGATTTTCATCTATTTCCTTCTTTTCTTTTCTTTTTTCTTTTTTTTTTTTTTTTTTTTTTTTTCCTTAAAAAACCATTATCCATGCTAATGGGTATGACATGTTCCATGTACACAGAGAGGAAGGGAGAGAGATCGGAAGATGGATCTGGAGGGAAAGGATGCAGGCTGTCGGTAAAATCTGCACCATTCATCAACGTGGAGCCAGTAAAATCCCAATTGTTGGTTGCCAAGCGCATGCATTTTGAAACTTCCCTCAACACACGTGAATCTTAAAGTTTACAGCTGTCCCAAAACTAATTGTGGGGCAAAATTGTCCCTTTGCTACTCACCTTACAACGAAATGTTTTATTAAAGTATAAACGACGGAAACAAGGAAAACCCAAAAGGCATCAACATAAGATGAAAGAAATAATTGTTATCATTTTCTTACCTCTAGATTGCGAATTTCACATCTGTCTATCTACAACAGGATGGTTTCAGTGCATAGTCACAGGAAATAAATTGAAACAGACGCAAGTCACGCAACTATTTTACATATAGTAAAATAGTTAGACAACTTACTTCACAATCCACCACGGGGCTGAAGCTCTGAAGGATCAACAAGACCTTCTAGGACGACAAGTTGATCCAAGAGTGCAGTCTTCTCATCTTCCAAGCTTTTAACCTCAGCTTCAACCTCTGTCAACTCTTTCCCCAACAGGAAGCTCTCCTCCTCCAAGAGCAAATACTTCCGTCTCAATGCTCGATACTCGTTGCCTGATCTTGAGGAGTCAGGCAAGGAATCTGAAGTTGATCTATCTGTCTGTTGAAAAGATGGGGAAGCTTCATTCCTCATGTTTCTTTTCAGGACTTTTGTTCCTTGAGTGATGGATGCAAGGATTCCTTGCCCCCTTTGATCTCTCCTTGTGGTGAAGGAAATATAGGAGCAACATTGGCTGAGGGTTTCTTTTTTCGCGGCTTCACTTCATCGGGTGGCAACATTCGAGGTTCTTGCATTCCCAACATGTTAACAAATAGCTCTGCACATGAACATAGAACAATTTCAAAATATCAACAATCAGATCAAATGTGGAACAAACCCATGTCTAGTTAAATTTGTTGTGAATGGTTAATTGATTCATCCATGAAGCAACCAACTGGTCAAGAAGTTACTAGAGAAAATTAAATTCCAAAACACAAGCACTCAACAAGATTCATTTTGTCCACAGTTTCAATTTATTGGCTCATGATTGTGTGCTATTTGATAATTTGAAAAATGTTGACTAAAACAACAAAAGTAGCACTCAGAGACACTAAGGGGTCGTTTGGATGGCTGTAAATGGTTTAGGTGGTAAATGATTTACAGGCGTAAACCATTTATAGCCTGTCCTTTTTGGCTGTGAGCTGTAAATGATTGTCTGTGTTTGGATGGCCTGTAAATTATTTACGTCTTGTAAATGGAGAGCCAATCTTTGAAAATATATCTGTTAGGCTGTAAATGAAATCCCAGCTTTTTTCCTGTAAATGAGACGGGGGTAAATGCTGTAAATCATTTCCAGCCTGTAAATGATTTACATGCAGAAAAGGTCATCAAAACGCAGAGTATAAATGATTTCCCTGTAAATCATTTACAACTTGCCCCATTTACAGGCATCCAAACGACCCCTAAGGAAGAAGCATTTTTTTAAAGAGGAAAAAGACTATGAAGTACTTGATCAAGCTGAGTTGACATCGTAGTCAATGAGTCCATGTTGAGCCTTGGGTTATTAAATCTCAAGATATCTTCATAAATTTGTCTTTCAATAACTAATATACATGATACCAGAGGGGAACATTGAGAACACAAGAATGCAAGAAATCTTATACCCATGCATTGAGCAGCCAACCTCTCAGATCAAGTATGGACATCATTGTTTCTTAAACTTATAAAAAGTAAAAGGAAATGAGCACAAGAGTGGGAGCATTGACAAATGGTGTGAAACAAGCATTCTTTACATCTTAAAGTACTGGGGATTGGGGGATCGTAGGATTCTGAAATTGAGTAGTATCTGAAAAGAAGGCCCATCAAATTATATTATAATTAAAATAAATAATAATAATAATAATAATAATAATATAATAATAATAATAATAATAATAAAACACACTACTATGGAAGTGCATATCCATTGACTTGACAGAGAGCATAACAGTAAACAGGCAGAGACTATAAATATCTAAATACAAAGGGCCTATGAAAAAGCCAGAGGAAGTAGTAAAAACCATCTAAAAAATAGAATTTTGTGTATGTACCTCCACATCACAGTCCCTAAACAGCACTGTAAACAGTACAACTGATTTCTTACATGTAGCAAATAATTTACTCAGGGAGGTCATCTACAATGGGTTATCCTAGAAACAAGATGACGAAAGAACTCATCCAGAAAGATCCTCCACTTATGCATTAAAACAGTTAATGTGTCAAAATTGGTGACGAAGAAAGATACACCTGACACTAATATGCAATTTTTGAAGGTGACACCTTGGGTTTTGAGATTTTCCTCAAATTTTCATAATTTACATTACAAAGATGGGGATTGATCCTTTCATGGTTCACCATCTCAAGTAATTTTGGATAACAAACAGATGGCAAATCACTAAAATAATTCTTCACTAGAGATGTCAAGGGGCTGGGCTGGGCTGTTTGATTGCCCTTCCTAGGCTTGTTTAATGAATACTTTGGATAACAAACAGATGGCAAAGGCTTGGTTAATGAATATTTTAAGGCCCAGTAAATAGATAGACTGGTCCTAGGCTTGTATGACAATTTTTTTTTTACACCGAGGCAACTTTTTTTTTTCCCCATTGAGACCTGATCCTAGCCCAGACCAAGGCTGTTATATGGGTTTAATTGGCCCGAAAAATAAAAGGGTGAGTGCGGCTGAGGCTCACCCAGTCACCCTTGCCCAGCCCATTGACATCATAATTTTCTTTTTCAGCAATAATTCATTTCCACGGCCTGACTGTTGCAATTGGATATAGAAGTGCAACAGATTGTAAATATTCAGTCCATTCAAGAGGAAACAGAGCCGTTAATGGGCTAGGTCCATACCCAGCAAACTCAAACTATTGAACCACAAACAAACTAATCGTGTTCCCTTTATTCATAACAAGGAAGTAGCCTGCCATTTGCAGTTATGTTTCCCTCCAAGCCCTATTCATAAGCGAGGCAACTGCAGCATTAGTGCTTCAACCCTCGGCATGAATGCTAAGAAACGTTAATACAATATGGCTATTTCCATCTTATCGGACTAATGATTTCAATTCAATTTCGACAGTGCATCCAAACGCAAGGGTTGAATTGTAATTCTGCTTCCTATTGCTTATGGGATTTTTTATTTTATTTTACTTTTTTTTACATTGATCGGAGCCATAGCCAATCATACGTCAATTGCTTTCCGAACGAACGCTAAATACAAACATACAATCAAATTGAAACCAAAGAAAATAAGTTCAATCATATGATTCAAGAAACAGTTCAATAATCTTATATCAACATCGACCCAAACCCTAAAATTCAAATTTATGTAGAAAGAAACCCTTAATTCCTACACAATGCAAGGATTTTCAGAGGAATTCAATAGTCAGAAATTAAGAAAAAGAAAATATCGAAATTACCCGATCGAAGAATCAAGAAGATAACTCGAATTGCCAAAACCTTTAAAAAAAAAAAAAAAAAAAAACGCCCTTTCTTCTTTCTGAGAAATAGGAAGAAGAAAAGGAGAGTGCAAACAAAGGCCGCGGATTGGGTGTGTTACACGGGAAACAGCTTAGTGGGTATAACACTTGCCGTAGCCGTGGGGCCCACCTTCATTATATGTTGTATATCCACTCCGTCCATTCGGTTTTCCAAGTCAATTTTCGGGGACGTGGATTGGATACGGATTCGCTACTCCCCCTGCCGGGCCGGTGGTCGGTGCTACGTGGGCTCCACCATAATGTATGTGTTAAATCCATTCCGTTCGTCCATTTTTACATATCATTTTATGACTTGATCCCAAAAATGAGAGGGATATAATTCTCGGGTGGACCACATCATAGGAAAACAATAGTGATTGAATGTCCACCACTAAAATCCTCTTATGCCATACCGACCTAGATGAAGGGAAAGAACAAAAGATCAGCTTGATCCAAAACTTTTATAGCCCCTAAAAAGTTTTCAATGGTCAACGCTCATTCAACACTATTTCCTGTAATGTGGTCCACTTGAGATGGTTATACTTCATTTTTATCTTATAATCGAAAACAATTTATAAAAATAGATGGATGGATGGATGAAACACATAGATCATGGTGGGCCCACAAGCGCCGACCACCAGCCATCGGCTGGTGGCAGGAGAGTAGCCAATCCGTTTCCCGCGGATCCGTATCTACCTGCCGGAAACAGATTCGCTACTCCCCTGCCGCGGGTCCATGGCTTGTGGTCGGTGCTATGTGGATCCCACTATAATGTATTTGTTTCTTCCATGCCGTCCATCTATTTTTTCATAAAACATGAGACGAAAAATGAGGTATATTAAAATAACAAGTGGACCACATTAAATGAAACAGTGTTGAATGAGAGTCGACCATTAAAACCTTTTGGGGGTATAAAAGTTTTGGATCAAGCTAATATTTATTTTTTCCCTTCATCTGGGCCCGTATGATCTAATTAATATATTGGATGTCAAATAAACAGTACAGTGGGCCTTAGGAGGATTTTAATGGTGGATATCAAATTACTATTATTTTCCTATGGTGTGGTCCATTTGAGATTTCTATTCCTCTCATTTTTTAGATCAAGCCCTAAAGTGATCTGTAAAAATGGATGAACGGAATAGATGAAATACATACATCATGATGAGGCCCACATAGCACCGACCACGGTGGCAGGGGAGTAGCCAATCCGTTTCCATCCCCGCCCGTCTCTGGCCCCGAACGGGGATGCTGATTTCTTTCGCAGGAAGTTCTTGCGCTGGAAACCAGACGGGCCCACTATAATGTTTGAGAGAAATTTAGCACGTTCATCCGTTTTGTGAGCTCTTTCTAGGACTTAGATTCCAAAAATAAGAAGGAACCAAGACTCAAGTGGGCCACACTAAAAGAAAAAGAGGGTAAGTATATTCTTGCTGTTGAAACCTCCTAAGACGAGAGTGATGCTTACGTGCCATCCATACTGTTCATCCATACGGAGATAAACTGAAAATACAAATATTAGCATGATTTGAAACTTCCGTGGCCCCATGAATATTTCACTTGTAGACATTCAATCCTTAGGTTTTCAGCCCACTTAGATCTGACTTATTTTTGACCCCATGTCTTAAAATAATCTCAAAAAACAGATGAACGGTGTACGGATTTCTCAAAAACTTAAGGGTGGCCCCCAACTAACAGTTCTGTAGGCAGGCCACGGTGATGTATCTCTGATCCATACCATCCATTCCTTCTCTCACATATACTTTACATATGGTTTTAAAAGTATGAATACCAAAAAAAGGCAAATCTAACTCTCAAGTGAACCACTCCAATATGACTCTTGCCATTAATGCATCTTTAATTTGATGCTTGGTGTATTTAGTGCAACCCAAGCTTATAATATGGTGTGGCTTACTTGAGCATTCGATCAAGTACATTACGGTGGGCCCGCCCACAAAACTACGCGTTTGGGCCAGCGAAGTGGACTGTGTCTTACCCCATCTGTCTTTATGACGGTATATAGGCAAGTCCACCATGATGTACTGCTTATCTATGCCATCCATTCCTTTTTCTCATATCATTTTAAAATATGAATACAGAGATAAAGTAGATCCAATGCTCAAGTGGACAACACCACGTATGACTCTTGTATTTAATGCAACCATGTTTATTATTTGGTGTGGTGAACTTGAGCATTGGATCTACTGTTCTAGTGTATTTCTTAAAATAATCCAAGAGAAGAAAGGGACAATGTAGGAAACAGTGATGATTAAACGCTTATATTTAAAAACTTCCCAAGGCAAAATCCATAATGTTTATTTATCATACAACTCATTCATGGTGTTAAAAAAAGACTGGATGAAGGAAAAATATTAATATTATCTTAATCCAAAATTTTTGTAGCCTAAAAAAACCTTTAGCAATTATTCACTACCTTTTCAAGTGTTGTGATTCACATGAGATTTGGATCTGCTTAAGTTCTGCATAAGTTTTGGTATAACGTCTTTAAATGAGCTGTAAAAACGAATGGGCTACTACATGAATATGAAATAAATTCATCAAGCGGGCCAATATGATAACGGTAACACCAACTACGATGTTAGCCGGTTAACAGCTAATCCGCTCCCGCAAAGGGGTCTGACTAGGCAGAGTTATTATACGTCTACTTGCATCGACCGAGGATATGCACCGATTATCCAGACCGTTGGTCTGTTGGGCTCGCCGTAGATGGACCATGACTTAAAAAATCTCCTCGATAGTTATCCTTTAAATTTTTGGCCAGTAGAAAGACGGTCAGGAAGATGGGCCTCATTCCACTGAGAAAGGGCTCATGATTAGTTGCTAGGATTTTTCAACATGGGAGAACATAGTCCATCCAAGGTGGATGGCATCAGACCAACGGACTAGATTATTGATCAAGGTCCCACCTATACAAACTGAAAACCCAAGTATGTCCATATCGGAAGTGGCTGTCAACGGACCGCGCCTGTGATAGTTTTGGCCTGGATTTTGAACTGTTTGGGCCGGTGTTGGCTGGCCCAGTTCAAAATTCTGATTTTGAAAGCCTAAGCCCAGCCCATTGACACCCTTAATTGGAAGTGAATTTCCAAGTGAGTACGGGTGTCTATGGGCCAGGCTCTAGCCTAAAAAAAATCAGAAATTTGAATAGGGCCGACCTGACTCGAAACAGTTGAAAATCAGGCCGAGACTTACCCCAAGCTTGGCCCGTTGACAGCCTTACTAGTGAATAATCCAAGACTACAATAGTCCAAAACTCAGACATATCCCAAACTTAGGTAGGTCACACCACACAAAACAGTGGGATTGAATGCTTACCATTGGAAACTTTGTGAAGACCACAAAAGTTTTTTTTTTATTATATATCAGGATGGTATTTGTACAGCCAATTTATCTGAGTGGTAATGACACCTAACAGTTTGGATGGCATACAAACATTATGGTCAGCTCTAGGAAGGTTTCAACGGTGGATATTACCATTCTAACTACTTCATGTGGTGTGGCCCACTTGATTTTTGGATCTGCCTTAATTTCATATTCCTGTCATAATGTGGTCTTGCAAAACTGATGGGCAGAGTGGGTTTGTCACATGCATCTCTGCGGACTCCACTTAACTTAAATTTTGATTCCGTCATGTGTTACTGTTAAAGATGAGTCCATTAAGTACCCGATGGAGGCCACCCAAAAGTCACTGTGTGATCCATAGCTATATGATGCTACGGAAATTCATATAACAAAAATCAATGTATCCACCAGTTTCTCAATCCTACATTGGGACAAAAGGAAATCCACCATTGAAATCTTTTAAGAACCAACTATAATGGTTATATTTCATCCAAACCATTCATAAGGTTATTGACACTGGTAGAAATTGTAGGCACAAATATCATTTTGGCACAAAACCTCCGTGGCCTCAAAAAATTTCCAGTGGACATTGAATTCCCACTGTTTTATGTCGTGCGGCCCACTTGAAATTTGGATCTTCCTGATTTTTGAGTTCCCTTTCTATTGTGAGCTTGAAAAACTGATGCACGGGATGGATTTCTCATGGGAATCTCTGTGGGTTCATATTGCTTCTGTACACTGGAACATTAGCAAAGGCGATTGAAGACATACCCAATCTAACTACTTTCTAACATGCTTTACATGCCCTAATATTAGCACGTGCTCAATAAAACCCTCAAATGTGGGGTCACCAGGCATCCACCATACATATCGGGTGGTCAGAGATCATATCATGCACTATTTATAAGGTTGTTTTTGTCATTTTAATGTAAGGGTTTTGATTGGATGTGGTGCACTCCTGTATTAAGCTATTCGGAAGGGTTCTGCCAAGCAGTATCTTAAATGATAATTTGTACTGTTCATAGTCTCATTACTGCCTCCCAGAAGATACGTTCTTAGAATCACGTTTTAGCAATGATCTCAGCCTTTGACTCTTAGATTTGATATGAGCCATTCAAGCTTTACTTTCATCCATAATCATCTATTCAACTAATGTTTATCAGGATAGCTGATGTGGCATAGGATATAGAATATGAACAGTTAAGATCATCATCTAAGATGCAATTTGGGGTTGAAAACCTAGACCTGTATTGTAGCTATAACATATGTTGGGGAAAAATGGATAAGTGGATAAGTCGACTTATGGAATGGATCAACTCTACTGAACCAGCGCGGACCTAATGAAACTCGAGCCTGATAAAGCTTCTACGTCCAAAAGCAGGTTAACTTTCAAGAAGGGTGATGCAAATGCAAGAACACTTTAAGAATGGGACTACGAGCCATAGATCGGCCAGAGGTTGGTCAGATATCAACCTAACCCATAGGTCGGCCATAAATCGGCTAGAGGTCAGCCAGATATCAACCTAACCCATAAGTCGGCAATAGGTCGGCCAGAGGTCAGTCAGAGGTCGGCCATAGGTTGGCCAGAAGTCAGATAGAGGTCGGCTATAGATCGGCCAGAGGTCAGACAGAAGTCGGCCAGATATCAACCTAACCCATACGTCGGCCAGAGGTCAGCCAAAGGTCGACTCGACCTAGAGCCGAGCTACGGATCCGAAGAATCTTGCTCAAGATCTCCGGAAGATAGCGCTAGATCTCGACGATCATGAGATCCTATAATCTCGGGAAGATCCAGGATCACAAAAAATCTCCAAAATATCGGGAAAGAATCTTCGTACGGTGGGATCCTCCCTCTCCTATAAATAGGAAAGACTCCAAGGGTGAAAGGTACGCAAAAACTCTCCCAGAACTCCTCAATATATAAGACCCAGATTCATAGCCTGACTTTGGCATCGGAGGGTCCCTGCTCTAGCCAGGGTCTCCTTTGTCTTCTTCCTGTGCAGGTACTCGAAGGTCTAAAGAGGGTAGACCAGATTTTTCCATCAACAGCACATATCCACAAAAATCCAATCAAAAGTCACGGCATAAATGGGCCAACGGTAGAGTATGGATCCGTACACTCAAGTGTATATGGTAATAAGAAAATTTTTGATATTCTGATATGGTGTGATGGTGATACACAAGCATTTATAAGTTGTCTAATTGTGGACCCAATTTAAATGGTAAAAAATGGTAGATAATTGGGTGGGACATACACTAGATTGATAAATGATCTTATTTGATTTGACATAGATGTCCTAAAAAAAAATTAAAAAAAAAAGAAGCTTTGATTTTCTAAAAGAGCGTGAAGCTCACAAACATGCACTTACCACTACACCGATTATACACATAGCAAACATGAATTTGTATTTAATCCATTGGGCTTGCTCGACTCAACCTGAGTCCCACCAACCTCTAGAGCAAGGGCCAATTCTAGGGCCTCTTTATCCCATTAGTGTTTGGGTCAGGCCAGGGTAAGGGCTCAGGACTCTAGGGCGTGCTATATATGGCTAGCCTTAGCCCTTCCCTGCCCTAGCTTGGATGATTTATTTCGAATTTTTCTTTTTGCTTTACATTTTTTTAGTACATGCGTATTAACCATCAAACTAGTTACAATATCAAATATTGTTGAGGCACAAAAATATTTCATTGCAGTGGTCAGAGAATTCCATGGTGCTGAGCTTTCCTGGGGTCATCCACTCCGTATTTTGGTAAAAATCGGTATCCAGGGGTATTCTGGGTATTTTGGTAAAAATCAATATCTGGAGGTATTTTAGGTATTTTGGTAAAAATCAATATTTGGGGGTTTTTAGGTATTTTGGTAAAAAACAATATCCGGGGGTATTTTGGTAAAAATCAGTATCCAGGGATATTCTGGGTATTTTGGAAAAAATCAGTATCCGGGGGTATTCTAGGTGTTTTGGTAAAAATCAGTATCTGGGGGGTATTCTGGGTATTTTTGGTAAAAATCAGTATTCGGGGGTATTCTGGGTATTTTGGTAAAAATCAGCATCCAGGGGTATTTTGGTGAAAATGAGTGATCTAGGGTATTTTGGTAAAAAGGAGTAGATATGGTCATTTTGGTAAAAAGGAGTAGATATACACTACTTTGTATTAAGGAGGAAGTGAATGGACACCATTGTTTAAGGAGGAAGTTGATGAACACCATTGTCTAAGGAGGGAGGTTGGTTATTGCCTTAAGGAGAAGTGGTGGTGATCACCATTATTTAAGAAAGGAAGGAGCCAGGGAGGTCTATAAATACCCCCTCTCATTCCTCATTTAGAAAGGAGACAAGAAGGAGACAAGATGAAGCACCAGATTCAAGAGAAGATAAAGAAGAAGAGGAAAGGAGGGAGAGTTTGCACCTGTTGTGCGGAATAGGTATTGTGCGGTGCACAACACCACCAACACGGAAAGGTGAACAGTGCCCACGCAAAGGTGAACAGCGTGCAAAGGTGAACAGTGTCCGCACAAAGGTGAACAGTGTGCAAAGGTGAACAGCGCGCAAAGGTGAACAGTGTCCGTGCAAAGGTGAACAGCACACAACGGTGAACAGTTCCCACGCAACGGTACGGTGAACAGTTCCGCGCAACAGTTCCCACGTAACGGTATGGTGAACAGTTTCTGTGCGACAGTTCCCGCTCAATGGTGAACAGTTCCCACGCAATGGTGAACAGTTCCCGCACAATAGTTCCCGTGCAACAGTTTCCGCCAACGGGAACAGTTCCGCGCAACGGTGAACAGTTCCCCCTCAATGGTGGACAGTCCCACATAACAGTGAATAGTCTCGCACAACAATGAACAGTTCCGCGTAACAATGAATAGTTTTGCGCAACAGTGAATAGTCCTGCATAATAGTGAATAGTGCCGCCGCAACAGTGAATAGTCCCGCACAACAATGAATAGTGTCACGCAACAGTGAATAGTCCCACACAACAGTGAATAGTGCCGCGCAAAGACGAACAGTTTTGCGCAACGATGAACAGTTCCGCGCAACAGTGGATGGTGCCGCGCAATAGTGAATGGTGCCGCGCAATAGTGAATAGTGCCGCGCAATGGGTGAATAGTGTTACGCAGACCTCTACAACTCTATATTTTGTAATTTCTTAGGTTCCTCTTGCATCCACACAACTCGTCTCCCTTAGAGATTGGATAAAAATGCATCGAAATGCTGCTAAAATCACCATCGGACTATCTTATGTTTTATTTATCGTGTTGCATTAATTGTACTCTGTTTTCAGAATCAAGGGAATCCGAGGATGTAAATGAACTCAGAATAAATAAAATTCTTTGTTATCATTGTTTTCTCATTATTTCTTTGTTATCATTGAATAAATCTCCTACATCAAACGCATTTGTTTTCTTGTCGAAACAAATACTTATGTCAGTGATTGGAGACATGAGTGGAGTTGCAAACAATTTCTCTGTGGCCATCGAGTTGCTGTAGATGTACCATTCCCAACTGCAAATTGTCACATACCAAGGTTGATTTACAAATTGAACTACGATGATTTGGAGAGAGAGAGAGAGAGAGAGAGAGAGAGAGAGAGAGAGAGTTAGTTGTTGGAGATCATAGGCAATGCATGTACGAGAGAGAGACTTTGCATTCATGCAATGGTAATAAGGAAGCCTTAATTAGTAGGGATTTTTACCATAAATTTTCTTAAGAAATTTGTTGGTCTCAAATTCGACCATGTAGAATGAGTGCGTAGGTTGCAGGCATGCCAAAATTGATTGGGTTCGATTCAAACCGTGACCAATGACGTCTCGCATAGAGATAAAGTGAGGTTCAATCATCTGCTTGATCGTTTTCTATTCAAGCAACTATTGCACGCTCTCTAATCAAGCGATTGGCGAAGGTTGGAGCTCTTCCTCCAATGAGCTCTTTTTTACCTAAAAAATTCAAGGACTTTCAAAGGTGTAATAGTTGTATGGTTGAAACGGAAAAGATTGGAGAGAGGCGGAGAAAAACGCGTGGCTTACCATTCAGCGGGATCACTGGCTTGGCTGAGAGCAGCATGGTGCTTTCGAGAGCAGGATGCATGAGCGAGGCAAAGGTAATGTTGGAGATTACAATTATGGTCGACCCAACATATGAGCGTAGGCAGACGGATTCTTAAGCTAAGGTCTTCCTTTAGATTTGGCATGCAGGCACGAGTGGAAGTGAATTACAGCTATTGGCTGCAAATAAGAGTCGGCCTGTCATGTGCGTAAGGACAGACTGAAACTAAATCTACCCTAAGGTCTGCTACTGTTGAGCAGTGGAAAACTTAACCTAGATACACATCGTTGTGCTTGATTTGTAGTTTGATTTTTGGGTTCGGAGAAGGCTCACTTGCTTTGGATCTGCTTCTATTATTTATAATTTTTCGAGAGAAATGAGTGAATAAATGTCCATCCGAGTGGTGCTTTTACATGTAACCAATTGGGAAAGAGCAGTTACATTCATCAACTATGATCTTATCTTCGTTGGATACTTAGAATGTGCTATAGAGCTAATGTGGTTGGAACAATTGCTTACTTTTATCCAGATATAATGTAAATATAAAAAACAACCTCGAAGAGATGACCCTGCCATTTAAATCTCTAGTGCGTGCTTCTTGAATATCTTCTATGCCATGTGGCTAAATTTGCATAACTTAATTGATTCGGATGGATTTTGGTACAAACAGAATTAGACCAAAATAATGACTCTAGTAGTCATTAATTGATATTCTCGAATAATGCTTTTTAAGAGATGAAATTACATTACCGCCTTTTTTAAAACTTTTTCTTTACAATAAAATGGAAAATAGAAAGTTGTAGGGCCCACATGGTATGTTTTTCACATCCAACCTACCCAAAAAATGCACACTAACATTATTATTGGATGAACAAAAGATATAATAAGTCTAATCGTAGGGTGGGCCAATCCATAAGAAAATAATGTACACCATTCAAAATATCTCAACTCAAGTATAGCCCATCAAATGATTTGGTTGACTGGTTATTTTGTCCATGTTATTACCATGGTATGGTGTATATGTTTACTCAGGTGGACAATATACACATAAGCCCTACAAATCTTGAGTTTTACTACTTTTTAAAGAAAAAATGGGGGGTGTTTTTATAATTTCATCCCTTAAAAAGCACTTCAATGTTATTTCTAATTGTAAAGGCATTATTTAGTAAAATATAAATTTCTCAGGAATTTTGTAGAAAAATCATTAATTAATATTTACTAATTACATTAAATATTAAATCTAAAAGTGATTACCCAACTAAATAAGGTTCAGCGAGTTCTCTCGGTTGACTTGACCGAGTTCGATCAGCGTTTTACAATCAAGTCATATCATCTCCAGTTAAATCGACTCACCTGAATGAGTTGAATCGTGTTTTCCAAAATTTTAAACTATGATATATGCTGTTTATCGGGATGTCTCATCATGGATGGCTTACAGTTATGAAAAATAAATGACAACAAAGGTCTATTCAATTGTCCAGGAATTCATTCTCTTGTTCTTATGTTTTCCAAGGAATGTTATAGTTTGGCCTATTTCATGGAGATTTTTTTAATCTAATTAATATATTGGTTTTTTTTAATAAAAATGTTTAAAATTCTCTTTTTCTTCCACTTGGGCAAGTTTTATTTGGAAATTTACCAAAAAGCTATCTATTTAATATAGAATTTACATTTTCATTCCTTCTTGAAAATGTTTACAGTAATCTACTCATTAATCTAAGTAACTATCATTAGAGTACCTTCAGTTACATTTATTAACGGTGGGTTGGTTAATGCCGACAAAGTCCTTGGTGGCTAGGGTGGGCCCCACCATGATGTTTATTTGAAATCCACCTGTATCACCGGTGCATCACCCCCGGTTACGCCCAAGGCTCAAAAATCAGATCCATCCATGATTCAAGTGGATCACAATTAGAAATAGTTCATAGGAAGACACTCCCTCCAAATGGTTTCCTTAGGCGTAGCCCACCTAGATCACTTGCTTTGTATCTGCTTCTATTATTTATAACTTTTCAGGAGAAATGAGAGAATAAATATCCATCCACGTGGTTCTTTTACATGTGACCAGCTGAAAAAGAGCAGTTACATTCATCAACTATGATCTTATCTTCGTTGGATGTTCAAAATGTGCTATAGAACTGATGTTGACAATTGCTTACTTTTATCCAGAGATAACATAAGTATCAAAAACAACCTTGAAGAGATGCCTGTCATTCAAATCTGTAGCATTTACTTCTCAAATATTTTCTATGCCATGTGGCTAAATCAACACAACTTGATTCAGATGGATTTTGGTACAAACAGAATTGGACCAAAATAATATCTCTAGTAGTCATTGATATTCTCAAGCAATACTTTTTAAGAGATGAAATTACATTATTACCTTCTTTTACTTATTTTTTTATACAACAAAATGAAAAATAGAAAGTTGTAGGGTCCACATGGTATATTTCTGGCATCCAACCTGCCCAACAAATGCACACTGGCATTATCATTGGATGAACAAAAGATATGGTAGATATAATCGTAGGGTGGGCCAATTCATAAGAAAATGATGTACACCCTTCAAAATATCCCAACACAAGTGTAGCGCATCGGATGATTTGGTTGACTTGTTGTTTTGTCCAAATACACGTGTGCTCTACAAATCTTGAGTTTTACTACTTTTTAAAGAAAAAATGGAGTTGTTATAATTTCATTCCTCAAAAGGCACCTCAATATAATTTCTAATCCTAAATGCGTTATTTAATAAAATATAGATTTTTCAGGAATTTTGTAGAAAAATTATTAATTAATATTTACTAATTACATTAAATATTAAATCTAAATTAAAATGATTACCCAACTAAATAAGGTTTAGCAAATTCTCCGGGTTGACTTCACCGAGTTTGATCGGTGTTTTACAATCAAGTCATATCATGATCGGCAATTGAGTCGGCTGGACCTGAATGAGTTGAATCGTATTTTCCAAAAATTTAAACTATGATATATGCTGTTTATCAGGACGTCACATCGCAGATGGCTTACATGTATGAAAAATAATGACAACCAGGGGCTCTTCATTGATTCTATTGTTCTAAGGAATGTTATAGTTTGGCCTTGGAGGAATTTTTTTATCTGATTAATATATTGGGCTTTTTTTAATAAAAAAATGTTTAAAATTCTCTTTTGCTTCCACTTGGGGCAAGTTTTAGAGAAAAAGCCACCATGGAAGTATGTAAAAAGCAATTAAAAAGTGTGAACCAAAGGTGGGTTTTATATGGAAATTTACCAAAAAGCTATCTATTTAATATAGAACTTACATTTTGATACCTTCTTGAAAATGTTTACATTAATCTACTCGTTAATCTAAGCAAACTATCGTTAAGAGTACCTTCAGTTACATTTATAAACGGTGGGTTGGTTAATGCCGACAATTAAAGTTCTTAGTGGCTAGGGTGGGCCCCACCATGATGTTTATTTGAAATCCATCCCTATCACCAGGTGCATCACCCCCGGTTAGGCCAAAGGCTGAAAAATCAGATCCATCCATGATTCAAGTGGATCACGATTAGAAATACTTCATAGGAAGACAATCCCTCCAAACGGTTTCCCTTGGTGTAGCCCACCTAGATCACAGATGGATCTTATTTTTAGGCCCTAAGCTAAATTTTGGTGTGGCATTTAAATGCTTGAAGTGGATTTCATATGATCATCATCGTGGGCCTTATAAAAATTAAGGGTGAATGACTCTCCCCAATCGTTTCCTTTTGTGTGACCCACCTGAATCACAATTAGGCTGACCTACCATTGGATTACATATCTAATGGTCATAGTGAATTTCTCGTATACATCATAGTATCAAGGGTGGTGTCCCTCTCCCTTATAGATATTTCGGTTGATATTTAGGAAAAATCTTCTCTTATACATCAGGGTGGAGCCACCGTTAAAAAGGTCCAATGAAGGTACTCTACAGATAATTCATTGGATTATATTATCAAAACCCTTTTTGAATAAGATAGCAGAATATAAATCCTGTATTAAGTAGGTAATTTTCTATAAAATTTTCTTTTTTTTTATAAATAATAATAATAAAATTTTTTTTAAAAAAGAACAGTTAATTACTAAGCTAAGAATATAAAAATCGGCAGCCAAAGTCGGTGTTAGAGGTCCTCATCATTTAGTGAGATGCAGACTCATTTCTCACTTCTTCTTTTTTTTTTTTTTTTAATGGATGTCTGACGAGGTTGCCTCACCATTGAACTTTTTTATTTGCCATGCAAAAATCTAGAAGGATAGGATGGAAGGGGGAAGTGGATTGGCTGTTGACCTATGTGGCAGGATTTGATTGGCCAACCAACAGCTGTCAAAGAAGAAAGGGTCAAGTATGATAATTTTGACTAAGCTATCAAAGATGTAAACATGAGTTCCTTGCAGCACTACATATATATACAAATCAAATATTGTCACGTCAAATCACACCATAATATTCCTACTAATTTAGTCACCAGGTACGTATCTTCCAAAGGAGCTGACGTTTCATCAGTTGGATATCAAAGAATAATGCTATAAGAGATTCGCAGTACACTTGATTGGCTGCATATGTGCATGCATGTGAGATCCCAACTGTTCATCAGGGGTGCTAGCCATCCTTCCTTTTTTTATGGTCTGTCACTTCACCAGTGACCTGGTCCAGCAAAAACAAGATTTTGAATGGGCCTACTCCATGGTTTTAAGATTCGGATGAGTCCCACTACGAGTTGGGTGAGTCATGACTAATTGACTCGAAACTGATCAGGTCAATTGATCAGGTTGTGGGTCAAAAAATCATGGCCTGGTCCCACTGATACAAACACAGGCTTAGCCAGTTCACCCATCTGATTAGACTAGACCTGCCTATATTTTAAGCCGGAGAGCTTGTGTGGTGGACCTACCTTACCAACAGCCTGGATATTTCGCACGTGTGATAACAAATATGGGGCGAGTCTAGATGTGTGAGTCACGCTGAAAGACCCTATGGACATTTGGGTTACATTAAAGCTTTCTATGGTAGACTGGATGGATAATAGGCAGACACTTAAATTACAATTAAATTCAGAAAAAAGAAAAAAGAAAAAAGGATTTATGATGAAGTGAAATTTAGGCTTATTTGATTATCCGACTATCAGATTGGTCTGCCCCTTTAATCTTTATTGGGTGGTTAAAAGTGTAAAATATAGAATGGTCCTATTGTAAGAAACAACTGTATGCTGGACTGTGACTTGGCAACTCTGGGTTCCACAATTTTCTTGCTTTAATTTGAGTTCATTTACACCATGTTTATGATTTTTTAGTACCAGTCTATCAACCGGCCTAGACTGCCAGAGCAACAAATAAGTCCCTCTTGGGTTAGGGATATCAGACTCGCCTGGGTTGACTCAGTTTTGGTTGCAAATAGGTTGGGTCAGTACCATGAGTCACCCTAGATTCATCTCCAACTAGGGCGAGTTGTGACTCAACTCGAAACTGAATGAGCTGGAACGAATCATCTAGTCAAAAACCATCCTCAGAATTCTGATGGGAAAGCAGACCAAGCCTCATACAGGTTGCATCCGGGCCGAAGAAGGTCCAAGTCAAGCCCATGAGCCAAGGCTAGGTCCAGCCCAATTAATCATTGAGGTTGAGCCAAGTGCCAAAATTCATGGGCCTTGATGCTCAACCCAAACCTTGCCCCAAGTGTGCGTGTGTGTGTGTGCGTGCGCGTGTGTAGGCAATGGTCAACGGTCCATGTCCATACCCAATTGGATGGCTGGGAGTATAGAATGGAAAAGAGACTGGTCAATCTCGCATCCAAGGAGGGGCCAACGAGATGAATGGTCTTGATCACTGAATGATGGCAGTTGCTAGCTATCTAGAATCTTAGATGACACCCACTTGCATTTGAAAATGTTACCTTTGTTTGGAAAATCCCAAAACTGTTAAAAGAATATACACACGAGTTGAAAGTGGGCCCAGTTGAAGCATGTTTAGGCCCGACCCCTGAGTTAAAATCTAGATCTGAGCCAGGCTGAGCCCACTAACCAAGTGCTCAGATGAATGTGCTAAGAACCAATCCAGCATAGCTCGCACATTGGTGCGTATTCATTGATAACCGAACACCATATGGGGGGAATGTGAATGAGATCCACCCCATCCATCAGATGGCCCTGGCTCATGTTCACCTTCAAACCCAATAAAAAAAAACATGTGATCCACTATACAAGCAGGCCACAACAAATGGAACAATTTGGATGGTCACGGCCACCATTAGTTGTGTAGGGTTGGATCAGCCTGATTTTTTAGATCAAGGCCAAACAAGGAATGAGAAACCTGATGAATGTGGGGGATCTCATGCAGTCACTCCAAATGAGGTGGGCTCTTCACATTGGACCCATCTCCTGATTATTATTATTAATATATATATATTTTTTTTTCCCTTCGCTGTTACGGGCTGGAAACCATTGTTTAGGAACTCAGACCAAATCCTTAGTTATTCAATGGGTAAAATGTGTTTTGACTAAAAATCTTCCTTGAAGAACTACTTCGATTTGGAAGCTTGCATTTCACCACTGATCATGGCCATCCAATCTAGATTGATGGACCAATACATCCCTCCCTCTGCAATTGATCACTGTGGTATATTTCTCTTTGATATATTGATCATCAAATAGTAAATATATCAAATGCATTAGATTTGAACAATCCATTAGGTAGGCCCTAGTGTGAAGTTGCCATGACTTGAAAGCCATGCTAATTGGATGATCCAACTCTCAGCCTACCAGTTAAATGTTGAGAAGGCAGAAGAAAAAGAATCAACAAGAGAAATGTTCATTGATTGGAAGACTAGACTCCTTTAATATTTTAAATATTCAATAACCTTGATGAGTTTTATATAGTTCCAATGGGCTGGTTTTTTGGCTTATCTGAGTCAACTCAGCTCCTTTCTAAACAATGCTGGGACCATTCCTTTTGCACTAAACTCAAAAAAAAAAAAAAAAAAAAAAAAAAAAAAAAACATAAACTAAAATAAAAATTCCATGCAGTTATATGAAAACACAGCCAGCTACGACGTAATTTCTTATTCCTTAGGTGGCATTAGCAACGCTCCAAGTCAAGAAATAGTGACATCACAGACCTAGAGGCAAGAATCAATGAACATGTCACCTCATTTTTGCCCTTTAGATCTACCCTAGAGCTTAGCCAATTCTTTCATTTTTCAACTGTTGGAGGGACGAACATGTGTAGAGGTCAAAGAATACAAGATAAAATGAAGTTTGCACTTGAATATGGCATTCTTTTAAATCATTTTTCTTAATTATTTGAATTTTTAGGTATACTTGGATACGAGAAATGTATCGCCATGACATGGTAGTGATATTGATTATTTTTTCATACTATAACTCAGTGAAAAAAAAAGTGTTATTTGGATACACACCACTAAAATCGTCATTTAGGGACTGTTTGTAACCGTTCCTAAATGCTTCAGGAACGGTTTAAAACCGTTCCTAAATGAGGCGTCGCAGAAAACAGGAACGGTTCAGACCGTTTTGGGTACCGTTTCCAATTTCAGAGACGAAATTTTAGGAACGGTTTTAAACCGTTCTGGTACCAACAGTCATATTTTAGGAACAAAATTTCAAAATTTCAAAAATTGTTTTAAACCTTCTCAACATTGCCAACGGTCAGATTTTGGGACAGAATTTTAGGAACAAATTTAAACCCAGATAAACTCACGAAATTTAAGATGAAGGGAATTAAATTAACAGAAGTTTATTACATTCTATCAAAATAGAGATTAATCCAAAGAAAAACATAAGAAAATAATGTGCTTGAAGATGTTTCATTGCAAAATCAAATTTATAAAATAAGCTACAGTAAAGGCTAGCACTTTAAATTATAGCTTTGCGGAGATGGCGTGTGAAGCTCCCTCCTTAATGCATTGATCATCATCTCCTAGACCCATAAGAACAAGGCACTTCCCACCTAAGAATATAAATAACTATAGAAATTGAAGTAAATTGGTAACTGAGTGAAAAGAAAAGTCTCCCCACTAATGATCAAGATTGAAGAATGGGAGCATGTTACAAAGGACTAGAAACCAAACACATATCTAGGACCCTTCAATGCCTAGGCCAGCTTGATATAACATATAGGATTATGATGCAAAATGCACATTAGGCATAGTAAGCTTGAAATGTTTCCTGAGGCATTATTGTTGGTTTGATAAAGGAAAAAAGAAAACTCACCGTTATGGAAGATAAAGCAATTTGGGAGCTCAAACCATCTGATTTGAAGCTCATCTTTTGCATATCATGGGAGTACACCAAACGAGCTTTCTTTGTTGCATCAAATGAGAAGATTAGCTTCCCACCCTTCACCATTTCCTGAAAATAGGAATAAAGCAAGCAAAGAATTCTAGTTAATGTAATGGAACTAGCTTCACAACTATTAATTGCTCTAAACATTAACAAAGGGCATATACTGCACCTATGCATCATGTTTATCAAAATATCCCAAATCTCACAAATCATATAAGATTCCAAACAATTTAGAATCAATCAATCACTGTGAAATGCCAAGTTATTTATCCAAGGCACACACGATCCATATAGAGCAAATGTCTTGAATGTCTTCTGATATTTGATATTTGATAGTGGTGGTGCAACTATAGTGAATTCATTATCATTTCATATTTTTAATTCATGTCCATTTAGTTTGCTTTGGGTACTTGTTCAGGTACCACCAATGGTTACCAAAGCAAATGCAACAGAGTCTAAAGTACTTGAATCTAAGGCCACTACCTAATCGATTTCCATACAATGGATCAATCAACTATGAATCTCATTTTATAGATGGACCTGGAAGTTAAAAGAATGTAAGTGCCTATTGTAGTTCTCCACTCCAAGGGTTGAGAAACCTTTGACAAGGAAGTGATCAGAGATTCAACAAAGGCAACTAATTTTAGCTTGAATTGAAAATTTAGCCAAACCTGAGAGCACAATTGTTGAAAAACCAAACGGCAAAGCCTAAAAGCAGTAGAGCAAGGAAACAAACAGCAGGAAAGCATGTGATTGCCAAGAAATCCTGCCTAACCTGCACAAATAATAAAGGAAAGGCATAATGATAATCACATTTGCATATACCCACCTAACACGTATTTAATCACTAGCTAGATTGAAGCTACATGTCCCTAGCACCTTTTTTCACTATTTTCCTAAAAAAAAATTCATGGTTTCCTTGCATCTCTTTACAATCAGATTGGTGCTTTTATGGGCTGAGTCACGGAGTTCTATGAAACTCAGCTAAGTCGGGCTTGGAAACCAACAACTTATACTAAATGCTATCACGCATTTTATTGTAGCCTGCAATTCATGAGACCTTAAGAACCTTTTGTAAGACCATCAGGAGAATGAAAATGTAGCTCTCCCTCGTCACAAATAACTAAAAATCTAGGATGTAGATGCAAGGAATGGGTAGTCAGTGTACCCCATAGTCAAAACCAAAAATCATAAAGAATTCCACTACTACATAAGGATCTTCCTATGAAAAGTACCCTTGCATGTGCACGGGCAAGGACAGATTATAACATGCACATTCATGATGAGAGATTCTAGAAGAGGTACTATTACTCCTATTACTTCATATACCAATACAAAGATTTAACCTCTAAGCAATGACTTGCAAATGAAATACAAGAAACGAAAAAGGAATTAAAAAATTATAAAGATTAAAAAAAAAAAAAAAAACATTTCTTATGGTAAGAATGGCAAAGCTAAGAATCTTTTCCCTTTTTTTTTTTTTTTTACGTAGATGTTCACAAAATTAAGCATTAATGTCTGCCCTATATGAAATAGGAAATAGTGATCAAATTATTTTGATGACGGTTTTACCTCTCAGTGAAGTCCTTGTACTGTTTGAAAAATCCTCCCCGAGCCTCTCAGATGGTTGGCCGATCACTATCTTGTAACCACATAGACTATTCATGGCATTAGGAGTCTGCATCAGATTTAGTATCAATTCAGCAAGGACAACTAGACAAACATAAAATAAGTCAATAGATTGAAAAGGCAGGAGGCAACTTGATTTGGATACTTACTCCACTAGTCCCACGAGAATAAACTTCCAAGTGTTGCGTATGTTTTACACCCCTAACAAGACCTGATTGATGCTTGCTGAGTTTTCACGTCTGCTAGGCATTCAGGATATAATGCAATATTACACATCTTAAACTGATCAACATGGATGAAACATTTTACACAATCATTGTAGAGAACAATTCATGAAATGTAAGTAATAAATGAATGATAAATTCAGAATGGAAGAAATTTGATATTTAATCAAGAGGCTAATGGGGGGGGATCAAAGGTATATACTTATCTCCTTCAAAAATAAAATTCAATCAGATGTACTGACATTTTCTGAATGATCCTCATAGTATGATAATCAAAGCGCTATGTGAACAGTTGTAGGAAGATATAATTAATCGAAGGTACAATGGGAAAACTCTACCTCTGCAATATACTACAAAGGCTTCCATAATCCATTGCATCAAGCTGAATTGCCACTGCATTTGGAATACCTTCAATAGTCTGCATTAGAAGCACTACACACTACAAAGAAAACCAACAGATACCTAAGAATAAGACATCCAAATATGCATCATGTCCAGCCAAATGTAGCTGATCTGGGTGAACAAGGCAAAAGGCAATTAGATCAAGTTCACATATCAAACTTCTCCCAACCTACACACAAAATAAAAACATAACTATTTCCATCTCAATAATTACCATAACAATTGGATGTTATCCTACAAGGCATTGAATTGGTTTACAAGCACACCAGAGTGAAGGTATAGGTCAACTGAATAAAAATCAATGGAAAATAAAAACAGATTGACTAAAGATGTATGTAAATTAAATTGGTTTTGAATTTAAGATATATACAATTTTAGATAAGACGTAAAAATTCATAGATAAATTGGTACAACATTTAAGATATAAATAAGTTCGTGAAATCAGAGATTTGTTTTCCACTTCAGGCAAACTAAATTTAAATGAACATAATTCAGCTTCTGAAAATGGCTTTTCTGTTGTAAGAAAAATCAAATAAACGTTGATCTATAGACTTTTTTTCTAGATGAATGGAAAGAAAATATATATAGTAATTAGCATTTTCTAACCATTTGATCTATAGACTTTTTTTTCTGGATCATACCTGTATAGTTTTCTTGACCATCCAGAAACAGGTGAAGGATCAACTAATGACGATTGGGATGGGCTATGGTGCATCTGAGTGATAGTCAATTCTTTCTAGCAACAATGGAATGTGAAGTGAAAGAAAAAGGTAGAAGTAGATCTAAGAGTCACATTTCAATTCATCCAAGATCAAACAAATAAAACCCAATTTTTTTAAAAAAAAAAGTAACGAGAGATTATATTAAAAAGGAGGAAAAACACAACAGAGGGTAGCTACTGAGATAGTAGAAGCCGACATTACAAACCAAGAAAGAGAAAATTAAAGTCCCTAAGGGAAGAAACATTGGCTGCCCACTCAATAACTAAACTTTTGGCCCTTGAACCGACGACCCGAGGAGAGGATTGAGAGTTATTGAAGCATCTGTCGTTCCTTTCTTTTCAAATCGCCCACCAAATGACCAGAATAGCCATCTTCACACCTTAGATTTGGCCTTACCCAACTTGAACCCATGCCAGTATGCCAACAAGGAATGGCTGAAGCGGGAACGCACCACTGATACCAAACAGAGAGAAGAAATCCTGTCAAATTAGCGTGGCAAAGGGGCAGTGGACGAAGAGGTGGTCCACTGATTCGTCGCTCGCCATGCATATTTATTAGTTATATTTTTGTTATATAACTAACAAAAATCATATTTATTAGATAATAATTAGATCATAAGAAAAATTAAAAATCTAGCATTATTCTAAGTTAGGTAAACTCATTAATTGTTTTGGCTTGGACCATCATGGCCAAGGTTGGGGCTAAAACTCTAGACTTGTTTAATAATTGGGTCCATTTGAAGTTAAGCTTGATTGGTCTCTTGGGTTGGCCCAAGGACATGATGATTATAGTCTTATATGAGGTAAGCACATATGCATTAAAAACCATAACACACACACACACACACACACACTCTCTCTCTCTCTCTCTCTCTCTCTCTCTCTCCTCTCTCTCTCTCTCTCCTCTCTCTCTCTCCTCTCTCTCTCTCTCTCTCCCTCTTCTCTCTCTCTCCTCTCCGGCTCTCTCTCTCTCTCTCTCTCTCTCTCCTTAACAGGATATACTCAAGCTCAATAAATTGACTAGGTCCGTCATGGGTGTTAAAAGAACGGACCCTGGTTCATCTCCGGCTTATGCTCATGATCTAGGCTCTTATTTTTGGGTCTGGCTAGGGCTAACAGGAACCTAACCTAGATCCCACAAGCATCAGGAGCCCACACATTGAGTGGTCCAATGAATCTAGGCTACCTGGATGAGTGTGACCACTACTATCTACAGATGGAAATATTCAAAACAACAACAACAACCAAAAAAAAAAAAAAAAAAACAACTCCAAAAATCAAAAGGTTAGGATCATCAGTAAAACCATGTTAATGAGATGATAGCTTATTAATAGAAGTAACACTAATATGGGCATCCATATGACCAAATTATATATCTCAGCATATGGACCCCATTGACTGGTGACTACAGACACTAGATCATGAGTCGGAACAGATGGAAAAGGAACTCCTGGAGAGTTGATCGCATCTACTTGCCGCGCAGAAAAGAAATCTTATCTTGCTGATAGTTTGGACGGATGCCATCTAAAAAATAATTAATTTGTTTTTAGCCAATGGATGTTGTTGTACTAGCTACCTCTCGTGGACCAATTCATGAACAATTAAAAAACCATTGCATGGTACGGTCCACTTAAATAAAGGGTTGGTCCTTGGCTGCCAGTCATTGTTCGGTTGGATTCTCTCACACGTGTCCCCAGTTGGTACATATGAGAATAAAATGAAAAATGATGCATTCCAGATTCGTTTCCAAGCAAACAAGAAGAAACATGTTTTCCTTTAGCGGTCTAATGGTAGCAACCCTGAGATTCCAAATGAAAAAAAATATAGATAGAGAAAAATAAAAGATTATTTGGTAAATATTTCATGTTAAGAAAGTAAAAATAAAACCTCATATCAACCATTAAAATAATATAATGGCCATTACACATGGTATTTTCTAAATCGTTTTTGTTTTTTGTTTTTCGCTAACGTTGGCCGCATCATCTGGGGCTGTCAACATGCCGGGTTTGGGTCTTGCTGGGTCCGGGTCTCATTCTTGAAGACCGAGACCTAAATCTGATCAGGTTTGGGCATCCATATATAGTGTACCCATCAGGGTTTTTGGTTTTAGGTTTTGAATTAAATGAAAGCATTTACATGGTCAGGTCCACACAATGAATGGATTATATTACACACATTTGCCACTTAGACACGCATGAGTGTGTAAATGCCCTCTCTTACATGCATGTGACTTGGCAAACTTCATTACTTTACAACTAGACCCAGCTAGACTTGAATTTTAACAGGGTCTATAAAGGTTAGACCCAAACCCAACATGATTTCTCGGCGGTCTAAATATTTTTTGGACTCAGCTTATAAAAATCAGTTGAGGTTCATTGGGTACCCATTGACAGCCCTAATATGCTATTACAGGACGCTAAGGTTGTGTATCATCAATGAAAGACAAGATCTGTATTTGTTACATATATTATATGAGATCTGTATTGGTTGTATCTATTATAAAATCTAGATTATTCCATTGGGGGTATTTTAGTAAGCTTTAATGCTAGCAAGGGCTCTTACGACTTTAGGGACATTGAAAAATGAATAATACTATTTTATTCCAAAGACAAGAAAAATTAAAAATCTTGTTTTGTAGGTAAGTTACACATCTATCTATTCAGATGAACTGCATACTCCCAAACCTCTCGACCACATACATTGGACTTCTGTTCTTGTCATACTGTCCCGTTTTCTCACCAAGATGTGATTTGTGTATTACATCTGTACATTGAAAATGGTTGGTCCCTTGAATAAGATCATCCATGTCAAAAATCAGACTGACCCACGTTTTAAGTGGAGTGGGTCACATCTGTATGTTGAGTGGGATTGTTGGCTGTTCATTGATTAAAATGGTTTGTCCCAACAAGAGAGCGAACTGGGATTTTTTTTTGGCCAGGTGATCCTCATGGTGTGGCCTACCTTTTGCATGGAACTGATGTCCTACAACGGCATGTGGGCACTCACGGTAACACAGATATAGATAATCAGTTCTGTTTATGTAAAAGCATCGATATGACGCTTGCTAGCTAGGCCCACGGCCACGCACATTAGAGACCTGCTAATTACATGGCGGTACATGCGCTACTATGGCTAACCTGTGTGAGCTCCAAGCTTTCCATAAGGTGGGCCACAGTGATTAGATCTTGGGATAGAAGAACCATTCTTTTCACTTCAATGCTATTATGCTTGTAACCTTATAACAACAGTAATTTCTATCACATCTATGATAAAATCGTAATCAAGAAATTCCTACAGTATAAGCAATACGTGTGTATGGGTGATACTGTAGAGGAAGTCTTATTTACTAAAGAATTTTAACATCCTCTATTAAATTAGACTATTTAAAATTAATTCTCCCCAACATCATCTTCAACTTGTTGTCTTCAATCCTATATGACCTTTGTGTATTAGTGATTTTAAAAACTTATCCATCTCTTTGTTTTTAGACATGAAAAACACTTGTTTCAATTGAGTCATATCAATTGCTTCAATTATCATAGACATCTCGACTGATGTGTGAATTATATTCGGTGATTTTGTTATTCGTGTCATATTCATGTTCTGCTATAATATGTGCTTTACATGCTTTACCTTGAACTTCGGCTTTGGATAATAAGTGGACTCTTGATCTTTCTCTATATTTTTGAAAGTCAACCTTTTTATTGTAAATTTTAAAATTCTCTAACTATATCGAATCTTGATATTTCAATATATGGTGTTTTCACCACCTAATCACAAATTTAAAAAATAAAAATAAAAATTAGTTAATAGCTTTCTTAATTTTCATGTAGTTTTTCATGTCAAGTAGAACATTTTATTTTCCTCATACCTCTCTCTCTCTACAACTCTCCATACCAAACCAATTGTTGATAGTCTCCACCTTATTAAAATTGATGTTGCCAAAAGTACTTAAGGAATTAGAATTTACCAATTCCAAATTAAGGACACGTACCTTTCAGATTTCAGGATCAAGGAAGGCACCTTGTGATTTCAAAAACTTCTTTCGTCAGGTTCTTAAATTCTTCAATGTTCATCAATTTTTCATTTTAAAAAAAGGAAAAGAGAATTTTCGATATCAACATCCTTTTCATAATTTTTCTTAGGCTTAAAAATGTCAGCCACATTTTCTATTATTGGATCTTCATTTCTTGTTACAGTAAAAATATGACCATTTACTTGCAGCTTCATTTAGTTTATAAATATCATCTTCATACTTAGGTTTGATGGGTTCGCTTTTACGAAATTCATCTGCTTCAAAATCACTTATCCGGTAGTTCATAGGCACCTGTGAAACACCATGT
This sequence comes from Magnolia officinalis, assembly GCA_021015155.1. NCBI lineage: Eukaryota > Viridiplantae > Streptophyta > Magnoliopsida > Magnoliales > Magnoliaceae > Magnolia > Magnolia officinalis. The sequence continues at coordinate 1,123,355 of JAJHSJ010000001.1, read as the reverse complement.
TGTTAAATAAAATTCTTCAATATTCGATACTTAAGACATATAAACCAAATCATCTACAAATGTCCAAACATTTTGACACAGCTATCATTTTCTTCAATACTACGAGTACATTTTCAGTTTTCCAATTCCAATCTGCCTTGATTGATCACTCTTTGCCATTTCAACCTTGTTTCTATTAATAACTTTCCAAAGATCATGTAATTAGCTAGTGTTGGCTTTTCTATCATTGCAGTGATAAACATTTTATATTTTCAGAAGAAATACTCTTGTATTAAATATCTCCTGTAGCACCAACTAATATAAAATTTGAACTTTTAAAGTTTTTGATCTCTTGATCTACGAGTCTAGGATGCACATGAAGAGTGAATCATGAAATTATCACTAAACTGCAATGGATACGTACTAAAACCACCTCTTACACATGCCTAATAGTTGCAAAACACTTCCATTCACCATGCCACTTGTTCACCAAGCCACTTCTCCCCACGGTAGCTTTGATCCCTTTGTATGCTATGACACCCCTGCTTTATAGTTGCTATGGTAACTTAATAAATGAGCCTAAGATCTCTCTCTCTCTCTCTCTCTCTCTCACGATTTTTCTGAAGCAACACAATTTACACTTGAATATAGGTAATTAACTTAAACTCAAACATTATACATAGATATACACACACACACGAACGCTCTGCCCACCGGTTTGCACAGAACTCATGCAAACTTTTGCTCATCATAAATGATGTGAATCTAAAATCCGAACAGTCAATGTGATGCTACAGGGTCCAACTTTTACTTTGATCCAAAACTGTGGTGGACCATGAAAAAAGAAACAGTTTCCTCCCTTAATTGGCATCTCTCTTAGCTATGGCTGACCAGAGTTTTAAATCAAGGTGAAAATTGATCCCTTGGGGTTTCATGAGATGCCACATCACATAGACCGTTTGGATCTCTCTCTCTCTCTCTCTCTCTCTCTCTCTCTCTCTCTCTCTCTCTCTCTCTCTCTCTCTCTATATATATATATATATATATACCAGAAAATTAAAGTAAAATAAAAACTAATTCAAATCCTATTTGTACTAAGACTAAGACTAAGAAATCAAGTTTACTCGACTTCTTATACCTTACAAAGCAATCTACATGTCCTATCCCAATCTCAATTAATCTTCCAATTAGCTGGCCCGTGCCTGGTGTGGACGGGGTATCATCCAAAAGTTAGGCCATGAAAAGGATGATTAAAAAAGAAAAATATTCAACTGTTCAAATTCAATGGGAAAATGACAGTTTATGTATGGCTAAGACTACAGTAATCTTAATCTTCGGACAATAAACTATCCATAAACGGCCTACGAGCTACGTATCCGCCCACCAGGAGTGTGCATGCATACAATCTGTCATGCTCTGCACTGTATCATATGCTTATTTAATTATGGGAAAAGATCCCTTGCGAGATACTTTCTTATCCCTTAGACACATGCGTGACATCAAGACACTTCATATTGGTGGCCCTGTGCTGGATCAGGCACACCCTATAAATCATAATTATATTCATTTCTGACCACTCAAATGGTGGACTGTAAAATATCATATTAAAGGCCTTTATACCATTTTAAGTTTTTTTTTTTTTTTTAAATTATTCTTAGCCATGTTTGTTAGGACATGTGAATATAAAAGAAGTAATTAAATATTTAATGAATATTTTTATCAGCACGGTTGAAGAACTACTTTTGTTTTTAAGCTTTATGCATGTTATTTTGCAATCAGAAATCTCAGATTTAATTTCCCTATGTTAAAAAAGTAAAAACCAGACATGGATAATGGTTATTTACGAGAATTTAGATCTATGTAAACAAAACACACATGCACTTGACATGAAACATGTGAATGCATGTGGATAGGCAGGGATAAATTCACATGCTTTCTCAAAGTAACCATACATCTCCCTAAAAGCAAACTCCCCCTTGGCACCTTTTTTTTTTTCTTTTCTTTTCTTTTTAATTGCATGTATCAGTGATCAAGTCCTGTAATTGTATATAGAAATATTAAAGTACCATTCCTATCTACTTTTCCATTGTTTATTGTTTTTTTTTTTCATGATTTTATTTTTTTTAAGGGGAGGTTTATGATACTCAGCCTGCGTATGATGCTTCATACACAGGCATTCCAAAATTGTAAATATGGCATATTATATATATATATATATATATATATATATATATATATATATATATATATATATATATATATATATAAAACTCAAGTTAAACCGATAAAAATGTGGAACACGCTGTCACTAAGTCACATGCCCAATATCAGATTGGTTGATCAATCCTAACCTTTGATTTACTGACACTTGCTTGTGGAAATATGACCATTATTTTTTTTTTTTTTTTTCATTTTTTAACCGTCAAATAAAAGTATACTAATCCTATAGTAAGATGAAAGAATTACTTTAATTAATTATTGTATTAATTGTTCGAGACTGGGACCCATGGTTAAGATGGTTTGTAATTAATTGTATCCTACACATGTAATTTCTAAGTGTCTGTGTATAAAATTATACTCGAGTTGATGAAAATTTGAAGGATTGAATTTCTATTATATTTCTGTTATACATATACAAGGACTTTAAATAGATTTTGAATATAACAAAACTGTAATTGTTATCCTACTTAGTTGCCTATACAACGTATACATTCAAAAATAAAAAGTTGTTAGCTATACTCCTAAACAAGTGGAGTTTGTTGAGGTGCTCTGAACTCCTGAAATAGAGGAGTCTTCTGCGGATGAATTGGTCTCATTGACCTGTTCTTCTATACACTCCCTCAGTCTAAAGGGTAAGGAACGAACCCTGAGAGTGTCACGCAGAAGAAGAAATCTACTAGAGGGCGACGGCTTCGTAAGTGCATCAGCATACTGATCCTTGGTAGAAACAAATTGAACATGAAGTTGACTACGAAGAACTTGATCACGAACATAGTGAAAGTCAGTTCAATATGTTTTGTGCGAGCATGAAATAGAGGATTACTCGTTAAATAAGTAGCTCCTATGTTGTCGCACCAGAGAATGGAGAATGGACAATTGGAACACGAAGATCAGTAAGCAAAGACTTTATCCACTGAATTTCTGCAGCAGCATTTGCAAGAGCTTTATATTCAGCTTCTGTACTACTATGAGCAACAGTTTGTTGTTGTTTGCAGCCCCAGGAAATGAGATTGTTGCCCAAATAAACACAATAAGCACCAACTGACCTTCTGTCGTCACGATCGGATGCCCAATCGGCATCGCTGAATGTTTGAAGCTTAAGATCAGTAGTGGGTTGGATCAGTAAAGCATGAGAAATGGTGTTCTTCAAATAACGCAATATGCGTTTGACAGCTGCCCAATGTGGCTCCAATGGATTTTGCATATACTTGCTAACTTTATGGACTACAAAAGCAAGTTCAGGTCGAGTAAAAGAAAGATATTGCAGCCCACCAACTACACTTCGATACAAATGAGGGTCATGAAAAGGGATGCCATTAGATTTTGTTAAGGGCTGTGATGTCAACATTGGAGTAACACAAGGTTTTGCTTTGTCCATTTTACCGCATATAAGGAGATTAAGAATGTAGCAACGCTGAGATAAGTACAGACCATGATCACTTTGGATGGCCTCAATGCCCAGAAAGAAACTAAGTTCACCCATATCTTTAACTGCAAAGTTGTCTTGCAGCAAGCCTATCACTCAGTTAATGGCATGTATATCTGCACCAATTATAATTATGTCATCGACATAAATTAAAAAATAAATAAGAGTGGAGCCATGGTGATAAACATAGAGTGAATGATCCGCCTGACTTCCTATAAAACCAATGGCTTGTAGCTGATCAGTCAAGCGAGAAAACCATGCTCGTGGTGCTTGACGAAGACTGTAGAGTGACTTTTGCAGCTTACAAACATGTTGCGAAAATTGAGGATGAATGAACCCTAGAGGCTGAGTCATAAAGACATCTTCTTGCAAGAGGTCATGTAAGAAAGCATTTTGCACATCAATTTGTCGAAGATGCCAACCACGAGAGACTGCCAGTGATAGAAACCAACCTTACGGTGGTAGGTTTCACCACCATAGGACTGAATGTCTCGCCAAAATCACACCCCTTCTGTTGATGGAATCCTTTGGCAACTAGGCGTGCTTTAAAATCGTTCAATACCACCATCAGCTCTTCTTTTAATTTTGTACACCCATTTGCATCCAACAAGATTGACATTAGGAGGTTTAGGAACCAAAGTCCAGGTTCCATTAGCTAACAAGGCATTGAACCCTTTATTCATAGCCTCTCGCCAATTGTGATGTTTAACTGCAGATGAATAGCAGGTTGGTTCTTTTTCTTCTGGTTGGATTGTGGCCATAAGTGCTTTTGGAATGGGATATCGAATATGGGAGTCATAAGCTAATTTTGGCTTGTGGATGTTGTTTTTGCTTCTTGTAATCATGGAGTGTATATTCTGATGTGGCGAGCGAGGTGGAGAAGGTAAGGGAGGAGGTGTTGGACTGTCTTCATGTTAAAGTAGAGTAGTATACCTGGCAGGAGAACCCAAGGCAATATGAAGATCAATTTGAGGACTAGATGTCGAGGCCATATGCAGAGGGATTGGTGCAGCAAACTAAATATTTGTACCTATAGAAATAGAGGAGCTAGAGGGTGATAGATTGAGATTTGGTGGGAGGACAGCAGGAGCAGGTGTTGGAGTAGGCTAGATAGACTTAGGGATTGTATATGGATAAAGAGATTCGTCAAAGACAACATGACGTTAACGAAGATTTCCTGTAGATACATCTAAACACTTGTAACCTCGATGACCAACCTATACCCAATAAATATGCAGTCTTTGGATTGAAAGTCCATCTTGTGTAGATTATATGGATGTAAATAGGGCCAGCAAGCACAACCAAAAGCACGTAAAAAATTATAATCTGGCTTGTGATGATGGACCATTTCATATGGTGATCGATGCTGTAAAATTGGAGTTGGCAATCTTTTGATAATAAAAATTGCAGTTAAGAAAGAATCTTCCCAAAATATCCTTGGTAAATTAGAGTGAGCAAGTAATGTCAAACCAACTTCAACAATTTGCCTGTGACGCCTTTCAATGGCACCAGCTTGCTGATGTGTATATGAACAGGTTATTCGATGACTAATTCCCTGATTTTGTAAATGTTTAGTTATGCTGCGATATTCACCACCTCAATCGGATTGGAGAGCCTTAATTTTTGTGTCAAATTGGTGTTCTACAGCAACTTGAAAACATATAAAGGTTTGATATGCATCAAATTTGAGTTTCAAGAGAAAAAACCATAAGAATTTAGTAGCATCATCCAGAAAACTAATGTAATAACGTGCACCAGAGGTTGATAAAATAAGAGCTAGCCTCCAAACATCTGAATATATTAACTCCAATGGTTTCAAAACAGAAACATGCACATTGTTAAAGGGCATAGCATGACTCTTAGCCAGCTGACATTCAGAACAAATAGAAGTATTTTTATTTTGGACAGGTAATAAAATAGCCTTATTGATAACTGGAAGGGAAGCATGACCGAGACGACGGTGCCAGATATTGGCAGACACACGAACAGTAGATAGAGCTTATGGCTGAAGACAAGCAAGAAAAGCCGAGAAGTTGTAAAGACCATTACTGAGTGGTCCTCGATGCAGGATGTTCCCCAAGTAATCATTCACAAGGAAGAAAGAAGCATGAAATTCAAAGAAAACATTATTGTCTAGACAAAAACGCTGAACAGAGAGAAGATTTTTCTGAATATCTGGGACAAACAAAATTTGATTAAGTACAAAATACTTGGAAGGAGATGAGAGAATGGAAGTTTCACTTTGGACTATTTTCAGACCTGCACCGTTAGCCACCTAGATATGATCTTGACGGTCATAGTTTTCATTATGAAGATGAATATTGTTCACATCATTGGTGAGATGATGGGTAGCTCCTTTGTCGGGATGCCACTCATTAACAGTATGTTGATGGTGCACAGCAACCATGGCTTGTTGCTGATTTCTGGGAATTTGTTGGTCCTGATAAAAAAGATTAAAACGGTGATAGCACTTTCTGGCAGTATGTTTTGGTTTGAAGCATACCTGACATATAACTGAGTTTGATGGACCCTGATCATGGGAGGTGAAACGACCACCACGTCCTCTGCCACGGTAACCACCACAACCACGGTTGGATTATTAAAAATTTGCAGTCGTGCGAAAAGTGGATTGATTTTACTACTGAGGTTGGTTAGTGGCCATGTTTACTGAAGCAGCAGCTTGAAGGGACTGATTATTGTGATTAATTCGTAACTCACAGATTAGAATGAGTAAGTAAAGTTCCTCCAATGTGACAGGATCAGATCGAGAAGTAATTGTTGAAGCCAAGGAATCATATTCCTGGCCAAGTCCCGCAAGTACATAGCTGATTATGTTATCAAGTTTTAGTGGATGTCTAGCTAGAGCAAGTTCATTAGCCATTCGCTTGATGAAGAGAAAATATGCATTAGCGGATAGAGCGCATTTCCAAGGATTTGCCAGCTGAGTGCGAATCTGAATTGCTTTAGCACAGGAAATTGAATAAAAGGTTCGCTCTAGTGCATGCCAGACATCCCGAGAGGTTGTATAAGACATAACTTGAGTGAGGACATCTTCAGTGAGTGAAGCATTAATGGTGGCGAGGATTCAAGAATCCTAACGAAGCCATTGAATATAGTGAGGATTGAGAATTTTAAAAATAGCACCTGTGCTAGGATGAGGAGCATCAATTTCTTGAGGTGGGGTTAGGATTGTGTCATCAAGGTAGCTAAAAACAGTTTGACCTCTGAAGTAGGGTAGGGCCTGAGCTTTCCATACAGGTAATTGGATGAGTTGATTGATGTTGATTGATGACTGATAGTAAATGGAAGAAGTGAGGAGATGAGAGGAATGGGACAAAGTAGTAGGATCAGTTAGAATTGTTTCAGGTTTCAGAGGATGAGGAAACCATTGAGGATCGGAAGGGAGTAGACATTGGTCTTTTAGTTGCGCTCTGATACCATATAGAATTATACTCAAGTTGATGAAAATCTGAAAGATTGAATTTCTATTATATTTATGTTGTAAATATACAAGGACTTTAAATAGACTTTGAATAGAACAGAATTGTAATTGTTATCCTACTTAGTTGCCTATACAAAGTATGCATTCAAAAATTAAAAGTTGTTAGTTATACTCCTAAACAAGTGAAGTTTGTTGAGGTACTTTGAACTCCTGAAATAGAGGAGTCTTCTGCGGATGAATTGGTCTCATTGACCTGTTCTTCTATACTGTGTATCATCCATCACAATCTACCAGAGTATCAAAGTTTCTTTTTCCCTGAATTTTTAAGTAGTTTTGCGATGCGAAAACCAGTGAAAGCAATATGTGGGTTGTCAAGGTTAAGATGCAGGTCAGATAATTAAAATAGAGCATGATAGATTTTAGAATATATTGTAGTGATTATTATTTGAATATCCAAACTAACATGTCGGTGGAGACTTTGTAAAATATGAGAAAATTCAGTGTAGATAGATACTATATGTTTGAAAACAATTGATTTTGATCCTCATTCAATGCCAATGAAGTGTGATGTGGTTCATTAACATACACTTGTGTGTGCAATTTTCCCAATGAGGAATTACAAGCACGACTGTCGTTTTTCTATTGTATTGCATTATTACCATTTGTTAAATTGAAATACTTATGGTTCAAAATTACTGATTAAAATGAAATTATAGTGATGATTTAGTTCAGTCAGTTACTTGATTGGGAAGCGGTCAGCGCACCCAACAAAGCACATGCTTCGCAGCATCATGTATCGAACCGCCTCCACTGTAGTATTTGTGAGGTAAACAAACATGTGAGCACATTTTTTTCCCACCTTTATGAAAAACAACTCAAATTTTTTGTTTTTGGGAAAGTTTTCACATGATGTTTCATGAACATTGCCATGTGTGTCAGTCTCGATCCTTGAAAATGATGATTAAAGCTAAGCAATTTCTTTAATTAGATGGGTTATTAGGCTCAAAAAGATTGCTTTTGATGATGAGTTTCAATTTAAATCTTATTAAAAAGCCATTTGGAAGGGCCTCTATGCTAACTTTTATTTTGCTAAAAATGACCCTAATACTAAGGGCTTGTTTGGGAGCATGGATTTGGAACCCCTTGGATTTAAAATCCTCTTAATGTGTTTCGCACCCTATTGGAATCAACTTTAATCCAAAAGTAGCTATACATAGCATATTTACCGGGCTTTGAATTTAATTACTAAATTAACTTTAATATCTCTAATTAGTAAATGTATGTAATGTTTGACACAATTATTGTAATAAGCCCGTTGAAATATATACAATTCCAAGTCTTGGACGGACCACAAGCACAAGATCATGTCCGAGTGACTAACCAACGATTTTTAACCATTGATTTACATGGACAATGTTTGGATAGCCATGATCATCATATTAAAGTAATTATAATGATGACACACATGTTACACGTACAACTCTTGGAAAGATTTTAGATGTAATCGAAGCTTTCCACCCCCCCCCCCCCCCCAAATTATGATGTCAAATAACATGGGGATTAGAAATCCCCTCAAATGCTCCAACGTGCGATGAGAATCCAGATTTTTTGTGCAAGACTCGGTCAAAACAAATAAAAATAAAAGTAAAATGAATTATGTATCTGAACCTGGCTTGTCAGCGCGTCGTGATGGGTGAGCATACACGCATATGTGGTGTTTGGCATACCATACTAAGTGTCATTATAAAACCATAACTCATAGAATTAAGTATATGTAAAGATGAAAAGCTCTCTTTCAAGTTTCAACATAACAAAAGAAAAAGACACCTCTATGAAGGTTCTCTCCTTCCCTTTTTTCATTTCACTTTTTTACTTGTTTTTCTTAAAAAACAAAACCAATACATACAATATCTTACAAAGCCAACGGTCCTAATTACCACACGTGCCATATGCACCTTGAAAGGGAATTGCATTGGCCTTTTTATTTTTTAATAACTGTGTGGACTTTTAGAGCCAATCTACGTGCATGCAAAGTCATGTAGTGCACATGCCATCCTGCATAAACAACATGTATGTAGTTCCTCAAGCACTATTACACTATCATAAAGGGAAAAATCAGTACAGAGTATACAGCTAATGTAATAGTTACCTAAGATGGCCTATCATGCTTAAAAGGTTAAATAGACCATACATGTTAAAAAGGCTTACACGGTGCATATAGAAATGTAATGTTTCATATACATCCATCAAATGTGCCGAAGGTTCTATATGCACTACCATGCATGTTAAGCACGCACTCGCGCCACTATCACTCTTTAAGTGCCTCACATGTGTTGCATGTGTCAATCAACATGCACATGTACCATATGCCGTGTATCATGTCAATCATGATAAAGTACATTACAGGTAGTCCTACATTGCATGACCAACATAGCAAAAGAGCAATATGACTTTGTGTGCATCCAAACAGTCGTTTATGCAACATACCACATACTAGTATCATAAACTTGTTCCATGACATAGTCTCAAATGTATCCTCAAACATGTTTATAAAATGGAAGATCCATGGAAGCTTTATTCATGTATTCTCAGCCCTGCATTTGGCCCGAGTTGAATTTCTAGAAATTGCTATTCTGATTAATTCTACAACTGGTTAAAACAATTAAAACAATGTGAGTTATTATTTGAGGTGTAAACTTAGGTAACAAAAAGCTTCTCAGTTGGGTTTCTTTCTTAAGGTCCTCCCAAACACCCAATGAATTTGGAAAGTGACCACAACTACATATTCAACCAAATACTTATTTGGGGCACTTACAGACAACCTTTCAACTCATTGCATGGTAAGGTTTGCACATAACTAGCCTTTCCAAGTTAGGTTTATGTAGTTCAAATGCCAGCTAATGACATGACTGATTTGTGGCATTCTAGCTACAACGGAGGAATCCATACCAGTTTCAAGCCTTTCGTCATCTCTTCCATTCATTTGTTTCAATCATGTATGTGTTAACCGTTTCTTTATGCATTTAATCAAAGTCTAGCTTAATAGCCTGGAGAGATGTTCCATTACTCTCACTCTCGGGGCAATGTAAGTCATGGTGATTTGAGATTCACCAGGGCACTTGGACTGTCAATAGATTAATCTAGACTGTGAATTATGTCAGCCTACTCATTTCATGCATGGTTGCCAAGAAAAATACGCCTAAACCCCCATGGGACAGACATCCAATGGTTAACATAACAAGTGGACAGTGAGAGCTAGCAATGAACCGTGTAGAATTAATTGGATCCACCTATATATAGGTGTTTCTATGGATTGTGTTACATTTTAAAGATTGTCTAGTAACAAAAAAAAAAAAAAAAAAGAAAAAAAAAAAAAAGAGGTTATGTGTTTGACATGGTGGTCAAGTATACGTGACTGTAGAGCCCCTATTGTTGCTTTGTCATGAAACACAGTACAACAATATCCTTACAAGTGCTTGTTGGCAATGATGGTAGTATCTTGCAGGAAAAGGCACTCAGTACCTATTGTAGGTGCCTTAGTAGGTGATGGACTATCCAATTATTGTGTTCATGTGCCATTGTTCCCTTGTAAACTAGCCCATGTGCCTCCACATGTACATTTGCCAAATGTATCAATGTACATTTTTAAGTGACTTAAAAGGTACTCTATGTTCCACTACCAATCTACATGTGCCATACATGTTCATATGTCGATATGCTAATATGCACAAGTGTCTTGTACCCAAATATTTTTCATTAAATTTCAAGAAAAATTTAAAAAAAAAAAAATTTAAAAATTTTTTTAAAAAAATCTGACAATAGGCTTTCCATGGAGCTATTGGATTTGGGCAAAAAGTCTTATTATCAAGTAGCTGGCATGAAAGTGTGTGTCAATGGTTTGTTTATCTCCTTGTGGATGAAACTTAGGCACTTATGAATTAATAACCCAAGATACATGACAGTTAAAAGTATGAATTAGTGATCTTTACAAAAGCTGAGAGGCTCTAAAACAAATATATAGCTTCAATGCATAAGAGAATATATTTTCATACACATACATGACATATTTAAGTATAAGCATTTAAATATAAGCCAGCATACACATGCACCACAATCAACTTTCAAACATCTAAAATGATGGGAGACAAGCAGTTGTGATAACATGTCTATAAACAACCAATTAAGTCCCAACAACATGTCCATGATACAACTAAACCTTAATCCAAACAGCCTCTGTGGCTATGCAAATCATTTCACCAAACAATCCAAACCACATCTAATTGATAAAAGGATGACTACCAGCTTATAAATGGATCTGATCATTGAATAGGTGTGAGTTCTCCATGGACAGCCCCTGAAATGTATGTATTGGGCTGTGATAGATGCGAGTGTACAGAGGATTTTTTCTGTGACCAAAAGAACAGAATAAGGCAAAATGCTGAAGGTGAAAATTTCTGAACCTGCTCACTGCACTCACAAGAGTACAACCTGTGCCAAAGTAGGTGGTGGCGAGCACAAGCAATACTCAAGCGTCTCATTACGTTTAGATGCCATGGCTCAAAAATAAGACAGCTCCACTCATCAGTTTGAGCCATAAGGAGCAGATTTGGTGAGGCCCGCGAGATTTGATCTTGCTAACCTCATGCTACATAGGTCAAGCTCCAAACCACTTTCAAATATTCTTCACAGCAGGCCTAATCAAATCTCCCAACATCCAGCCTCACAGAATCTGCTCCAGGATCTTGCACCTTTGCACCATGGATGCAGATTGGCTACTGGCCCGGCTAGGATAGAGTATAAGATGCGATGTGACATGAGGGGATTTGATGAGCCAGCAGGCTCTATTAGAGATGAGCTGGGTTGAGTACGACGGAGCACTTTTGGAACGTGCTTGGCAGGGCCATCTAACCTCTAATGGGGGCCTGTAAACTAATGAAAGCCCACCTTGTTGCGCTCCGGCCGGGTGGGGGCAGTATCCTGTCCGAATCTCACGTTGACACCAGCAATAAGTGCCTGCAAGAAATATTCGCATTTCTCGTGCTAATCTCCCAATGCCCGACCCGGGCCAGGACCAAAATACCATGTTGTATACGTAAAATCCACATCGTTCATTGGGTTCTATATATCTCATACTCCAAGACCTTGGGTGAACATTCAGCCAAATCACTACAATAGGGATGGGATGCCAACCGTAGGTGTGTGCGTGGGCCACCAGTTAATCAGAGTCAATAAGATTAAAGTGAAAATACAAAATCTGTCCGATCCAAATATTAAACGGACCACACCGTGTGAACTTAAAAGGTTTCATGAGCATTTTTCCATTGTCCCCATTGGTGTGGACCATCCAATTTTTATTTTATTTTTTATTGGGCTGATCTTTTGTACTACAAATAATGTTTTAACCTGTTCCAAGTAGTGGATTTACAATCAAACATATTGGTTTAGTTGTTGTAGACGGGAGCCACATCGGTAGATCCCCGTACGCGGGGCCCTTCATGATATATATATATATATATATATATATATATATAGATATATATATATATATATATATATTATATATGCCATCAATCTGTTTTATAGCTCATTTCGGTGTATGATCCTAAAAATGAAGTAGATCCAATCCTTAGGTGGATCACACCACAAGAAACAAGAAACCGTGGTGATTCAATATCCACCATTAAAAGCTTCTTAGAGGCCACCAGAATGTTTATTTGCCATCCAACCTTTAAATAAGGTCAATAAGGCATGGATGAAGGGACCACACAAATAACATCTCGATACAAAAATGTTGTGGCCCACAAGAAGTTTTTAATGGTCAATCACCACTTTTTCCTGTGTCGTGGTCGACATGAGATTTGGATCCTCCTCGTTTTTTGGATTATTCCGTAAAATGAGCTTTCAAAACAGATGGACGGCGTGGATGTAAGTCATGTACATCAAGGTGGGCCACACAGTCAGAGATCCTCCCACCTCGTCGGATCTCCGAATCTACCAAAGCAGCGGACGTCGTAGACTATTCCGGTCGGTGCGGGCCTACCTAAGAGATGCTTAATTGCATGGATCTGTCAGCTGAGAGCTGACCAACATTGGTTCTCATGGTTTCAAAGCGAAGATCGCGGAGTAACTAGTTCTGTAGTCTGCAGTACTAAACTGGGCATCGAGATTTATTAATTAGGAGGATCGGTCTTGTAGTCCGCGGACTACTGAACTAAGTTCTCAGTCCCCTAATGAAACCTTCCATAACATGCGTAGGTCTAGGAAAAATCAATCTCTGATGGTTAGGATTATCTTCGTTGGAGTAGTGGAGTGTCCGATCCATGGTGGGCCCAACCTCCGAAGCTGGGGCGGTGTACTCAACCGCATAGCCCAGCGGCGGACTACGATTTCACCTTACCAGACCACGGAGTAGAAAATTCCTCTGGATATATAAAAGGGCTTTTTTGTCATTTTACAAGATATATGATGTTTTAAATTCATACGAGAATGCGGACCGGAGATAGAAATTTAGTAATAATAGAAGAAAAGAAAGGGCAAATTCGTAATTTTGCTTATACTAGACGACATTGACGAAGTACCGGTGCGCGACCGAAAGAAATGCCGGTGCGCGACCGAAAGAAATGGGCACCACTTAAGAGAAGGACAAGATTCGAGCCAGGTGTTGAAGAAAGGACGCACGTGTCAGGTCTCCGACCGTGCCATATAAGGATCATCTCTTTCTACGTGGCGTCAGATACCATCAACGGCCCAGTCCCGAGTTTATCTAAATCGTACCGTCACGCAAGCAGGTGCAGGTGCAGGTGCAGGTGCAGATACCTCCCTGCGCCGCTCTCCAAAGATGACTTAATCTTCGAGCTTGCGTGGCTTCATCTAAGCCGTCTGCTGCGACTTTAGTAGGTCGGTGCTAAGGAGCCGTAGGGACAATTTGATTGCTGATATTCCTACCGGTGGAGGCTTATGATAATGTTTGTGAGAAATTCATTGCGTCTGTGAGTTTTGCTGGCTCAGCTGTGAGATGAAATAGGCAGACGTGGAAACAATTGGATCGGACGTCCACCGTTGAAACTTTTGTATTGGTATACGAACTTATAGATTATGTTAATATTTTTTTTTTTCCTTTACCATTCATCTCAATGAAAATAATAGCATAAACAGTTTGAATGGCATATAAGTAGTACAGATTTTTTTCCTTTCTATCTTTCAAGTGTTGCCGCTTGAGTTTTGATTTTTCTTCATTTTTAGGCTGATGGCAGACTTGAGTTGTCCAAAATGGACAGATGAGTGGATTTTTTTGGAAATGGAAACAGCCTCCAATCTTCACACGTGTACGAATTTTATCCACGTCATTTATACATATTTTTTCTTCCTGTTTTCTCTTAGGGACTGTTTGGCCGATTAAGAAGGATTTGGAGGGATGGAATGAATTTTAAGTTAATGACGATGGTGTCAGTGAATTGGTCTGAGATCCACGGGATTGCTATATGCCCGGACAAGTTCACTGAGTCGGTTTGGCATGTCCGGCATATCCTGGAATTTTACCTTCCAATCCCTTCCAACCAAACACACCCAAGCAATGCGAGAGGGTGCTGGAAGTAATCCCTTTCCAGCCAACTATTATCAATGGATGTTATTGACTTCGATGTGTTGTGTGCTCTCGATTCATCATCACGTTCCCACGTTCACGGCAGAAGGCAGGTAAGTTCCACGGAAGATAGTGGAGGCGACTGCACTGAATCATTTCAAACCGTGTTTAAGTAGATGAAGACGTACCGTACGGCCTGACTACCTGAACGGCTTAGATCTTGGAAACCGTGAGCGTACGGCTCGTGAAAGCGATGGCCTTGGGAACCGCCCTTGAAAAATCAAAGAGGTAGAAACAGCTGGCGTATCAGTACCCACCAAGCACGATGCGGCACGTTCTCAGGGGCCAACGGCTTACTGCGTGCCACGTGTCATTACTATCTTTCCGCTACCTTCCTAAAAGAGGGAAACGGATTGGCTACTCCCCTGCCACCGGCAAATGGCTGGTGGTCAGTGCTCCCACCATGATGTATTCAATTCCGTCCATACATTTTTCTAGATCATTTTATGGTATTATATAAAAAATGAGGTATACTCCAATCTCAAGTGAACCACATTGTGGAAACAGTGTTAAATGAACGTCAACCATTAAAAACTTTTTGGGCCCATGAAAGTATTGGATAATGCTGATCTTTGCTTTTTCCTTTCATTTGAGTCTTTATGACCTAATCAACAGATTGGATGTAAAATAAACAGTACAGTGGGCCTTAATATGATTAAATGATGGACATCCAATCACTATTGTTTTCCTGTGGTGGGTCCACCTGAGATTTATATCCCTCTCATTTTTGAGATGAAGCCCTAAAATAATCTTTAAAAATGGATGAAATACATACATCGTGGTGGGACCCACATATCACCGACCACCAGCCACGGGCTGGTGTCAGGGGGAGTAGCAATCCGTTCCCCAGAGGAGGTGTTCGATGAAGCCGTTTGAAACTAGTTATGTAACACAAAGTCCGTCGACTGAGTTCATAACAAAAGGCTCCAGCGGATAGTAATCTAGACCGTCTGTCCATCCGGTGGACCTTGAGATTAAGCCATCAGGTACTTTGGGTGTAAAAGTTAAAATTCATCGGCATTTTCATGCTACTCACTTTTGACTTTTTTTGTAATTATTTTATATGTCAGAAGAAGAAAAGTGATATATGTCTCCTGTATCATATTCAAGCACAATTGGAAATCTTATATATGATATGGTTTATATGAGACCGAATATTTCACATGAAATTAGTGTTGTGAGCATAATATGTTAATCTTCGGCAAGCAACATTTAAAAGCGATAAAATGATTACTTCGATATATTGAGATACGATAGACTACGTTTTGTATTTCGAAAATTCAGAAGAGAGACTTGTAGAATATGTTAATTTGGATTATACAGAGAATATAGATAATAGAAAATATACTTCCGATTGCTCATGTATACTAGAGGGTGGATCTATTAATTTGGATGTCTATGGTTGCACTTTTCACTACCGAAGTTGAATACATGGTAGTAACGGAAGTATTCAGAAAGTTATTTAGTTAAAAAGGATGATAAATGAATTAGAAATTCAGCAGGAAGTCATGCATGTGCATTGTGACAATAAGAACACGATTAATTTAGCAAAGAAGTCAGTATATCACTATTAGACTAAACACATTGATGTTTGTCATCATTTTATTGAACAAATGTCAAAAGAATGAAATACTACTCTTGAGAAGATTCATACCAATGGGAATCCAACGAATATGTTTACGAAGATTGTTCTTATAAGGAAGTTTAAAGTTTACTCGACTCTCTAAGCTTGGCAAGAAAATAATAGAGACGGAATGTGCATGAAGTAATAATGGTGATGCATAGAAGAATATTGACAAGATAATGAAGTAATTTTACTATCAAAGTGGAGATTGTTAAAATTGTGGCACTAGATTTACTACGTTTTTATTCACTTTTATGAGTCCAAAATGACTTATGTTTCACATGTTAATAAGGCTCAAGTGTTATTAAACTCTTGGAGTGGTTTTTTTTTATATTTTCCTCTTAAAATGGTTGATTTGAAGATAAATTATGTTACGGTTAAGAGAGAGCTATGATTTTTTATTATTTGTTAATATTTTTTTTTAGAATCTCTAAGAGTTTTTTTTTTATAGAAGTTCTCTATCTCTATAATCTTTTCTAAATAGTAGATTGATTGTCATTTTATGTCATTGTTTTTTTCCTACAAAAGTATTCCACGTAAAAGATCATGTGTTCTATGTGTGGTTGTTTGGAAATTTTATTTCTCTTATTTATTTCAGTTTATTAAATTAAAATACTTTCACAAGTTCGATTTTCTTACACCTCTCTTTAATTTTCTATGAAATTTTAAGTTTAAATGCTCTGAAGTTGCATCAGTTGACTTTGATAGTTCAATCAACTTATAGTTGAACTATTTATCAAGTCCAAAAGCCATTACATTAGCTACCAAGCAAAAAAAAAAAAAAAAGAAAAAATAGATTTGATCCGATGATCCCATCCATTCGTTGAACTGTGGACTAAGTGTCCCAGTACAACTAGGAGCACCGTAGATTATAGCACTAACAACATTTCTCTTACCCGGGGTTTCAAATCCCCTCTAAAAGAGGGTTTCAAATCCACTCTGACAGCTTGTACATCTAAAATCCATCCAAGAGCTCTTGCATGTGTAACATATATGTCATTGGAATATTATTCTATTAGGCACATGGCCTACTAATGATGTCCCAAAACAATTAGGTTATCACTTGCATCACTATAATTATCTTAATATGATGATGAACACCGTCCAAACATTGTCCATGTAAATCGACTGTTAAAAATCTTTGGTTAGTCACTCAGACATAATTTTGTGTTGGTGGCCTATCCGAGACTTGTAATTTCGTCATTTTGGGCAAAATATATATTTCAGCGGGCTTATTACAACCATCGAGTTAAACATTGCATACGTTCACTAATTAGAGGTATTAAGATTGATTTAGTAATTAAATTCAAGCCCATATAAATATCCAACGGTCCTATTTCTACAAACAAATGTTCATGAAACAGAGGTTAGGATTGTTCAACCAATCTGATCTTTGGATTAGGACTTGGTGAAAGTGGACCGCACGATCTAGTCGGCTTTATTTGAGTTAATATATGGCACATCTACAATTTTCTTAGTGCGTGTGTACGAAGCATCATACCAGCATGAGTATCATATAACTCCTCCGTACTTGAGCGGAAGCGGATTAAGTGCGGCCCCGTCCTCATCCAACACGATGCGACCCTGACGGTGGGGCTCACCTTGATGTATTTTTATCATATCCACTCCGTCCATCCGTTTTTTCAGATCATTTTAAGGCATTATTCCAAAAATAATCAGATAAAAAACTAAAATGGACCATACTATAGGAAACAGTTTTTATTGAACGCCCACCATTACAAACTTCCTAGGACCCAAAATACTTGTTATTTACCATCCAACCTGTTTATAAGGTCACATGGATATGGATTAAGGGAAAAAACCAAATATAGTCTTGATCCAAAACTTTAGTGGACCACAAGAAGCTCTTTAATGGTCAATCACCATTGTTTCATGCAGCGTGGCCTACTTGAAGGTTGGATCTGCTTTATTTTTTTTCGAGAAATTTCCAACTGTACGACCCATATATGGCCCATCAACCTTTTGAAGCCCACTCACTTTTCACCTCCCAAGAATACTCCCCAGCTGTACGGCCCCATTTCTCAGGTCGAAAATGCCCCTGCTTTTCCACTCTTCAATGTGGGAGTGCTGGGGCTACCTTTGCTACGGATTATAACCGTAGCTATAGCCGTAGCTATAGCCCAACAACAATGTACTTCGATATATCAAAGTTCATTTGATATATCGAAAAAGGTCCAAAACTGTCCCACTAGTTTGCCTCAAAATTCCTTTAATTTTCGATATATCGAAGTTCATTCGATATATCGAAAAAGGTATTTTACCTTTAGCTACGAATTATAACCGTAGCCAAAACTGTATTTTGTGCCAATCTATGAAATTTTATTTTTATTTTTATTTTTATTTTTTTTACATGGAGAACTTTATTCTACCTACAATTTTCTCTAATATATATTTTAAAAATACATATATATAAGCATATAAAAAAAAATTTCCTTTTTTTTCATTTATTTCTTTATTCATTTAACAAGAATATCTTCTAAACCAAAATTAGTTACTTGACGTACCATATATGATTTTGGGGTAGGAGAAGCTACTTTAGCCAACTAACTAGTTATTTTTCAAGATTCCATCAGTTCAATGGTCAAAAATCTATTTCATTCACTTTGCGGTTAATTTCATTCACGAAAATTTACGGTCATTTCGTGTATTTCACTTCACGGTCATTTTCGTGCATTTTGCGGTTCATTTCGCTTCACTTCACCCCCATTTTCATGCATATCACGGTCATTCCTGCATATTCCGTGTTGATTAACGGTCATTTCGACGCATTTCGCGGTCATTTCCCTTCACTTCGCGGTCATTTTCATACATTTAATGGTCATTTCGCTTCACTTCACAGTCATTTCCGTGCATTTCACGGTCTTTCTAAACAATTCCGTGTTGATTAACGGTCATTTCCACGCATTTCACGGTCATTTCCCTTCACTTCGCAGTCATTTCCATGCATTTAACGGTCATTTCGCGAAGTGAATGGAAATGACCGCGAAATGCGTGGAAATGACCGTTAATCAACACGGAATTGTTTGGAAAGACCGTGAAATGCTCAGAAATGACTGTGAAGTGAAACGAAATGACCGTTAAATGCATGGAAATGACTGCGAAGTGAAGGGAAATGACCGCGAAATGCGTGGAAATGACTGTTAAGCAATACGGAATTGTTTAGAAAGACCGTGAAATGCACGGAAATGACGGTGAAGTGAAGCGAAATGACCGTTAAATGCATGAAAATGACCGCGAAGTGAAGGAAAATGACCGCGAAATGCGCCGAAATGACCGTGAATCAACACGGAATTGTTTGGAATGACCGTGAAATGCACGGAAATGACTATAAAGTGAAGTGAAATGACCGTTAAATGCATGAAAATGACCACGAAGTGAAGGAAAATGATCGTCCGTGTTGATTAACGGTCATTTCAACACATTTCGCGGTCATTTCCCTTCACTTCGCAGTCATTTCCATGCATTTAACGGTCATTTCGCTTCACTTCACAGTCATTTCCGTATATTTCACGGTCTTTTCAAACAATTCCGTGTTGATTAACGGTCATTTCGACGCATTTTGCGGTCATTTCCCTTCACTTCGCAGTCATTTCCATGCATTTAACGGTCATTTCGCGAAGTGAATGGAAATGACCGCGAAATGTGTGGAAATGACCGTTAATCAACACGGAATTGTTTGGAAAGACCGTGAAATGCTCGGAAATGACTGTGAAGTGAAGCGAAATGACCGTTAAATGCATGGAAATGACTGCGAAGTGAAGGGAAATGACCGCGAAATGCGTGGAAATGACCGTTAATCAACACGGAATTGTTTGGAATGACCGTGAATGCATGGAAATGACCGTGAAATGAATTGAAATGACCGTGAAATGCATGGAAATGACCGCGAAGTGAAGGGAAATGACCGCGAAATGCGTCGAAATGACCGTTAATCAACACGGACGGTCATTTCCCTTCACTTCGCGGTCATTTTCATGCATTTAACGGTCATTTCACTTCACTTTATAGCCATTTCCGTGCATTTCACGGTCATTCCAAACAATTCCGTGTTGATTAACGGTCATTTCGACGCATTTCGCGGTCATTTTCCTTCACTTCGCGGTCATTTCCATGCATAACGGTCATTTCGATTCATTTCACGGTCATTTCCATGCATTTCACGGTCATTCCAAACAATTCCGTATTGATTAACGGTCATTTTCACGCATTTCGCGGTCATTTCCCTTCACTTCGCAGTCATTTCCATGCATTTAACGGTCATTTCGCTTCACTTCACAGTCATTTCCGAGCATTTCACGGTCTTTCCAAACAATTCTGTGTTGATTAACGGTCATTTCCACGCATTTCGCGGTCATTTCGCGAATGACCGTTAAATGCATGGAAATGACTGCGAAGTGAAGGGAAATGACCGCGAAATGCGTCGAAATGACCGTTAATCAACACGGAATTGTTTGGAAAGACCGTGAAATGCACGGAAATGACTGTGAAGTGAAGCGAAATGACCGTTAAATGCATGAAAATGACCGCGAAGTGAAGGGAAATGACCGCGAAATGCGTCGAAATGACCGTGAATCAACACGGAATATGCGGGAATGATCGTGATATGCATGAAAATGGGGGTGAAGTGAAGCGAAATGAACCGCAAAATGCACGAAAATACCGTGAAGTGAAATGCACGGAAATGACCGTGAATTTTCGTGAATGAAATTAACCGCAAAGTGAATGAAATAGATTTTCGACCATCGAACTGATGGAATCTTGAAAAATAACTAGGTTAGTTGGCTAAAGTAGCTTCTCCTACCCCAAAATCATATATGGTACGTAAAGTAACTAATTTGGTTTAGAAGATATTCTGTTAAATGAATAAAGAAATAAATGAAAAAAAAAAAGGGAAAAATTTTTTATATGCTTATATGTATGTATTTTTATAAATATGTATTGGAGAAAATTGTAGGTAGAATAAATATCTCCATGTAAAAAATAAAAAGAAAATAAAAAAATAAAAATAAATAAAAGATTTCATAAACAGGCACAGACTACAGTTTTGGCTACGGTTATAATCCGTAGCAAAAGGTAAACTACCTTTTCCAGTATACCGAAGGTCTTTCGATATATCGAAAATTGTTGGATTTTTGAGAAAAACTCACTGGACAGTTCTGGACCATTTTCGATATATCGAAAGACGTTCGATGTATCGACGGTTTTTTGTTTGTTTTTTTTTTTTTTTTTAAATTTTTTGCTATTATAATCTCACTACTTTTTGTGGGTCCTATTATGAGGTATGTGTTATATCCAAACTGTCCATATTTTTTGTGAACTCGTATTAGGGCTTGAGACAAAAAATAAGACGAATCTAGCTATCAAGTGGACCACACTGTTAAAGGCGGTGGATGATTGAACGTCTACCATTGAAACCTTTTAGGGGTTACAGAAGTTTTGGATCATTACGAAATTTGTTTTTCCTCTTCATCCAGGTCTTTGTGACCTTATGAATAGATTGGATGGAATATAAATGTTAAGGTGGGCCTACAAAAGTTTCAACCGTGAAAATCAATTTTCTTCTGCTCTTTGTGGTGTGGTCCAGTTGATCTCTGGATATGATTTTTTTTTTTTTGTATAATGCTCCGAAATGATCTCAAAATATGGATGAACGTTGTGGATATAATAAATATATAACTGTGGGGCCCATATAACGTTGATCTCTTTTGAACCGTTCGTTCAACTCGGAGTTCGAGGAGCGTAAGCGCTCGTCTTCGAGCACCAGGCGATCCGCCTAAGGAAGGAAAGCAGGGGCATTTTCGACCAGAGAAATGGGGCCGTACGCCTGGGGAGTATTCTTGGCAACTAAAAAGAAATGGGCTTAAAAATGTTTTTGGCCCATATACTGGTCGTACAGTTGGAAATTTCTCTTTTTGTTCTGATGCCCTAAAATGATCACTGGAAACGGATGGACGGCATCAATATACTACACATACATCAAGGTGGGCCCCACGGTCAGGGCTGCAGCATGTTGTGTGAGGCCGGGGCGGCACCTAATCCGTTCCCGATGGACTTGAATTGCAACTAGAACAATTAAGAAAATTGACCAACGGTCCAAAATTCATGTAACATGTGGCCCACCGCCTGACCAAGTTGACATCTACTTATTGAAAATCCAATGATGTGCAGCTAAAATCTCGTACATGCATCACATGTTCCGAGGCTTTAGGGGGACTGCACTTGGTATTTCTCTTTTGTAATAAAGAACAAGCTTATTAAATGAGGTGGCCGGTGCCTCAACAAGTCATGGTTGTATAGTCTATACGGTTTGGCATGGTCTACCGTCCTAAGTATGATTAGCTACTCCCCCCGGGACCCACCATGGTGTATGTGTTTCATTCATGCTGTCTGTCTATTTTTACGGATCATTTTAGAGCATGAGACCAAAAATGAGTTTATCCCATTCTTAAGTGGACCACATTACATGAAACAGTGTTGAATGAGTGAGCGTCGACCATTAAAAAACATTATGTGGCCATAAAAGTTTCAGATCAAGATGATTTTTGTTTTTTCCCTTCATATGGGCCTCTATGACCTAATCAACATATTAGATGTCAAATAAACAGTACAGTGGGCCTTAGGAGGATTTTAATGATAGATATCCAACCACTATTGTCATGTGGTGTGGTCCAACTTAGATTTATATACCTCTCATTTTTGGAACCAAGTCATAAAATGATCTGTAAAAATGGATGAACGGAATGGATGAAACACATACATCATTATGGGGCCTACAGAGCACCGACCACCAGCACCAGGTCAGGGGGAGTAGCCAATCCGTTTCCCCTAAGTATGGGCATCTAAACTGTCCATAAGGGTCATCCTACAGCCAAAGTTGGTTGCCCCAAAAAGCAGGTTAATCTAACTATCATTGGGCCACCACCTTAATTTAGAGGTTTTTGGGTGGTCGTCAGTTATTTTTACTGTGTGGTCCACCTAATAATTGTGATTGATTGTACTCAATGCATGGATTGGTTTGAATACACAACTCAGTGGCCCCGCATAGGTACAAGATGAATGAGTGACCTGAATTAATATTCCCAAATATTATGATATTACTCTGTTATCTTACTCCCAAAGTAGGAGGCCACTAGATACTAGGAAATATAGGATTTTAAATTCTTGCAAGTGGGGCCTTGGTTCAGTGACCCAGACCGTTGTTATCTGCTGATGGTGCTTCGTTGGGAATACTGGCCACTAATGTCTAGATATTTTTCCAGTTGAGAGTCGCTGTTCCAAGATTTATCTTTTCAAGTTTCCAACAAATAAAGTGTCAGCATTTTCTCATCTATGACACTTTCAAGTGCATAGAAAGAGGATTCATTTGGGTTAGCAGGAATATTTGAAAGGTGAGTTATTTGATACTCTGGCTGGGTATAACACTTCATACACAATCACATATAAATGGCATATGTGACATGTATCAACTCAAATAAACTGACTAGATTGTGGAACCTACTGTTTCTGACTTCCAATCCAACGATCAGATTGGTTGAACAAATCTGTCCCCTGATTTGTGGATATTTTTCTTCTCTCTAACACACACCCAATCCCCATTGGTACCCAATCTCAAGATATGAGAGTTGAAACAGAGTCTGTCTGCCATATAGTTTCTCGTTTTTTGAAATAAAACCATTCAAAGTATTTCATTTTTAATTGACCAATAAATGTCACCAATCTTATGGTCAAATAATCAAATAAGTGCAATTTTTTGTCATTGATACATCAAAATTGAGCCCACATTTTGGACAGTTTAATTTAAATTACTTGTGAGCCAAATATGCAATTTCCAGGTTTTATCTAAATGCCTACTACCATCTATCACACTCATGCCTCGTTTGTTTATTTTTTATTTTTTATTATTATTATTTTTAATGCCTGTGAAAGGTGGGAGCACACCACCAATAATTTTATAAATATGGGCAACACTCATATGCCACGTATACATAAGACTAAAGAATTACCACATTGTCTACTTATAATAGGGCAGTGTGCTGTAGATGACCAATGGTTCAAATAGCCGATGATGGATTTGATACCACATATGTCATCGTTGTGATTTTGTACAAATGTCAGACCTTATGGGACCATAATTCCTCAATAACAGCTGTTTCAGGTGGTGCCTCTATAAGTTCCACCACGCTGTGCATGTGGGTTATATTCTCTTCTCTGGCCTTGGTGCAAAAACTAACCCAAATCCAAGACTCGGGTGGGCACACAGCATGAACAATGGAGATGAGATGCCAACCATATGTATGTGTGAGGGCTGGGCTACAATGGTGTATCTTTCTTTGAATACCTGATAAAAAATAGATGATGTTATGGAAAATGTTTTGATTAAAAATATATAAAATAAAAAATATGTATAAATATAGATTCTTTGTGAAAAAAAAAAAAAACTCTATTTTTTGTACTTTGGAATAGTCCCATATAGGAAAGAGAGAAGGAATTTTTTTTTAATAAGTAGGGTATTGAGTACCTTATTATTTGCTTGGTGAATTAGAAGGGTATTAAGACTTCGCACTGGAACACACAGGCATGGGCTCAGTGTGAGGGCATGGGTATGTGAGGTAGTGTGGCTGTAGAGGCGTTAGTGACATACTTTGCACTTTATGCATGTGCATCAAAGTGTTGTGGGTAAGAGGTCTAAGAGATACTTATTTATGTAACTGTTCATAAAATAATAAATTAAACCATGCAGAAACTGTTGCATGTGTCTAGCCCAACAGTCATAAACAACTAGCCATTGTGTTTAAACGGCTAGCATGCAATTGGTTTCTCTCATGCAAATTGGTCAAAAACTGTCAAATAACAATTAGTTTCTCACCAACAATCATAAAGAGTCAATTATAATTATGACAATGGACGTCCAACTACCCTTGTTTATATAAACTAAGCTTGACGGATTCATTTCAACAACACAAGCCATTCGACTCATCCTCATATGTACTAATAAAACTCTAGGTATTTTCTGATCAAGCCAAGTTTTCATCAGTCAACACTTTCAATTACTTTGAAAAGAAACGAATAATGTTTTAAGGACATCGTAATCACATGTGCCTCAATCTATTCTTAATATTTTCAGTTTATTTCCTTTTATTTTACTGCCGTTATAAAGTATGAAGTGAATATACAAAAATCAGCCCGATCCAAAACCAAAGCAAGCCACATTAATTACCTAGGGGTACAGGATTAGTTTTACATCAATGTTTCCATTAGTGTGGCTTTTAGAGTTTTTGTACGTTGAAGTTTTGCACGTATAATTCAAATAAGGCATCTCACAGAAAGACACGGTAGATTGTAAATGGATTGAATTCAAACCAGATATGTGCACATCCAAATCAATCAATGCTTAAATTTGAGCCCATAGTGCATGGTCCTAACAAAATACTATTCAAATTTGATTTCTGGTTTGTTATTCAAATTCCTTGATTCGAAAGTTGGAGTTAACTTTGAACCTCCTAACAAAATTTACTTGCACCTTTAAAGCATTATATGTTGGTTAGATTAGATCTTTATTGATGTTTCATATTGGATTTGAGATATTTACAATAACATAAAACAGTAGTATAATGAAAGTGCAGTCTATGATGATTACAAATTCATTTATTTGCTTAATTATTGAAAACATTTGAATTTGAGTTTGCCTTACTATCATTATGTTTGGTTTTGTAAAGGTAAAACCGTAATATAACAGGTTTTTATTGTACTAGTGTTGTAATCTCTCTAATTCATACGTGCTCTTAAGAGAGTCTTGATGTGTCCCTTCATCACAGTGTTTTGAACTGATGAATGGTTTGGATGGCATATGCAAGACATGGTGGATACCGTATTCCGTTTGGAAGGTTTTATGGTAGGTGTTAGGCTTCCAATGCAATGATGTTTGGATCACCAGCATGTGCCGCCCTATGGGGCCCACATGCAATGATGGTTGGATCATCGGAAGCATTCATCTGAAAATCATCCTCTCCATTGATTCATTGATTTCAATGTGAGTAATTAAAAGATTTTCCTTCCGTTGTCCACAATCGGCTACATATATCTCCCTAGAACCCGATATATGGATGGTTCTGATCATCCAACGTCTCTTCATGTGGGCCCAGTTGCGTCACAAATGCTCATGAATGGCCATAAAGGCAAAACGAAGTAAGGAATAGATACCATCGTCCCTATCTCCGCCAAAAAGAGATTAATGGATTAAAAGGTGGACAGAAGACACACATGGGGCCAACCATGAACATTCCTAGCTTATACATGGGACCGATCCAATTTTTTAGAGTGAAAACCTCCAATGGCCATATTGAACAAACACGTGTGGCCTTCTTAATGAGTAGTTCAGCCCAGACTTCAGGACAGAGCATCTGTACATAGAATACAACATGTTTCATGGCACGGATCTTTCACACATTTGCCATTTTGTTACGTGTTCCGCGATCGACTTCCCCAGTTTCTCTTTGCGAGAATCGCCGTAGTATCTAGTTTCGAAAAGACGGTTGTTAAAAGTCAGAAAAACAAAACAGAGACGTCGGTAACACAAGTTGTGGAGCCCTATCAACTTCTCCGCCGACGTGCCTATTGCGTAGAAAATCAGCGCCATGAAAACGATAGCCCCCACCACGAAGATCACTATTCTAGAAGATTATCCTTATCATTCTACTGAATGGGCCACACCTCTATGTTGAGTCAGACCGTTGGTTGTAAGTCGATGCCAATGGATTGATCCACCAGCTGAGAAGATAGGCCTGTTTCTGTGCCAGATGATCTTCATGAGGGGAGATACCGTTTTCACGACCCTTATGTCCTGCACAAGTATCACGTTGGTTGAGAAGAAGATGGTACGGTACAACCAGTTGTTGTAACTTGCCTGTAGTCGACCACTTCTACCTTTCATAGAAATTTTAATTACAGTAGTCCAGTAATATTGCCAAACCCTCAAAAACATCCAAACGTTTACGCAAATACCTACATAGCCCCTTGACACCTTTAGGGCGGATGATACGGTGAAATCTCAGGATATGCCAAACGAGCCAAAAGACCCGGTGAACTTGTCCCGAGATATAGCAAACCCATGGGTCTTAAACCAATCCACTGACATCACCGGCATTACCTTAAAAATGATCCTATCCCTCTTAATCCCATTCAATCATGTCCGGGGCATGTTTGGTTGGACGGATTAGAAGAGATTGGAAGGTAAAATCTCGGGATATGCCGGGTGTGCCAAACATACTTGGTGAACTTGTCCTGGGATATAGCAATCCCATGGATCTTAAACCAATCTACTGACACCACCATCATTACATTAAAATCCATCTCATCCCTCCTAATCCCATGGGATCCGTCTGGCCAAACAGGCCCTTAACTAAATTAAGATGAAATTGCACATTACTCATGTGGACCTTCTTTTTCCTTTGTTGTTTTTTTTGGAGTATTTTTTTTATTTTTTATTTTTCCTTTTCAAGCATGTCTTTCGAGATCACCATCACTCCCTCCAATTGCATTTTGAATGCCGTCAACTTTTTCAATGTATGGACACCACCAACTTCTATGACCCTAAAAACAAGTGTTGTTTTTGCTTCAACAACTACATTCCTTAGAGATGGAAGCTATTGATAGGTGGAAGACATTTTGAATAAATTAATTTATTTTACTTTTTGCAAAAAGGCATTTGTTGTGAATAGAGAAGAATGGCTATGGTTGTTGTCGTGAGAAGTAATTGTTGGAAATAATTTGATGTGGAGATGAATGGATGTAGTTGTCATGTGGAAGTAAAATGAGTGAGATATAATTTAGATTTTACGATATATTGGTTTAGAAGACAATGAACATATATCATTTATTAAGGGTTTAGGTCGTAGTAGTTGTCATGCATTAAGGGTTGAAGTTGTCAAGGTCTGGATCGTGATTATAATGTGCTAAGGGTTGAGGTTGTCACGGGCTAAGTGTTTAAGTTGTCATATGTTAAGAGTCAAGGTCGTAATAGTGTTAAGGGTTGTGGGGCCCACCATGGGACATATATCGAATGAATTCATTTATTGAATTCAGAATTTAATTTAACGTCACTGGTCAAATGGTAAGCTACGTACAAAAATTTTATAGCCCCTAAGAAATTTTCAATGGTAAGTTTTTATTCATTGCTTTTTTTGATATGGTCGACTGAAGAAGGCTTTGATATACCTCATTTTTAGGCTTAAGCTTTAAAATAATCTTTTAAAATAGATGGACAGTGTTGATAAAATACATATATCACAGTGGGCGCATTGGACCATCCTTCTCTGGTTATTTCTTACTAACCAGTCCAACGTCCCATGGAGCATTTCCCAGCATCGAAATTTATATTGGGCTCACATTGATGCTTGTGAGAAATTTACTCCATCCATCCATTTTGGAAGATCATGTTAAGTTACAAGACCAGAAATTAGATAGATTTTAAACTCAAGTGGGCCACACGACTAGAAACAATGGAAAGCAGTTGCCTACCGTTTAAACCTTTTTAGACTCCATTTTGATATTTATATACAATAAATACTGTTTATAAAGGGCCCAAATGCACATAAAGTCCTTTACCATAGGGATGGACTGAAATAATAAAAATATTAACTTGATCTGAAGCTCTCTGCAGTCACTTGAATGTTTCAATCGTGAGCTGGCATTGTTTGCTGTTGTGTGGCATACTTAAGCTTTGAATCTACCTGGCTCATATCTTAAAATAATTGGAAGAAATGGGTGAATGGTGTGAATTTCTCACAAACAATATAATTGCCCCCTAGT